>OY759164.1:4337099-4937099 GCA_963662125.1 Diplazon laetatorius
CTCGCTTCTTCGGGACTCTTGAATATTTTTGTTTTTTTTTATTGTTTTTTTCTTCTTCACGGTTTCGATCATCGTTAACGCTTTTATCTCGTCGTTTGCAACGTGTGATAGTCTGTGATGCGAAACAACACGACGATTATCGGTGCAACGGTTAACGAGAGAGAGAGAGAGAGAGAGAGAGAAAGGGAAGGAAGACGGAAAAAGAAATGAGATTTTCGTGAAAGCTCTTGAGCTTTTGTGAGAAATTTTTATGTTCGATTTGAGAAAGAAATTGATTCGATAATTATGACAGATTATTTGTCGAGATAATATTCAACAATATCTATTTTAAATAATTGAAAATTGTGTATTATTTTCGCAATAATTGAATTTCATATTTATTTCATATCAGTAAATTAATTGGATAATTGAAATAATAAATATTATAATAAATTTACGAATTGAGTTTTTGATTTTTCTTTTCTTCAGAAACAAATTTTTCTACGAGAATTTTTATTCGACGAGAGCCAAAAAAAAGAGAAAATACGTAATTTTTTTAAGCAAAAAAAGGAAAATAAAGTGAGAATAATTTTGAAGAATCGTAATTTATTTTTTTCAATCATTTTTTGTTTTTTTTTTACAGTTTCGTGAAGCAGTTGGGTTTGGGTTTGGATTTGGAAAAAGCGAGAAAAGTATTATTCGAGCGGAGTGTGACTCGGGTCACGAGGGTTGCAATTAGTCATGACTGGATTCGAGACAATGCGAGAGAAGCGAAGAACGCACGAGTGTCGATGGTACTACCGCGAAACGAGAACGACGTCGAATGTTTTTTTTTCGTTTTTTTCTTCTTTTTCATGGTTTTATTTTTTCATTTTGTGTTTCACCGAGAAACGTGAACTATGGATGCACGTCGTGAACGAGGACAACTCGGCGACTGACGAGACTCCTCCACTCTCGCCGAGTTGGCAACCAACTGGGCCTACTCGTCTCGGTGCTACCCAGGATTCTATTTTTTTCTCTCTTTTTTTTTTACCCATTCTACAACAATTATCGTTGAGCCTTCGGTGTGCCTCATCTCTCGCAATCTTTCTTTTTTTGTGTGTGTTTGTGTGTGTGTGTGTGTGTGTTGACAGTGTGTGTGTGTGTGTAAAGGTTCGACAACCTATGACCCAAGTTCGTTTTTTCTTCTTTTTTCGTTTCTCCCTGTTCCTTCACTTCTTTCCGGTCACATTCATGAATACATTTTATCGTAGAAGAGTAGTTTTTGATCCACGCGAATTTCCTCGGGGATGAGGTTTCGTCGTCGTCGAAGGGGGGAGGTCAGGGGGTGGCCGAGACTCGTCGTGAAACCTCGACGGGGTGAAACACAACCGAATACATTTCGAAAGGTCGTAGGTTTGGGTAAAGGTTGGTCGGTCGATGTCGAAGGTGGTTATAGGAGGAAGCCGGTGGAAGATTCGCGAACCATTTATGTGTGCGTGTGTGTGTGTGTGAGTGTGAGTGTGAGTGTTTGTGTGTGGAGACAACCGGTATCGTGAGGCGAATCAATAAAGTCAAGTAGCAACAGCGAACCGGGTAGGAAAACAAAAAATAAAAAAAAATAAAAATAGCCGAAGATGGAACGAGATGGAATAAATGGGCATGTGGGGGATACGACGACGAGGAGAGACGACGGCGAGACCGGGCGCGAGAGGGCGTGATGCGCGACCCGGGCGAATCGAAATAAAGCGTTTCGGCGATGTCGCTGAGTGGCGGTACCACGTCTTCTCCGGAGCCTCGTTCCCCCCGTCGAACACACCACGAATTTCGTCCTTTCTGTTTCTTCGATATACGTGCTTCTCGATTTTTTTTGGTTGCTTTCCTCATTTTTATTTGCAATTTTTTTTTATTACAACAATCGCATCGAGACTTGCAGCAGCGCGATGGGGCACGAACTCGTACGGCGAATCGTCGGGGATGCGCGCGTCAGACGTGAGAATGGAATCGTGACTACTCGCACGGATATCGCGGTACAGTGACAGTGCGGCGGGGGGTGTGTGAGTATTGGAGGGAGTTCGAGTGCTCGTGACTGTACGAGTGCGAGTGAGTTTCGGTGAAGGTGTACGGGAGTGTGAGTTAGCTGTGAGTGTGAGTGCGTATGAACGTAAGAGCGAGTGAGTGTTGGTGGATGTGTACGCGAGTGAGTTAGCCGTGAGTGTGAGTGCGAGTGTTGAGTGAGCGTGAAAGTAAGTGCGAGTGAGTGTGCGAATGAGAAGAACGAAGCCAGAACGAAGACAAATAAGTGTGAGTGCGAGTGAGAATGTGTGTTCGTGCGAGCGTAAAACAGTGCGCGTGCGAGTGCGAGTGAATTTGAGTGTGAGTGAGTGTGCAAGTCGGTTCTTAAATGAGTGTGAGTGAGTGGAAAAGTCAGAGGTAGAACGAGTACGAGTGAGTGCGAGTACTAGTGTGAGCGTGTCAGTGCAAGTGCGAGTGCGAGTCAACGTGAATGTAAGTTTGATCGAGTGTGGGATGATCTGCACGTGTGTGCAAGAGCGCGTTAGGCGCTAATGCAAGTGCAAGTGCGAGTGTGGGTGTGTCTGTTCGTGAGTGTGAGTGCGAGTGAGAGTGAGGACGAGTGCGAGTAAGAATGTGGGTGTGTTTCGAACGCGACGATAAAAATTCGAGTAAGGGTGAGTGGACGTGTAAGCGAGAGTGTTGAACTTGCGTGCAAGTGCGAGTTGCGAGTGCGAGTGTGAGTGCGAGTGCGAGTGAGTGCGAGTGAGAACGTCGGTGTACGATCGTGCGTGACGGTAAATGTACAATTGAGATATCCGTGGCTGTGTTGTGCGAGTGTGTTGGTACCTGTGTACAACCGCAAGTACGAGTGCGGTTGAATTTTAGTTTACGTAAGTGTGCGAGTGAGAATGTTTGTGTGTGTGGCGAGTTTCCGAGTTGAGGAAATGCTTGGAGCTAGCAAACGGGACGACGCACAAGGCCCGCGAGAGTTAACCATTCCTCGGATGGGTTGTGGAAACTCGAAACTATTGGAACCTAAGTCACGGGGGGGGGGGGAAGTTGTAGGATCGCGTAATCGAAATTCACGACGGTGTAACCAACCGTTTAGGGTTTGCGGAGAGAAGCCGACCGAAGTCACGAATCTAATTTCCAATAAGGCATTTCAATCGTCTGAGTTATGGGGTATTTGTCGGTCCCGGGTATGGCAGTCGAAGTTAAACGGAGAGAATAATTTTTCATCATGATTGTGAAAGTTGTTGCGTGTGAGAATAAAAATAAAAAAAAAAAAGAAATTGTTGTTTTTTGCAATTTTTGTGCATCGTGTCCCACCGTTGAAGGTACAATTGTTTTGTTTTTTTTGTTTGTTTGATTTTTTCTTTCGTTGGAATAATAATCGTAAAATCGACTTACCTCGCGAAGTTCTTTGATCTTGAGACCGCCCTTGCCGATGATGCATCCGGCTTGGCTCTGATGTACGAGCATGCGCACGTCGATCTCGTCGTTTCCGTGCTTCGCTCCATTCTGAAACGTCGAATCGGGCTCCTTGGTGAATTATAAAATTTAATCGGTCTTCGCGCGAAAAAAAAACGTCGTCGATAGCATCAACGATAATTCGTAACACATACCTCTTCGAGATTGGGCACGACCTTGTTAACCACCTGAAGAACCGTGTCCAAATCCGAACTGATCGTCAGAACCCTAAAAACAGAAATACTCACAACGTTATAAATAACATTATCGAAATAAATCAACAGAAAAAAAAAAAGGTTTTGAGGGAAAACCAAAAAATTTGGGATTTATTCTTTCAATCGCCAATGTGAGTTTTGACTAAAAAAAGAAATAAAATAAAATAAAATAAAAAAAATTGATCAATATTTCCGCCATTGCGTTGGTTCGATGATTATCGTAGTTTTTCGTTATTCTTCACTACTTTCGACGATTTATCTGTTTCTTCCACGTCCACGAGAATTATTGCTTGTACGAATAAAAAAAAAAAAAAAGGAAAAATGAAGGAAAAACGAGAGAATTGTAATTGTGCAATATTCTCGATTCCAGACACGTACTGGGAGGGGGAGGGGGGAGGGCTTTATCATTTCATTCTTTTTCGTACGTTTCGGTTGGCCGAGACGAGGAAGAAAGGCCCGGAGTGTCGTGAGCGAGATCCGGATGTACGAAAAAAATAAATAAAAAATAGTGGGGGAAGGAAAATAATAAGAAATAGAAGAGACGTACACAGAGAGGGAGGAGGTTCGGGATAAACGAACAGGCTCGACGAGAACGACGCCAACGTCGTTACTCACAACCCCTCCTTCGCACAGTTTTGTTGCTTGGGGACCCCATGGGGGTCGAACGTCCCCCATTCCAACCCCCGGTGGAACGTTTGGTCCATGGGGTTGTCGGGGAGGGCAAAAATATTGCCCCCCCCCCCCCCCCGGCCCCCCGAAAAACTGGAAAAGTTGGAGGTTACGATCGTGGAACGGGACAGAAACAGACAAACGCGAAACTTTTTAAACGATCCCAGACACAAATCAACCCCTATCTTCATCTTCTTCTTATTCTTTTGGGTTTTTGTTTTTTTTCCTTCTGTCTTTCTTTACATCCCTCGACTATGCCCCCCCCCCTCACCCTCGATTTCTTCGTGGGTTCCACACGGTTCCCTCGGGACGATACACATGATACCCACCCCCACCTTCACCCTCCTCTCGCCTGAACCATTTCTTACTTCCTCTGCCCACCCTTTTTTTTATTCTCCACACACACTTATCCGTTCACCTTTCTCACTTGTTTTTCGTTCATTGTTTTTACTCTTGGGTTTGTCTTTTTTTTCTTCTTTTTATTATTTTTTTTTCTCGTGTTTTTTTTTTGAAGGGGTGCGAGTTATGCGAAACGCAAGAGATGGAAAATTGTTTGTGGAAAATAATGTCGATGCGAACGACGGGAATATCCGGTCGTTCTCGACGTGAGACATTTTTTTTTCTTTCGTTGCATTTTTCAGGTTTTTTTTCTTCTTCAAATTTGATAGAAACAATTTTCCTGAGTTGTTACTTGGATAATTTAATCTTTGAAAAAATATAATAGTAATAAGTAATTATAATTAAGAAAGGAGAATTTTTTGTCAAACTTGCTATTGATACTTAGAATATTCATTTTGTATTTTTTATCTTTAAATATTTTTATTATTCAATGGTTTTTCGATGGTTTTATCAATTCAAAAAATAAAATTGCAATATTAAAAAAAAATGCATTATTCTCCCATTTGTGCAGATTTCTTATCATAACTAGAATCATCATTTTTTCATTTCTTTCTTTCGGTATTTTAATCATTCAATTTTGGAGTTGATCAATTGACAAATAAATTCGAAGTAAAAAAAAAACGAAAATTATTTATTGAAAACACCGATCTAACTTGCACAAAAATGTTCGAATTTTACAAAAATGTTGCAAATTTGATCATTGATCGATTGTTTATTATTATTTTTCATACCATCGAACGACGATGAAATTTTTCCAACAAATCAGGAAAAGAGATTGTGAATTCGAACGAAAGATTGTGAATCTAAACAAGTAACGAAAAATCTGAGAATGAAAAGTTTAAACGATCGAGTAATCGTTGAAGATTATCGTATAATTGATTAATCCGTTAGACGGTGTTAAACACACACACACACACATTGATTAATTTTCCCCATCGGTGAACACCAACGTGACTGTGATTTGTAAGCTTTTGCCACCAACGTTGTGCCCCGGATGAATTAGATTTACCGCTTTGAGAAGGATTAATCAAGCTTCCGTCCCACTTATCCGCATCGTCTCCTCTCACTCGCCAACGAACATCTTCGCGTCCGGGGCGAACCTCATGCTCTCTCGCAATGCCTTTCGCGGCTCTCGCTTCGTCACGAGCAAAACGTTGATTCGTGGGAGGGGGTGGATGGGGGGGGGGGGGGTAAAAACGGACCCCGGGCAGTTTCGCGACCGCCCAGAGGTCCTGGCAAAGCTTTCGAACAATCCATCCCGACGTGAACACGTCGGATCCAATTAAATTGCAGTTTGGGAACTAATTCAATTGACAATTTGGATTATTGTGCAAGAATTTTTTTTTTTAGATTATTTAAAACACTTTTTTTATTCGTTTTGGATTTTAAGGAGGTTATGTAAACGTTGATTCGAAGGACTATTGTGATGGAAAAGACTGCTCGTTATTTGAAATGTATTTTGACCCTCAGCTGGCACGCTTGTGGATGTGTTATGGGGTCTTTTCGACCCCCAGGTCACAAAAAAGCTTGCTGCAAGTGAACAATTGATTTTGTTGCACTCGGAAAAATGTTCATATATTATTTGATACTTCCTTTAAGAGGTGTCATGGGTTATTTGGTTTTACTTCAATATTTACATTGAAAAAAAAATTTTGAAGTTTAAAAAAATGCAAAATTTGCGATTTTCACCAAAAAAAAAATTAATAAACGATTCCTCGATCGTAATATTGATAAATAATTCGAGAATCCTGCATTTCCACAATTCATGGCAAAATAATAATTATTAATTTCATTATTATTATTATTATTGATATGAGACATTTTTCAAATAACATTTCATTTTCCAAGAAATCGTGCATTGGTTGAATTGTTAGTCATTCAACATTGTAATTTGAACAATGGAAAACAATAGTGGAAAATATATTACAGGTAAATATTTGAGTCGATGGTCCGATGAGAAAACGAATTGTGTTGGTTGAAAAAAAAAAAAAAGAATTGCGAGATAAGAGGAACGAGATGGATTGGAGATAAGAAAAGGTCTGTTGCGAACGATTCTCTGGTTCTCTCACGGGAAATCGTTTGGGGGGGGGGGGATTTCGAGACTGCGAGGGCGCATCCGCGAAATTGATAGAGAGAGAGGTCGGAGGCCAGTGAAGAAAGAGCGAGAGAGAAACATTCAATCGTGGGCTGGCGTGCATCGTCGCGAATTCTCGAAAATTCGCGAAAGGGTGGTAACGTCGAAGGGGGTTGTTTTTGTCCAATCTCTTCACTTCCAGCTCATAGTTAGCTCTTTCACATTTTCAACTCCGAAAATATGGAGAAAATTGGATTTTCATGAATCTTCGAAGAATAAGATTTGTCCAAAGAAATAAAAAATAAAATAAAGGTGAACCCAAAATGAAATAAATAAATAAATTTACCCTCGTTCGAGTGGTTTGATCGAGGCAAAGGTTGACCACCTTTCAGAATTTCATTTTATCAATATAAAAATTGTAAAATATAAAAATATGAAGAAAAATATATTTTTTATGAATTTTCGAAGAATAAAATTTGTCAACAAAGTCAAAAGATAAAAGTAAACACAAAATGAAAGAAATGTTAAAAAACTACACTGATTTGAGTTATTTGATGATAGCACAACATGAGAGAAGACCCAATAATAGCAATAGTAATAATAATAAATGAATAAATAAATATATAAATAATTTTAAAAAAAAAAATTTGAATTTTATTTCCTGACCAAACGACTGAAAAAAAAATATGACGACCATCTTCCACCCTCCTCGAATTAGAAACGAAGGTTTGACACCTCAAGTTTTCCATCGTGACCTGAAAATTCATCGAGAAACTTTGTTTTTTTTTAATTTTGCCACGATTATTTGCGAAATAATTTTTTTTTCGGTCACCGATCGGGCGTTTGTTGTTCGTCGTGTTGTCCTGTATCGGGCATCGTCGGGGAATCGACGACGAATATGACAATGGTGGACAAATTTGTTGCATCGCTATCGACAGGGCGGACGTGTGTTGTATTTTTTTTTTTTTTTCAAATTGATGAATAAATATATATAAACATTGAATGTGAACGATGATTTTTTTTCTTCGATTTATAACTTCTCTTTGTATTTATGTATATATATATTATTATTTTTGTTGTTGTTATTATCGTGCGGATCTGGCCGCCGAGTCACGGACGGGTTCGAGATGGCAAACGGAAAGAATAATCTCGAAGATTGATCGACGAATGAAAACGATGTGGAGAACGAGAAAGTGACGAAGAACAAAATAATAAGTATCGTCGAAACTTAGATTTTTTCGCGAATTTAGAATGCAACCGAAATGACAAAACGAACAAAAATTCATTTCTTTTCTTTGGTCACTGTTATTATTATTACTATTTATTTTTTTTCAAAAAAAGATTCTGCGCAATAAAATAAAGAAAAAAAACAATACAGCGAATTCAATTGGCGTCAATGATCTTTTGTTATTATAACTATTATTATTATTATTAATTCACAATTTTGCAAAAATGATTTTTTTCGTTTCTTCTCCAGAATGTAAAAAAATTCGCGATTTCGAGAAAATATTTGCTTCTGATTTTAACTTAGTCGATTGAGTGAACGAGAAAGAGAGCAAGAGCGAGATGGAAATTGTGTGAGAGAGAGCGAGAGATGAAGACAAACGAAAAAAAAAAAAATATATCGTTACCGATAAATAATTTTTCAAAAATTAAAAAAATTGTAACAAAACCGATTCCTAAATTACGAAACGCGAAACAATAGGCGAGTAATGTAAAATAATAAATTTAAAGACAAATAATAACAAAAATATATTTTTTTTAATCCAATTTTCCCAAATTAGAAAAATTAAAATGATTAAAAAAAAATAATGTGAGTGACAACGGTTAATGACAAATTAGAAAAAAAAAACAAAAAAAAAAAAATGTCCCGCCGACGATGGGGTATCGTTGATTAGATACGAACAGACCGAATAGTACCAAAAAATAATAACAATAATAATAATAATAAAATAAATGAAGATTAGAGATACAGAAAAGAGAGTGAGAGAAAGTGATAGTTATAGAGAATTAAAAGACATTAAGTATTTGGTGTTGGCATTTACCGTTCGGGTCCGGGGCAATCGGGTACAATGATTGAGGCTTTGTACTGTAGCGGGCCGTGGTTGATTGGTCGATCGATTCATTGACGAGTTGGACGTTGGTCGATTGTTGAACACGTGTGTTTTGTTGATATCGTACACGGGATTGTTGATTTTTGATCACACAACGACGAATGACCGCGCGCGGTCACACACAACGGAGAGGCAACACAGGTCCAGGTAGATTTTTTTTTTTTTTTTTTTTTCAGTTTTTTCAGTTTTTGTTTCAGTTTTTTTTTTTTTTTTTTTTTTTTGCGATTTCCGTGGTCAAACGATTGGCAGCCGTGTTTTACCGTGGTTGAAGTTGGGTCGGAGAGGTTGAAGTTCATTCGGGACCCGCGTCGATTTTTCATCGGTTCCAATTGAGGTTATCGGAGAACGGCAACGGGCGGAGAACGGCAGGGCGGAGAACGGCCAGGATAACACACGTCGGCCGGGGACCACAACGACACACCGGGCAACAGGCCATGGGGGGCAACGCCGGGGTCGGGGCGGGGCCAGGGCACAAACCATCAACCAAGTTAGACAACCGAAGATTATGTGTATTTTTTTTTTTTTTTTTTTTTTTAATTTCAACTAATATTTTTTTTGAAATAATTATGAAAAATTGTGCAAAGATATATTGCAATGATTATATCTTTGCAATATATCTTTGAATATTTTAAAAAAATGTTATTAATATATTTAAATTAACTTAAAATTAAATCATGAGACCTATATATATTTTGTATGGTTTTTTTAAATTTCTTGAGCTGCTTATCGACACAGGTGGATTCCCAACCCTCGTAGCAGTGAAATCTCCGAGCCCACCCTATTTTTTAAAACATGTTTTTTTTTTTTCATGTTTTTGGGAAAATTTTTTTTTGTTCTTTGGCTTGTGAATTGTTTATTATTATTTTTTTTTCTTTGAGAATATGTGTTGGAAAATCTAGTGATAATGTAGATCGCCATTTTTGTAAGGATATATATATATATACGTTTTTATTCTTCAGCTAGATGATTTTTTTCAACGAATTAATTTTTTTTCATTTTCTTGAATTTTTAAATGATAATTTTGAATGTTTGTTGCTTTATTTATTTATTTATTTATTTTTTATCATAAAGCAGCGAGGCCGAAGGGCCATTGGCGCTTTTTGACTTCGATTGTCTGTTTCCAAGAGGGCGTCTCGTTCGTGAAGATCGTGAAAGCGTGATGTAACGAAAAAAAAAAAGAAAAATAATGTAAATGAAAAAAAAAATAAATCAAAATAATAATAATAATAATAATAATTGTAATTGCTGTGGATGACGATGTCTTATATGAGATTTTGAAAGATCGAAACGTGTGGACAATCGAAAGATGGAAAAAATGTTGATGATCGAAACGATGAGAGAGGTTCAGAAATGATACGTGAGAACTAAATGGTGAATAGAGAACAACTAAGGACTCAATGAAGAATAGAGACAGAGAGGGGGAAAAGAAAAGAGAAGGATAGATAAAGGAAGTAAGAGAGAGAGAGAAAAAGAGAGAGAGAGAGGGAAAGAGAAGAAAAGAGAAAGATAGAAAAGAAAGCGAGACAGAGAGAGAGAGAGAGAGAGAGAAAATTCAGCGTGATCGATAAATCGAGATGAAAATTAATTTTATCATAATGATCCGGCCGGGTAGTCCAAAACTCTCACCTGACTACGTAGCTTCGTGATGTTTTGGCCGCCTTTGCCGATTATCGAACCAGCGACCTGAAACAGATACAAACGGAAAAAAAAAATAAAATAACAAACGTAAATAAATAAAATCGTTGTTCAGTCGCTAGCGGATTTTTTGGTGCTCGGTCATTCGTGAGGGAGTTCAAAAATATAATAAAAATATTTCAAAATACTTTCATTTTATTTTCATTCTATAAAAATAACTGAGATTTTTCATTTTGCGAATGCTCGTAGCTCTTGGGCACGTCGTTGTGAGTTAATCGCAATCTAATCTGCGATTAGATTAGACGCGCTCTTTTTTTTTTTCTTTTTTTTTGTCTTTTTTTTTCGCGAGTCCAAGACCAGAGCCCGCGACTCGGCGATAACAAAATGAGGAGAAAAGTTTGAGACTCTGCGCATAGTGACGAAGATTCGAGCTCGAGTTTTTCTAGTTAAATATAATTTTTGCAATGAGCTCGATATGCAGTTTAGCCTCGCTGTACAAAATCATTGCGTCAGAATGTGCGTTAGCACGAACGAACGTTCCTTCTCCGCAATAAATACATATATATATATATACACATATACATATAATATATATGTGCAAGCAACTAGCTCCGTCGTGGAATTAATTGCGCGGTAATTGGCAATTCAAGGAGCGGCCTATTATATTCGACACGAGCGAAACTTTTTTTTAATGTTTATCCCATTCGACTTGTTATCTTCGTTATGGGCTGGTCCGTCGATTAACAGAAACGTTACAGGTGGCTTCGACCTCGTTAAATCAGAATTCATTGCTATTCATTATAAATTCAACGATAAAACGAAAAATTTCAATATTGCAAATCTGACAAGAGAGAAAAATAAAAAGAAATATTTTGCAATGAATATTATTTTTTTAAATTATTTTTCAATAACCGGTTTCTGTTATTTTTTTAAAATAAATCATTCAAATTGATTTTGTTTGGGAATTTATCGTGAAAATTATCCAGTAGGATTGTGCCAAGTGAATACTGAAGTATGGTGACAATGACTGTGTCGCCCGTTCCCCAACGCAAACCTCCATCGACTCGACTGTTTCATTCCCATAACCGGACGTGTGTGTGTCCGCTCGGCTCATTGGCCGTTCGGGAGGCGCCCGGGTGACATAATAGCAGCAGCACACCTCTGCGCACCTCTGCGCACCTATGCGCACCTCTGCGCAACTAACACGTTCTGACTTAACCGACACTTCGGAATGCCGCCAAGTCCATGCAACTGCATAAAAGATTTATGCAGTTGGTGGGCAACACGCCCATCAACGATTGAACCCGACGACTTATTTTTTTTTTTTTTGTTAATAGTTATTTTACTCAAAACTTTTTTTTATCAGTGATAATGATATTTTTTCATATACATAGAAACTTCCTTGCGACTCGCTTCTCCTTCGGTCTAACAAGTGCGCCTTTGCCACCCTTGAAACTCTCGCACACTTCTCTAAGAACAAAAAAATGAAAATGACAAAAAAAGCAAAAAAAGAAACTGCAGCGGAATCTTTTTTTTTTTTAAATATTAGTGTGATTTTTATTATTTTTGATCTTTGAAAATCTCATCCCATCAAAAAAAAGATGGCAGAGAATAAGAAAATAAACTGTAGCAAAATATATATATTTTTTAAAATTATTATTATCAATATTATTATTGTTTGGCAAATCTTTGATAATCTCATCTCGCGTTTTTTGAGAGAAAAACAGAGATGGGAGAGAAAAAAAAATTAGTTGTAGCAAAATCTCTTTTAAAATATTGTTATTATTATTATTATTATTATTATTATTATTATATTTTTCAATCTTTAAAAATCACACCTCGTGTCTTTAATAAAAATAAAACCTCTGCAACTTCTTTTTCTTTCTCGAAAGACCGCAGCACTATACAGCTGAAGAAGGACGGAGGGGGGGAGGCTTTGATAAACGAGCGTTAAGCAATGACCTCTTTTGACACAAAACCTTGAAAAAAAAATAAAAAAAACGTTAAAAACAAAATCGTCGAATAAAAGCTCGGCGTGAAAAAGTCGGCACGAACAAAATGTCGTCCCGCTCGATGGTAAATTGCGTGGTGTATGACTCGTGCAATTACTCGACACCTCGATGATTCAACGACGATCCAAAGAAACCCGAGCGAGTAACCGCCAATTACAAATATGCACGTGATGAAAATGGTCCAGCCTCCTTTTAGAATTTCTTCCTTTCGTTTTTTTTTTTTCAATTTTCAGATTTTAAAATTTTTATTTTATTTTTTTTTTTTAATGAAAAGTCTTTTTGAACGTAATTTTTCAAACAGGTCGAATAATCATAATTTGGTCGTTGAAAAACCGTCTTTTGAATCTTTTCGAAGCTTTGAATCGTTGATTATGCGGTCTGACACTTCTGTTATCGTGGTCCTTATATCGCTACCCCCCTCTCCCAACCCTTCCACTTCTCCACCGCCTCCTCTCTACGTTCACGTCAATTAAGGACGTACGACACATACAATCCCAGCCAAAAGTACGACAATCCGAGAAATCTCGATTATTAATTATTATAATTAATAATTATCTATAATTGCTTTGTGAATCCCAGAGAAATTCGTCGTCATACATCCTTAAGCCACGTGGTGTCGAATCGACCCCCAAAAGCTTTGCAAAAAAATACAAAACGTCATCCATTTTGTAAAAAACTTTCAAAAAGTTGTGCAAATAAAACTCGATTGAATTGAATAAAAATTGAATACAAAACGTCATCCTAAAAATCTGGAAAAATTCATGAACCGAGGTCAGGGTCTCTATTTCAAGATAAAATTTCGGAAACATGATTTTTTTCCGAATTTTATTTATTATAAAAATAATAATAAACAAATTGATTCAGGAGAAAAATGCGGGAACTTTGAAATTTTTGTTTGGGTCGAGAATCGACGATCACGTTGAACGTCATTGAACGAGACGGAAAGTGTCTAAACCACTTGTTAATTCAACCGAGATACCATTGGCTCTGGTTGCAACAAAACGCATTCGTCCGCCTCGTCGCGTTAATCGCTGTTCTCTCTCCCTCTCTCTCTCTCTCTCTCTCTCTCTCTCTCTCTCTCTCTCTCTCTCTCTCTCTCTCTCTCTCTCTTTCTGACTCGCTCGTATCCTTCGCAACCTTCTATACGAGCCCGTTCCGCGGTGTGGTCCATGCGCGCGGGTCGGGCACAAGCTTCGAAACATGTCCCGATGCAACTTGCGCGAGATTGCGACAATCTCGGGAGAACGAGTTGCGTCTGCGCAACGATGAAGAATGCCGATGGAATAACCGATGGATCTCGCGCGTTCGCGTTACGGCCTTGAACGATCCAACGCGAAAGGTAAATAAAACATATATATATTTATATTATATCCAGCTGTGGCATTCGCCTTCATGTTTTATTGAGAGAATACATTTTTTTCAAATAAAATTGAACGAAAAGAAGGAGTCAAAAAAATTGATAATTCGAAGCTAGAAGAAAAAGAAATGAAAAAAGGAGGAATCAAAAAATGTTTTTTCGAAAAAAAGAGGAATAAAAAAGATCAATAATTCTAATCAGAAGGAAAAAAAATATTGAGAAAAAAAGAAGGAATGAAAAAAAAATGATAATTCGAAGGAGAATAAAAAAAGATTTAAAAAAAGAAGGAAAAAACAAAAATTTTCAGAAGAAATAAAAAGAGTTGACAATTCGAAGCAAAAGGACAGAACATATTTAAAAAAAAAGAAGGAATAGAGCAAAAAATAATAATTCGGAGCGGAAGGACAGAACATATTTAAAATAAAAAGAAGGAATAGAACAAAAAATAATAATTCGAAGGACAAGACAAAAAATGAAAAAGATGAAGAAATAGAAAAAAATAATAATAATTCAAAGCAGAAGAAAAAAAAATTGTTTTAAAAAAAGGAAGGAATTAAAAAATGATAATAATTCGAAGCAGAAGAGAAAAAAAAATGAAAAAACCGCACAGACGTGAGTTTCGTGTTGGTGGGATTATTGCGAGATCGTTCGAGATTTGTCTCCGGAGAATTGTGGTATATTCCATTCGAGTTACACGTGCGAACGGTAAAGTTGTGGATTATGTACAAGTGCTCAAGGTGATGGACTACATTGGGACTCACTTTTCAGAGTGCCAGAGAGAACGCACTGGGGAATGTAGTACATCACCTTGTTTAGCCCTCTCTTTAGTCACAATTTAAACAAAATTACATCGCATTTAGTCGCACTGGATAACATTTAATACAACTTTGAATTGCGATAAAAAAAAATTGGAATTCGACATTTTCAGATGCAACAACAAGTACATCCAATAATTTCATACGCACTTGTGATAATTCACAAAATTCTTTGCTTTTTTTTTTGATTGAATAAAATTTCGAAGAAAATATTCCAAGAACGCATGATACGATAATTCCTTTCAGTTTTTTTTGCCAATTACAACGACGATGAGTTAACACAAGCAGTCTAACTCGTTTCATTTATGCAGTTTTCAATTTTTTATAAAAAAAAAATTTTTTTTTCATTACTTTTTTCCTTTCTTCGTGGCTTCTCGCGTTTTTGCAACGATGAATCGCGTGCCCGGGAACAATAGTAGCAGGGGGAGAGGGGGGAAGGGGGGCTCTCTCGTTATAACCTCCCCCGCGACGTACTGTAATATACTTCACGAGTCATGATAGTCGTTAAGCCGGCTAACGTACGAGCGACCGTCGACCAAGCTTAGCACAAAGAGGGAACACCGTCGGTCGGTTCTCTTAGTCGCAATTATTCTAATTACATATATCTACTTATTTTATTATTATTATTATTATTATTTTTCTTCTTTCATTTTTTGTTCTCGTGGCTGTGCGAAACCAACGAACGTCCCTTCAATGGGCACCGTCCTTCGTTCCATTACGTAAGTCATTGCGTTCGGTGAACGAACGATCGTGGACAGAGAGTGAGAGAACGAGAGAGAGAGAGAGAGAAGGATAGAGACCTACTCGATGAGATGAAGACTTCGACCCACGTGAACGTATAAGTCGACACGTACTTATCACAAATTGAAAATTATTTTCGAGAGGCTGATCAGTGTATTTTTTTTATCTTCGTTCATTCAGGAATAAAAAAAAAATAATGAATGAATGAATGAACGAGTTCAGAGAGGTAAAAAAATGTTAACCCAATTACGAGTTGGTGTAAACTGTTTCGTCTTTTTCAGAATCGAAGAATTTGATGATAGGTTATTTTTTTCTCAATTTTAATTAATTAGAAGATAATTCGAAAAATATATTTAAATTGGTTAATTTGATTGAAATGAAGAGATAAATATTTTTTTCGCAGCCTCAGCGTCAAATCCTACGATAAAAAATGAAAAATGCATTTAAAAAAATCAATCATAAATATATATGTATTTAAGATAGAATAAAAAATTCTATTCAGACGCTCGGCAAATAATAATAATAACAATAACAATAATAATAATATTGAGAATGTAGCTATAAAAATTTCGATCGTAATCGCCAAGCCTTAAAAAAAAATTATTAATAATAATGAGAAGCAAAATAATGATATCAATAATAATAATAATAATAAATAAAAATAAAAATAAAAATATGAAATGTTGTAATTTTAAGCAATAATGCTGGGCTCCTTTCAAGTCCGGATATTCCCTCCCCTCCCCTTTCCCCCTCACACGTCCGACAATTCGTTCTCAATGAACCAACGTTTTTTAATTTATGAATGAAGGAATAAAGGAAAATGGAAAGTCAAACCGTGAGAAATCGTGATATCGCGATAACGAAAACACAATAGTGTGTGTGTGCGTGTGTGCGTGTAAAACATGGAATACGGAAAAGTGGAAAGTGAGTGGAGCAATTTTTTCATTTTTTTTATTATTGCGGAGCTCAATGGACGAGACGCGAGAAAGATGTAGAGAGGGGTGAAGAAGGAAGCGAGAAAGAAACGAAGATGGAATATTTGAACGAGGAAAAAAGGCCGAGAGAGCCACTTCGAAGCACCAGGCGGCAATACTTAGCCAACAGTGAGGCAAAAAAAAGAAAATAAGAAATAAAATAAGCGATAAGACGTTTCTCGCCGTGAAAGGCGTTCGCGCTCCTTTCGTTCATTCACAATGACCGGAAGTAGTAACGGACGCGAAGCATCCGTAACGTTATGCGCGTCGATATTGCAACGGCGATCGTTCGGTAACGAAATTTTTTTATTTTTTTTTGCGTGAGAGGGAAGCTGACTATCGTCTTCGATCGAATTTCGATAACGATTATCGGTCGATTACATTTTTTTTTTAATTAAAAAAATGATCGCGTCCTGTGAGCAGTCTTCACTTAAGTTTTTTTTTTGTTGCCAAGGAGCTTGCCAAAAATATTGTAAAGCCAAGCAAACTCGATCGAATTTGTTGCAACTGCACTGGACAATTTTTTAAAACATGTTTACAGTTAAACAGTTTTTTTGCTCAAACTAAATTCGATTTTATTCGAATTTTCATTTGTTTCAAAATTAATTAGTGGAATTTGTTTCAAATACATTTTCTCATCGAATTAAATTTGAATTTATTTTCATTTTCATTTGTTCTTGAATCCATGAGTGTCATTTTTTAAACATTTTTTCGTCAAACTGAATTTTTATTCTTCTCAAAAATGTATGTGTTTTGGGTTAATGATTCGATGTACTTTGGGTTGAGAGTGACTTTTGGTTTACCCAGTTTCTTCACTTTCTTCTACGGTTTCTATGGTTTACTCAGTTTCTCACCCACTTTCTTCTACGTTGAAAATAAAAAAGAAGAAGCTTTTTTCAATTAAATTAAACTGGATTCTTCTTTACTAATTTTTTTTTGGTTACTGAATACTATTTTTTTTGGTTGCAAACAAATTTTCGTTCTACGATTCTCATTTGATTGTATGATTTGAAACATAAAATAAAATAAGATAGAATAAAATAAATACAATGTAGTTACCTTGCTCGGTATGAGAAGTCGTAGTTCATCATCGCCTTGACGGTAACGTTTGTGGGGACTCTGCGGTCCCCCTGCCATACCGCCGGCGTCAGCCTCTCTCTTCATTATATCTGCAATCAATCAAAATTACAAAATTCAAAAAAACGTAAATTAAAACGATTCCAAAAAAAAAAGAAAAAAATAAATAAAACCCTCCATCCAAAAAATCAAATTTTCTTTTCTTCGAAAAAATAAATAAAAAAACATTTTCACATTCGTTCGTTCATTTCTACGTTGAATCAATTAATCCATTTATTCATTCACTCATCTGTTAATTATCGACCTTATTCAAATTCGTAAATCATGTTTTTTTTCTCTCCCTTTTTTATTGGACCGAAAAATCTTTGACAGCAAAAAAATATATATATAGATATATGTATATACGATTCGGAGAATTTTTATCGGTGATTCATGGATCAACGATCAAAGGTAATTGGCCGATCGGCTCGCTCGCCGATTTTCCCTCTGTGTTTCTCTTTCTACTTTTTTTTATTTTTTATTTTTTTTTTTTGTCGACCACGGATGTGCTTCGGATGCTGCAAACGGATCATCGACCGTGCGCAACCGTTCGTTTGCCGTTTGTTTGTTTGTCGAAACGGTTTTTTATTTTTTTTTATTTTTTTTTTTTTTTTTTGTTCTTTCAAATTTTTTTCCCGACGACCAGCTTGGATGGGCAATTACGTTCAATCACAAACCATTGGGTGATGCCCGAAGCGCCCCGAAACGGTTTAACGACTGCGACGACTATCGAATGCCAAAATGCGATCAGGATCTTTACCTCGTAGCAATGTTGATTCCAAAATCATAACAATAACAATAATAATAATAATAATAATAATAATAATAATAATAATAATAATAATAATAATAATAATAATAATAATAATAATAATAATAATAATAATAATAATAATGATTCCGAGAAAAAAAGTTAATAAAATTGTCATCCTACATGGCCAACAAAAAAGTTGTACATATACTAAGAAAAAATAATGAACAATAATACTACCAACAATGACAATGAAAAATCATTTAATATATTAATAACAATTATTATAATTGGACGTTCTTCGTTATTACGAAAAAAGAGAAAAGATGAAAAAGAATAACAAGGGAAATATTTTTCGGTAAAGTTATTAAACAATGTTTTCTCCATAATCTCCGTGCAATTTCGTCGGTGAAATTACAAGCTCATTTTATTATATTTAGGTAGAAGAGAAAAATTGTCAGACTCGAATTTTAATTACAGTTCATAGACTGCATATATACGAATATATATATGTATATATCACAGGGATTAAATACATATATATTTATTTAATCCCTATGATATATATATGATATATATATAGATATATATCCACGTAAAAATGATCGTGTGTATGCCCGGTACAATTATTGCAAAACTGGGTCGTTCTCTCTGCACCGAAGCACGGAGGCCATCCTCGTTTTTTTTTCTGTTTTTTGTTTTTTTGGTGTTTTTTTTTTTTGGTAAGTACTCGGCGACAATCGGGGGTACGAGAGAACGAGACCGACGGGAGGGTGAGGGGAAAATTAAAAAAGAAATTAAGCCGAACAATTAGTTTTAATTGACGTTTCGCGGCGCGAGACCGGACTCTCGACGTGGCCGACCGTGATGCGATTCGCCGGACAATGCACAAAATCATACCGATCGGCATCAACGATTAAGCAAAGTCCTTCATCGATAATGATAATGATAATAATAATGATAATAATAATAATAATAATAATAATAATAATAATGAGCAAAAAATATATAATAAAAAAAAGATCTAATAAGTGGAGAGAACAATAAACATGAGAAACTCGGATCGGGAATTGGTTTTCCACGATGATGAAAGAAGTGACCGACAAAGTTTCTTTCGTTTTATTATTATTATTATTATTTTCTTTTTAAACGAATCATCAGATTGGCCATTTGAAGAATTTTTGTTAGGGTTGAAGATGTTTAATGAATATTTATTTATTTATTTATTCGTTTATTTTTATATATTTCTATTTTTTTTTCTCTCTCTTTCTCTCTCGTCCTTTATCTTATTCGTTAATTTCCTCCGACTTTTCCTCATTCGCATCCCGACGATGTTTTTTTTTTCTTTTCGCGTTTTCCTCGACACGTGAACGACTGTCTGCATCGGACAGCGAGAAAGAAAAAAAACAACTACGACGACGAAATTTTCACGCGAAAAAGAAAAGAGCGCGTTCGAGGAAAATTAAAACGAAAATTTTCTCGTTTCCGGTTCTTTTTTTTTTCTTTTTTCGTTTTTGCTTTCTTTCTTTGTCGAATTAACACGCACTTGCACTGCAATATGCATCGCAAGGGTGGGAGGGCGAGGGGGGCGGGGGGGGGGGGAGGCAAACAAACGAGCCGACATTCAGTGAGAAGGATGAAAGAGAGTGAAACGGCCATTGTTTCGTTGTTAATTGCAATTTGCACGTTCAATCGTACGAGGATACTCGAGTAATTAAGAATTCATGACACGTACAATCCCATCCAAAAGTACGATAAACTGCAAAATCACGATTGTAACAAAAAGATTGTTGAAGTGTTACGTCTTGAGCTGATCGGCACGTAGTATTTTTTTTTTTTAATTTACTTTTTTTCACAAAATAGAGCTTGATTGAAATTTGAATTCACTTTTAAACCTAAATTTACGATTTTTCTTAATTGATAAAAAAAAAAAAAAAATTAGTTAAAAACAAAAATCCTACGTGCCGAACTTCATTACCCATCCATGCACATTGTGTCCAAATTTTGAAGGAATCGGTCAATCCGTTATTATAATAAATTTAAAAAAAAAAAACGGAACCGACTTTGAAAAAGTTATTTTATTTCGGTCAGAATAACAGGGCTCCCATTCACAATACATTCAAACAAAAATTCGTCGACATACCTCACTTTGTATACTTTTAAACAAAACCAATTTCATTTCGATCGGACTAATAGTTTTTGAGATATTAATTCCCAAAAATTCATCTATTTTTCCGGCGAAAAAGCACAGATGCACCCCCTTAAGGGTCGATGGGGCCGAGCGAGCCGATGCGGCTGGCGGAGTCGGAGGGAGTGTGCGAGAGAGAGAGGTGGTGGAGAAATTGTCGCCGTTGAGTCTGGAGTTGGGCGAAGTTTCGTGGCGTGCGGCGCCAGAAAGTCCGTTTCGTGTGTACGACGAACAACGACGAGAAAATTTCGCGGCAATGCGTGCCGTGTGCCTTGTTTGTGATTGCCCGACGTACATTTTAACCCCCCCCCCCCTCCCCCAACCATCTACCCCCGCGATACACACAGGCGCGCGCGCACGCGTGCGAACATGGATAATATTTTAGCGATGGGGAGATATGGGCTACGTGGGTTAATGGCATTTTGTCACTCGGATTATGATAATGACGCACGCGCGACCACGGGGGACCCCACGATACGGGAGAAAAAATAATAAATGTGTGAAAAAATAAATGTCCCAGAAACTTTGTGCCAGCGAGTTCGTTATCACGAGCGAGAAGGTATTTTTAAATAAATTTATTTCACAATTTTTACATTTTATTTTCGAAATTTGAGCCAATTTTATTTTATTTTTTAAATTATATTTCATTTTTTATTTTTTTTTACAAAATCGTCCAGCTCATTATCCGAAAGGTTGCTGAATGTCATTCAAATGGTAATGTGTTTTATGATTATTCGAGGAGAATCTAAGTGTACCAAGTTTCATCGTCTATATATCATGTCTGATTTTTTTAGATAGATTATTTTATTATTTTAAATTTTCTTTTTTTTTCATGACAGTTTTTTTTTTTATCTTTCGACAGTGTTGCTAGATTTTGTTTTAGAAGATTCTCGTTTGTTTTTTCTTTCAATTTGAGATCAAATGTGGCTTCAAAGCTTTATTTTTTATACAGAAATATATTGAATATTAAAAAAACTAAAATTTCACAAAAAAAAAAATTTTTAATAAAATAAAATTTCAAAATGTCAAAATATAAAAAATTATATAAAAGAGTACTAAAAAAGATACCAATGAATATTACGAATCATCGTGTGGGCCAGTCAATTTTCAAGATGTCACGATTTTTTAATACGATTGGGATCGAAAATATTCTCGCGGGGGTTGTATCTGAATTACCATACGAGTGGATGAAAATACGATGGAAATATGATGCGTGGGAAATTGTATTAACCGCATGTAGGTGTGGTGTCGAGTGTGGGAGAGGGGAGGGGAATTGAGTTTAGCCACGAGTGGAGCAAAAGGGATGAGAACGACAGAGAGAGAGAGAGAGAGAGACAAAGAGAGAGGGGGGTAGTTGATATAGCAGAGGCGTTTCGAGTTGCCTCAGGTACAACGCAGACCGAGTTCGCCAATCCATGTGGAACAGCAATTAAGGGCGACAAGTCGCGGTGGGATCGTGAATCAAGCAAACCGAGAGCAACAATCGCCGGAGCTTGCAGTATTTCCCCTCTGTACACGTATATATGTATATACAATCGACGGTTACACGATAGAGTCTCGAGTATAGGATACAAAGCAAACACAATCGATATCGACTGGGTCGTTGGGTTCTGTGTGCCGGGCTTTTACTATTCCAAGCCACAGGCCATTGAGATGCCACGACGATCCGTCGAAAATCCCATCAGAGAACAGAGATTGCGATCGCGCGTCCCTCTGGTGGCCGGAACGCGCAGCCACTCCGTCACAGAACGATAATTGACCGGTCACGTGGCCATAACTTTTCGACGAAACACATAAATCGAGGATAATCGAACACGTCGAATGTTCTTCTCATAACCTTTTTCTATCGTCGCGAAAAGTCTTTTGAAACATCGAGAGATTTGCTTAACGAGCTAATTTCATCTGTTTGTACCGTTCAAAGCTTGCGAACCGCTTTGAGACTTCATTTTTCATTGTTTTCACGATGCTAGACAGATTGCGGATTAGCTAAGCTTGGTTTAGGCATTTTTCTGGACTCGATTCGACCAAAATTGAGGGAATTAAACGAGAAACAAAATTGCGAGTGTGATTTCCCTGATGGTGCTTCCATGACGCCACCGTTGGAGGGCGCTGGTAGACGGAAATGGTAAATGTGTCGCGATTTACGTGAAATTTAGTATACGGGGATATTTTTGACAATCGATCTTGTTTTTCAGGTCAAAAATTGGAAATTCAAAATGGCGGACGAGTTAGGATGGATAAAACGACGAAAAATAATTAGATTTTGTTAAAAATTAATTCCCAGAGTCCTTTCCGGTTTCCTATGTCAAATCTGTACTGAAAATCTTCATAATTCAAAATGGCGGACACAAACACAAATAAATAAAAAAAATTCCACCTATTGAACCGCCGATTCGTAATCGACGACGAAGGCCGAGTCGAGTTACTCAATCCGACAAATGTCTCGAGTTGAAATTCTTCACTTTTCAGATTAATCCCACGGTTCTCAATCACGAAATCGTTGGAACAGAGTGCGCAGCAATCGAGTGTAAAGTCCTCAATTTAATATATATCTATATATATATATATATATCCCAAACCGCAATACTGAAATGTCCGATGGCACGTTCGAGAAATAAGACAACAAAAAAAAAACAAGGGGAAAGTCGTGAATTCCTGAGGGTGGTTGGGATACCGGTTCCACCACGGACAACGAATGTCCATCGAAGACGTTGCAACGAACGAGTAAGACGAGTACGACGAACATAACCATTACCCGATAGCCCGTTTTACAAGCTCCATAAATTCTGGATCACGACGAGACTCGGAAACACGTGAAAACGAAGGGAAAAAAAGGGGCACAACCAACGTCCAGGAAATACGAGCGAAGGTAGAGAAGAGAGCCCACGAAAGATTGTTTTACGGTTTTTCCTCGCGACCTCGACGAACTCCCTTTTCTTCGATTGTGAGTCTCGACGAGGTTGCCCCGCTTGCCGGGTAATCCTTTCGGTTCTTATCTCGTGCGGTTTTAACAGCTCTTGTTCGATTCACGAGCCATTGGCCAGCCGAGGGGTAGAGCACGTCGTTTCCAGGTTACTCATCTTCGTCGTACTTTGGAGCAATTACGTCACGCTGAGAGAACAATATCGAGACGATGGGGAGGAGGAGGAGGGCACGGTACTCACAGACAAGTACAACAATGCCCTCGCCCCCCACTCCCTCCCTCCTCAACCCTCACTCACCTCGACGAGGGAAAGTGACGACAATGATGGTCATTCAACAACGAATTAACCAATAATTCTCGAAGAAATTCAATTTAAATGTCACCGCGACAATTACGAACAATGTTACATCTTGCTTGTGCCATACAATGTATTTGCCCTTTATGAGAACACCGTCTGCAATTTTGCCTCTGCGATTGAGTGATTGGAGATGATAAATTTACACGTGAGCCAAAAAGCTGATTATCGGACAACTTTGGGCATCGACGTCTGGAAACTTTGTAAAATTCACGCAGCTTCGAGTGTTCATGCTCAAAAAAGAAATTGCCAATTTTTTTGTAGATTTTTTCGTCTATTATTTTGGCAGTTGTCAATTAAGGTATTTTTCATTTTTTTTCTTGAATATTTTGGTCGAACACCTGGGCTGACAAAAAAATATATTAAAAATCTGTTTTGAACGTGGAATTGGCTCAGCTTTTCGAAAAGTATATTGGTTTTTCATTCCGACCCTCGAAAATCAATTAGAATTGAACTTGAAACTAAAAAACATGTTTTTCGGCCGTTGCCCCAATTTTGAACATTTTTTCAATACGTTTTTCGAAATGCTGAGAAAATTTAACACAATACACATATTTTTCGAATTCAATTCCACGTCGAAAACGGATTTTTAATATATTTTTTTTAACATCGCAGTTATGTGAAGAAAAATACTTTAAATAAAGAAAAAAAAAGAAAAATACCTCAATTAAAATACCTTCGAGGATCCGAAGATTGTCTTTGAGTAGAAAAGGGTCGAAACATTAGTTTATTGACAATGAATGAACGATGACATATCTACGATCGAATTAATGAATAATCGATTAAAAATTGATCCGATTGTGAAATTTCTGAATTTCACGCGGAAGAGAATTTTCCATTTGCCCGTATTTCTTCCGCTCGACAACTCGTTTCTCGAAATAGAAACACTCGCGATAACCGGAAGACGAGACGACGACCGTGTGGGGGGGGGGAGGAGGGAAGGCGAAGAGGAAAGGCTGTGAGAGCGAGAGAAAAATCCATTTGGCACGAGCTTGAGAATTTCGTCGTATCTATATAGCGAATGATATACACACATGCAAATATCCTCTTCGTCTTACTCGCGGGAAACGACGCAGACGCGTTTTCATTCATTCGACACCACCGACGTCCCCGCTTCCACGTCTCTCTCTCTCTTCCTCACTTTCTCTCTTTCGTCTCGTCCCACCAAACCCCGAACGGATGATTACCGTATAATACACCGAAAATTCGAGCTATGCCAGCGAAAATTATGCCGTAGTCGATTTTTTTTGCTTCTCTTTGTTTTTTTTTATCCCGTCGGTTTTTTTCTCTTCCGTCTCGGTCGCGCTACAGGTCGCGACAAAAGTTGTCGACCAATTCCATATTATTCGAAATTATTCATTTTTTGTTTAAATTATATTTGATATTTTCGTTGGCAATTAAATTTTCATTGATGAAAATTTATCATCGTTGTTCGATAAATTGATAATGAACCAGAAAAAAAAATGGTATTTTAATGTTTGCCTGAAAATTGTGCAATTTGGGAAAATGATTGAGAGAAGAAAAAACAATGGGATCGAAAGTTGAGATAAAAATAATGCATTTTTCAGGTTGAAAAATTATTCCTTCGATATTTTTGCTCCATAGTTTCTATCACGAAGGGACATTGCGATAGTTCTGAAAAAAATGTATTTTATAACTATAAAATCGCAATAATTATCTCATCTATAAATAATTCAATGCAAGCCATTTCGTGTATCTATTTCAATCATCTAAATTATTATTACTATTATTATCGTTATTGAAGAATAAATATAATTGGTAATTTTTATTTACGCCTGTTTGGACGTCTAATAAGTGTTTACACGTGTACACACACATGTACACAAATATGTGATCGGTAAGCGAATTATTAAAAAGAAGAAAAAAAATAGTCTAGGCCGATGCCCTTGTGCCGAGTTGCAACGCGATGCAATTTTGCTAAAGCGAGGAGAATGGACAAGAAGAAAGAGAAGAATGAAGAGGAAGAAGGAGAAGGAGAAGAAGAAGAAGGAGGAGGAGAAGGAGAAGAAGAAGCAGATGAAGAAGAATAAGAAGAAGAAGGAAGAAGAAAGAATAAGTAAAATGTGAAGCAAAAGCATAGGAAGAGAGAGAGTAAGAGAAAGAGAAAGAGAGAAAGAGGGAGAGAGAGCCCTGGGAGTAACGTCCTATTGCACCAGTCAAACCACTCCACCCCGTTCCACCCTCGCCTCGTTCGCTCTCCCACTGGCAAACTCCGAGTACTCTCACTTTTTTTTCTTCCTCATCATCCACACACACATCTATATATGTATATATATATAGATGCACCGACAATCTCGGACGTCTCTGTTCGACCCTACATGTACTCATGTGTACATATATATATCTGCAGTCAACGTATACCTATGGCTATGCAATTCTTCAGCAAAGGACCTACTGCACTTCGCTTCATCGTTCGTCCAACCTTCTTGGCTCGGTTTCGCCAACCAATACCATTACATCAAACACACACAACTACATGACCATGTGTCTTCGACATGCACATCGAGCCTGTGGCCAACGACCATTTAAAAACAATGATCACGTTTCTCGTCATTTTTTCAAATCAATAATCGGTTCATTATTATTATTACTTTTTTTTTAATTAAAAAAAAAAAACTTAATGCACGTGTTCGAATCTCCCGACTGAATGTAGTACACAGAGCTCGAATTCTGGGTTACGTGAAAGAGACGAGGTTCGCCTCACACTCCCAACGTCACGATCGAGTGAAAAAAAAAATGTAAAAAAAAATACCGGAAAATAAAAAGAGAAAAAAATGAAAACGTATATAAAAGAGACAAGATATCACGTAATAACAAGTGAAAACAGGTTTCGAGATCGTCCGTAGTGTCGCGATGGACGTTTATCCGATTTGTTTATATTTATTTATCGAACGGTTCGACCGGTACGATAATTCGACACGCGAAACTGGAAAAACCACATTTTTGTCGTTGAAGAAATAATTTCGCCACGTGGTTTTCTCCATGAGTAAAATCGCGTGTACGAATTATTATCGTGATCGTCATAAAATTTGGGATCAATGGAAATTAATGGTTCGAGGACAAAAACTTTGACATAATTGATTTTGACTTTTTGAAGAATTTTTTTGTTTTTTGTCTCTTTTCTGGGACCGAGCTTTTCTGACTTTCTGGGGAAGAGCTTTTTCTCGACTTTTTCGTGACAGAGTTTTTGTTTCTTCCTGGAACAGGGATTTTTTTTCGGATTTTCTGGGACAGAGCTTTTCGTCTTTTCTGAGACAGAACTTTTTGTATTTTTCTGGGGGCAAAGCTTTTGTTGTCTTTTCTAGGACCAAGCTTTTTGTCTTTTCTAAAATTCAGCTTTTTCGTTGTTGTTTTTTTGGAACAGCGCTTTTTTGAATTTTCTGGTGGCAAAGGTTTTTGTCTTTTTTGGAGGCTAAGCTTTTTTTTCTTTTCCGAGGCAGAGCTTTTTCAATTTTTTTTTCATCTTTGTAATATTATTTCGTTCGCGGTGCAAGCGCAAGACTAGAAAATCGTTGCCGAGTGAAATTTCTCGAATTCTCGGGTGCAAGACGATCGTTAAAACCGTCGGCTTATTTGGCGTGAAATACGCCGCGGTGCGGAGCCGCAACGCATCGACGTCACGATTAAACCACACCGCGAAGTCCAACGAAATGAGAAAACTTACCAGAAATGGTGCTCGCGTTTCTCTAACCTCCGGGATGGACTGGCCGTACGTCCTGAACAGAAAGATAAACAACAATAAACATTTGTTCACTTATTCACTCGTTTGTTTATTTTATTACTGTCTGAACTTGTGAAAAAAAAAATTTGGATACCCACGACGAATTTTCGTTGCTGAATTCATTTCCAAAAATATTAAATTACCTACCCAAAAAAAATGTAGATATATCATTGTTAAAAATAATTGAATATATCAAATTGAATGAAATGTAAAGATGAGTAGTTTCATGTGCCTATGAGTTTCAAAATCAATTCGCGTACACCGAACAATTTTTTTTTTCCTCATTTAAATCTAATTTTACAAAAATATTAAATTAGATGAATTTTTTATTTTTAATTCTCGGAACAAAACTAATTGAACAGGTGGATTGGGGAATAAATGGAACATTGTTAATTCGTATGATCGAAATTTAGTGGAAAGATGAGTGTTTTGAACGCGTGTGAGCGAGTCTGGCCGGTTTGGCTACTTGTAGTTATCACGAGGAACGAATATAATGCGAGGCGAATGATCGATGAGCAGCTGGGTTCGTCTGGTTGGTCTCTTTCTCTCTCTCTCTCTCTCTCTCTCTCCCGATCTCAGAATAGAGTCAACGCGCTTGTACCACAAGTAAATTTGCGAAACGTGAAACGCCGGGTAAAACTCGAACGATAAATCATTGCAATTGAACGAAAACGAAAATTGTCTCACCCGTGTAATCCAAAGTTGTACGAACCAACTTTTGAAGCTACCGACAAAAAAAAAGAGAGAGAGAAGAAGAAGAAGAAGAAGAAGAAGAAGAAGAAGAAGAAGAAGAGGAAGAAGACATTCACACTATAGCGGTCTCAAATTTTGAGATATTTGTCTGAATAACATTATTCACGAATAAATTTGTAACCCAATGTTGTTTCGAAAAGTCGAGAAGTTTCGAAATTTTTGGATCGAGAAGTTTGAATTTTGTGATATTTAAACATTTTTTTCCCCACCCGCAACACACGCACACACGCACACAATGAAATGTGCTAATGTTCTTGCAACTCGTATATCAGCACTCTTCGAACATCTAGTATGACGGATGTACGTTTTCAAGCTGCAGTATTGTTTACACGACACGAACGTTACGCGACGTATCACCTTCCAACACGTGCTCGCACATCTAACTAGTTTAAACAAAAAAAATTGTCATTTATTTATTAGAGCGTTTTTTTTTGTTTTTGTTTTTTCTTTCAAATTATTAGATTTACAGAAAACGTACAAAAATATAAGTGAGCAAAAAAAAAAACGCACAATCGTCTCGGAAAAAACGAATATTGAACGTGAAACTCGGAAAATTCTCCGTCGAAAATTTTCTCCAACAAAACGTTCGGCGACAGTTGAAACGATCGTTAAACGCGGAGTTTATCGTCGTCCGGGTTTGTCCCCAGTCAGTTTTCATGATTTACGACGATATCACATTTGTGATAACTCAACGTTGAACCTGACGTGGGTTACAAATGTGTCGCTTGCGAAGGTCGGTAAGAAAGAGAGAGAGGAAGAGAGAAAGAGGTTAGATGCAATTCTCAATGAAACGTTGGAGCGAAATAAAAAAAATCAACCAACTGAAAAAAAAAACTTTTTAAATAATAACATTTTTTTTTAATGTAAAATCGCGATAGCGAAACAGCGAGCAGTCGTAAAGACGAAACTTGGGACAGGTCTCGCACGTGCATGTAAATGCATCAAATCTCCCATCGAATGCAACTTAAGTTACAAGACGGCAGAGCGAAGCAAGAGTGCGGTAGGTCAATGCGCATGCGCGGCGCAATTAATCTTGTTGTCCGAATCCTCTTGGTACGTGTGTATATGTCATTCGTACGTGCGTGACTTTCGACCAGAGATTTAAAAAAAAAAAAAAAAGAAAAAATCTAAATAGTAATAATTCAAAACTGTCTAAACACTTTTCATTATTATTATTGTTATTATTATTATTATTATTATTATTATTATTATTATTATTATTATTATTATTATTATTATTATTATTATTATTTTGAAATAAATTAATTTTTCCCGCTCGATGTTTATTTTTTTTCAATTTTAAATAATTTTTCTATTTCTTTATCACACTCAATCTCGTCACAAATCGGCACGTCACAATTTCCACGAGAATAAAACGCGAAGAATCGAATATATATATACATACATACACATAAATATATAAATATATATTTTTTCTCATTATTACAATTTTTTTTGCTCCGCATCATTAATTCAAAAACAAATCGTAACAACAACAATAATAATAATTAGGAAAAAATCCAGTCGAATTTTGTTTAAAATTAATTTTTGTGTGCGTTTTTTTAAATCTTTTTTTTTTTTATTTTTTTTTTATGAAATCTCACTAGTCGATAAAAGATCGTTTACGAGCCCCATTGTACGATATCACGTTTTACGAATAATCGTTTTATTGTCGCACCTGTGCCACGAACGGCTACGACGAGAGGTGCAACTGCGTGAACTTGAGTGACTCGCCGAGCCGAACGGAATAAAAGCCCGAGCGAGCAAGCAGCAACAGCAGCAGCGGCACGAGCGTGGTCTGCCGTTCAAGTCGAACGCGAAGGAAGACCGAGTGTGCCGAGTCAAGTCTCCGGTGGACTTCATCCAACGGGCGCGCGAATTTCACGATCCTCTCCTTCTACCGCGGATTTGCTTCGACGCCGCGAATACGCGTTGTTCCCGCACTCGCGCGCGGCCTTCTCCCTCACGCTCTTGCCGTATATATATATATATATATATATATATATATATATATATATATATATATATCAGGGTGGTCCTTGTTTTATTTTTTTTATTTTTATTTTGACGCTCCCGGAGTATATTATGATTCGAAATAAATAAATAAAAACATTCTCGAAATTTGAGAACCCCATCTCAATTCTTAACTCTGCCGCCAGCCTCCCAACATTTTTTTATTTGAATAAAATGGCTTTTTTCATATTTCACAATTTTTTTTTCCATCATGAATGAAGTTCTGCACACACAAAAATATTAAACTTCAATTTTACGTTAAGATATCGTTTTGGATACCTAACAATTTTTTTTTTTTGTTAAAGTTGGGGTTGGGGTCATTTCTCGACCTTCAGTGACCTTCGAAGGGTTGATAATAATTGTAATTTTAATAAATATAATAAAATTAAAAAAAATATATATCATAATTTTTTGAGATGATGTAACAGCAATCATCGAATATTCCGTATTTTACGATTGTGCGTAACAAAATCGTCAAACCGATGGGAATTGTCACATCGTGAATTATTCCTGAAATTATTATTCGTCACGAGAGTGACATTCGCGAACCGATTGGCCATTGTGTGCCCGATGAATGGTGTGCGAGCGTTCGGGTCCAAACGTAACAAACAAATCCTCGACGAACAATAAGCGCGTTCGTCCCCGCGATAATCGCTATGACGTCACACGCTGTAGGGAAAAACGTGACATAAACGCGAGAAAGACGTGAAACGAGAAGGAATCTGGCGAGAAACGCGACCGACGATCACGTTCGCTATCTCGTGAACACCGACGTAATACAATTATATTTCGAGTTTCGACAAATTTCATTTTTTATTATTATAATTATTTATTTATTTTTTTTTTTTTTTTAGAAACTATGTCACAACATTTTTTTTCTTTTTTCTACTTTTTCTCTATTTTTTTTCTTTTCTTTTTTTTTTCTTGTCACGATGTCTGACCGGTGTTAAAATTCTTGGAACTCGAACGAGGCCGAGTGTGTGACACGTGCGAACATGAAAAAATTATGTGTCTCGTATGCCATGACCGATGTGGTTGAAATGATTTCCATGTTTCAACGTGCACGCAAGTGTCTGAATTTTTTAAAAATGGTTATCTTCATTATCAGGAAATTTACATTCGAATTATGACTCAATTTTATTTTCATGTTTATTCGAATTCAATTTAATAATTATTCCGATTTTATTTCATTTTCTTTCAATTTTATTTGAGACTTTAATTTTCTATAATGATCAAGTCTTTGGTTTGGGTAACTACGATTGTTCGTTAAAATTTCCCAGTTCAAATATATATTTCTTTTATTATAAATTTGCCACGTAGAAACGTTAACAAAAACAAATTCCATCAAAATTTGTATGAAATTTTGATTTTCATAAATTTTTTAATATTCAAACTCTTAAATAAAAAAAAAACAGTTCGATACGGAATCTCAAGAATTAAGCAACAAAAATTCAGCCAACATCGCTAAAGCTCAAAAATATAAAAATATTAATAATAATAATAATAACAACAACAATGATGAATCGAATGACATCAAATAATTCTCACCGATGTGAAAAAAAAAAAAAAGGAAAAAAAAGAAATGAAGGAGGAAGAGAAAAAAAACATCCCCCTCAAACTCGATCGATGTCACAATAAAATACCGACCCACATGATCTCGTGAAACATATTTTTCTCTCTCTCTCTCCCCTCTCCTCCGCCCTCGCCGTTCGCCCTCTTAAAGTTTTTGCTGCCCTCGCGAAGTGGGAGCAATCAGGGCGCTCGAACGTATATCCCGGATAAGAAAAGTCTCGAGAGCCAGTGACGCGTACAGCCCGAAAGAGAGAGAGAGAGAGAGACACGAGAGTGAAAGAGAAAGAGACCGCGAAGAAGAAAGGGCGAGAAATTGGGAAAGAGTGGGGGGGGGGTGGGGGGTGGAAACTGGGTTGCCTGGAGAGTCGTTGCTCAGGACTGTCGCGAAGACGACGACAGTGGGGTGGAAAACGTACCCGGAGGCTGGGTTAGTCGGGGAAGTAGCTCTTCTATCTCTCTCTCTCTCTCGTCTGGTCGTGGACGTTCGTCCACTCGACGAGCAAGAAGAGGGGAGGGAGGGGGGTGGGGGGTCAGACAAGAGACGACGTCTCGACGTCCTCACCGAGTTCGCTAACTCCGACACAAAGCCTCACACTCGCAAAAAAAAAGAAAGTACGAAAAAAAGAGAGAGAAAGAAATAGAAAAAAGAATTTTTTGGAATATATTTCTTTTCTTTCTTTTATTTCTTTCGTAACAATATTGAGAAAAGTGGAGATGAGAATATCGATGATTGCCGATGGTGATGATGAAAATATTGATATCGATGATGATAATAATTACCAGTTATGATAATGATAATGATAATGATAATTTTTAGATAATAGAAAAAAGGTATTTACACTTGTCGATGGAATTTTCGTGAACGATTTAAAGGGACACTGATTATTCCCGATGACGAAGAAACGTGATTAACGATGAATCATCGAGCGTAGCACTTTGGGTTAGGGAAGCAACAATAATAATAATAACAATAATAATAATAAATTATGAAATAAGAAATAAAATAAAAATCGAAGATAGGGAACCAGTCACGCGAAATGTTTTTTCTATCTACGTCAGATCGAAGATAAGAAACGATATATTACATATATATATATAATAATAATAATATATATGTGATAGAGTGGACAGAGAGAGAGAGAGAAAAAAGTAAAAGGGTTGATAATCACAAGAAATAATTCGTAAAAAAGCTTAAAAAAAACAAAAAAAAATCGTAATAGACGACGAAGAATAAATAAATAAATAAATAAATAAATAAAATATAAGAACGAATGAAAAATAAAATAAAGAAATGTGTTTGTGTGTGTGTGTTGGGAGGACCGCGATGAATCGTTTGGGTTCGACGATGCGTGACGTGCGTGATACGCGACGCGGCCGATACGCCTGGCGTGCCGACGTGTGTATATCGATCAGCTGATGGTCGGGTGGATACTGAACCCGCTTCGCGGAATTCACCCCCGAGTTCTCTCCGACGTTACTCCTGTCGCCGCCGCCGGCGGCGACGACGACGACGACGATTGCGGGGTGGCGGTGGGAGAGGTGGTCGTGGCTGGGGCCACTGCGCGTGCGCGCGACCCTCTTGCAGGTTTTCCTCGGCTATCAACCGACTTCCACCCCACCAACGAGACACATCAGTTTCTGATATTCTTATCCCTGTGCCACGGGTCATGATATATACACGTAGTCTCTGTAAAGGTGCGTGGGGGGCGGGGGGGGGGGGGGGGAAGGATGAATCTAAGTGACGCTCAATTGTTACGTAATTATTTCAATTGATTCGTATTAATTATTTTTCATTATTTTTTATTATTTTTTTCTATTTTTTTATTCCTTTAGGATGAAAATGTGGAAATTGCATCAACAATGCATCTTGAATATTCATTTATTTATTTATTTATTTATTTATTTATTTATTTAATAATTTTTTGAGCAAGCCTAATAAGTGTTTTGGATTGTGCTGAAGATATTCAATCGGAATGAGAAATCATGATTTCTCATTTTCACACGAATTATCGGTTGGAAATGATTTTTTTTATTTATTTATTTATTTTTTTTATTTGACGATTGAAATATTTGGACCGATAATTCTTGAACGTTATCACGGATTCCCTGTTCTTCGTGTTATTTCTTCATTTTCTCTCGCTAAAGCCAAAGAAGAAAAATCTATTTAAAAAAAAAAAAGAAAACAAAACAAAAAAAAATGTATTCCATCGCGTGGAAGTGCGGATACGCTGTAAAATCTGATCTCCGGAATCGGGATTTGGGTTTTTCATCCGTTGGGTCCGCGGATCGGGCGGAGACGACGGTCTCGCCCTCTGGGGAGACTACGACGACACACACACACACCCCAAACCGCGACGAGCATTTCCGTGCTATTGTAATTTTCATCAGAATTTTTCATCCTCTTTGTGAAAAAAAAGGGCAAAAAGAGGTGGATGAGGGTGGGGGAGGGGGAAGGGAAAAAAATCATGTTATGCGCAAAATGTAGGAAAGAGATTCTGATTTCACGGCTCGGAAGAACGCACGGGGGGCTCTCGTGTGAATTTTCAGTCACGCCTCGCGAAACTCTTCGTCTGGCTATATGGGCGCGCGTTCAGCTTCCGACACTGTTTTCCGTGTGTCTGTGTCTGTGTGTTCACTGCCGCGCCTTTGCTAATGCGCCAACGCGGAAAACAGTGCGCTTCTTTATTTATTTTTTTTCTAATTTTTTTTTCTTTTTGTTTCTTTCCTTTCCTTTTTATTTTTTATTTTTTTTTTTTTAATTTTTTTTTGTTATGGTCTTGCTGTACGCTCAGGCCGAATACCGATGCGTTAACAAACCACAAAGTACGTGGATTATGTGTACCGCACGATCTGGTACATCGTTTTGTTTTATTTTTTGTTTTTTTTTTTTGTTTTTTTTCTTTGATTGAATGCAATGATAATAAAAATTTTCTTGACGATCGTGTCTGATTTTCATGATTTTGTTATTTCATGACTATAAGCTTTTTTTCGAGCTTCAATCGATTGACAAAATTTGTATTTGCTTGAAAATTAAATTAATCATCGTGGAAACTAATTTATCAGCCAATGAAATTCTAATTTCTCGAATAATGAAAAATAATGAAAAATGATGTCCAATAGTGTTGAAATAGTGTCCAATTGGTTATTCAGCAAAGAACGTCGTTTCACAATCTCGACAAGTCACGTTTCATTCTTTTTGTTATCTCATTTTTTTTTTTTACATTTTTTTAAAATATTTTCCGCACCTCAGACTTTTGTATGTTGAATTTTTTTCGTTTTCTTTTTTTCTTGCGGACTTCTTTGCGAACTTTGTTCGTTCGACGACTGACCTACCTGCCGAATGTGAGAGAGAAAGAGAGCGAAAGAAAGATAGAGGGAGAGAGACAGAGAGAGAGAGAGAGCCAGGTAGCTAGGCTCGTTGCGCATTGAGCGCGAGTACAGTTAACAGGAAGTAAAATTTATGTAAATCCACTTACCGCCTTGCGGATGGGTACAGCAGCTTTGGGGGCCGGGGTGGGGGGAAAAGGGACTGCCTCGCTCTCTCGCTTCCGTCCAAAGTCAAGCACCGACTTTTCTTTTATGTCTGTGAAAAAATAAATTAAAAAAATACAACAAATTAGCATAAAACAAAATTAGAAAGGACGAAAAAAAATAGCAACGAATAAAAAAATAATATTGTACGAGCAATCATCACCGAAGAAGTTGCCGTTTGCATCTTACCAATTTTTCGGTTAATCGTTGCTAATTTACGTAATTATTATTTTTATTATTAATTTACCTAATACGTAATTATTATATTCGAGCGCTTGTGTGTATGTTTTTTTTTTAATTCGTGACGACTATAGCGATAATGATTGTTTTTTTAAGAAGTATATAAAAAAATAAATTATTTTTGTTGGGTATATATATGTATAATGTTTTTTATCTCCAAAGCGTTTTATCAACGCTCAAACGCTTGGACGTGCAGATCATTGTAAAAGCTCGACGACTAAAAGCTGTACCGAGAGGCTTGAAAATCCGTTGTAATATATGCGATTTACTGTGGACGGTAGAAAAAGGCGAGAGAGAATCAGAGAAAAAGCGAGAGAGAGAGAGAGAGAGAGAGAAAGAAAGAGATTAAGAGAGAAAGAGCGATAGAGAAAGAGATAGAGAGAAAGGAAGATACTGACGGAAAACACGTTATAAACCTTGGAATACGATGTAATCCACTTTACAGCTTCGACCCTCCCCCCAACCCTCGCCCCCCACGAACTCTCAGCTACTCCGTACAGCTTTTCTTCGTCTACTTAGAACGCTCGTTCTACTCGCGAATTAGTTTCGCGATTTCGTAACTGTTATACCGTTCTTATTTCATATTCGTTCTTATAAATACCGAACGACAGCGGTAACTTGCAATTTGGAGGTTGAAAAAAAAAAAAAACAAAATAAAAATAAAATATAAAAGAATTTCCTGAATGGGTGAAAATTGAGTTACGAAATTCTGAATTAACATAGAAATTCTTAAAAAAAGAAAGAAAACATTTTTAAAAAATTAACAGACTATTTGCAGGTGCGAATATAAATCCTTTTTTTTTATCATCTATTTAATTTCATTATTATTATTATTATTATTTTGTTTCTTTTTTTATTTTTCAGAAAATAATACCGTTTTGTGAATATGAGTTTACATTTCACGGCTGTTCAAATCACGTCTTACTCGTACAAAAAAACGAGCAGTTAAGTTGTACAAAAGTGTGCGAAGTAACCGCTCGTTGCTTTTTCTCGGTAACCGAAGAATAAATTATTCCGTATTATCTGTGTTGGTACGCTCGTTCACACAAGAGTGTTCATTAGTGTGTGTGTGTGTGTGTGTGTGTGTTTGCGGGCTTCAGGTTCGGTGGTAAGCTCGATTTTGCACGAAGAGTTCCGATGCGCAAAGACGCGAGTCCGGTCTCGAAAGGTAGGTCTGACAAATTCCGCGGTTGTACTACTTGCTAATAGCCCGTTAAACCAGCCGAGAGAAACCAGTAAAACGTCCGCCCCCTTCCCCCCCCCCCCCGCCCCCCCCCCCGCCTTCACCCGACCATTCGCCGGTAAAGCTGCAGTTTATTCGTCCGGTTATCGCTCATCGCTCGCTTCGAGCCAAAGCTCCGACTAACGCTCCGTAAAAAAGTAGAAAAAAAAATTAAATTTTTTTTTAATTCCAGGAAAGTAAAAAACAAATTATTAATAGAAAAAAATAGATAAAATAAACAAATAGTTGGATAGAAAGGAAACGATAGAGAAGAAAATAAATAGTCAATAGCGACTAAATAATAGAGAAGGAACAAAAGTGGAAAAAAATGGTCAACAGAGAATAAATTATACAGACGGAAGATAAAAAAATAGTTAAAAGAGAATAAATAATATAGAAGAAAATGATAGTTGATAGAAAATAAATAATAGAGAAGAAAAACAAATAGAAAAGAAAATGAATAGTTAATAAAAAATAAATAATAGATAAGAAGAATGAATTTTGAAAATAAAATAAATTCTTAACAGGGAATAAATAAAAGAGAAGAAGAAAAAAAATAGGAAATTAAATAAATAGTTGATAGAGAATAAATAAAAGAGATGAAAAGAATATAAAAGAAAATAAATAATTTACAGAGAAGAAAAAGAGATAAGAAAATACGAAAACAGAGAAAAAATAAATTTCGCGAGAGAAAGAAAGAAAAAAAAATAAACGAGTCGAGGTCTAACGATCCGTTAACGACCGGACGGAGTTAAATAGTCGGTGGCAGGTCGTGTTGGCTTTAACACGACCGCGAGCGTGAGCTTTCGTCGTCGTCGTCGTCGTCGTAATAGACGAAGGGCCAATCGTAGCACGCGGTCTAAACGATGTGCGAAATCGTTTCGCGAAAACGAAAAAAAAATAAAAAACGTTTTGAAAATTTGTCCAGAAGCGATGACGACGTGAGATGGGCAAACATTTTTTTTTTTTTTTAATTTGTGACTATTTGAATTAGCAGATTGTAAACGAGATTTCTCGTGGGTTTTGCAGAATGGCGAAAACGCGTGCAAATTAGTTTTGCGTGACTTGAAATATTTTTTAGTAACGAAAAAAAAAACAAATAAGAGGGAGAGAGAAAGAGAAAAGAAAATTATTTTAAAGAAAAACATTGCATGGAAATTAATTTAAAAAAACAATACATGGAAATTATTTTGAAAAAAAATTACATGAAAATTATTTTGACAAAAAAAATTGCATGAAAATTATTTTCCGATCGTTTGTAAATTTTCTCATCATCGTATTTTTTGTCGCGAATGAAGAAACGTGACACACAAAATGCAATGAAATCGAACTAACGAAACATTGCTATTTTCAAGATTGAATAATTTTTTTGTTGACAAATTAAATCAATTTATTGTGGACGAGTCGAATTTCCAGAATTGCTCAATCTTAATAAAATCGTGATTTTTTGTGCATTCGAATGATCAAAATATTTTCAGGCCAGTGAAAAAAAAAAAAAACATACACACACACAGAAAACTCATAAGTGCTGAAAAATATCGTAATCTTACAATTATAATCGCAGATCGGTGGATCCCACAATCGTCGCCGAAATCGAAGCCCTCATTTCCGTTATTTCCCTCCGAAAAAAAAATTCTTAAAAAAATGATCGAATAATTTGTTTATTTTTCTTTCAAAAACGAAACACCGCGCACAACTCGAAAAAAAATAATATCAAAACAAAACGAAAAATCGAATTCAATAACTCGATATCGATTTGAAAAATTCCAAGTCAGTAAAAAAATTCAATCTCGGAAAATCGTCGTCTGAAACTATTCGATATCCAAAACTCGTATTGAAATGTTTCTTTATTTTTTCTTAAATAAAATTTAGAAGAAACTCGATCTCCGCGTTTCCCAATCGACGACGATCGAACGTTAAAGCGTCGGACAGCGTTGCGTTGATTCGACTGGTCAACTCGTTCGACTCCAAACCCATCGACAAAAAAAAAAAACAAACAAACAACTAGAAAACTTGGTCGTGTTTCTTGCCGGTACCCTGGGCGAGGGTCTGACCAAGGGTTTTCTGGATTAACGTACCGCTCCGCGCGGTGTCGCGCGCCCGTTTGTGAATCCGTACGGCCTCGCACACGTCTCTTATCCCCGTGGGATCCGTCCGATAGCGAAAAAAAAAAAACAGTGAAAAAAAAAATCGAGCCACCGCGGAACGTTCCCATTGGACGTTGGAGCCGACGCACCACCATGGCCCTACCATTGGACGAATCTACTCGTGTCACCCTTGGTTACCATTCGCATCAACAATAACCGAACCTACCTACCCTAACCTACCCCCTAACCTACCCCCCACCCCCTGACCCACCCCTTTCCGCTCGATATTATTCCACTTTCGTCGAATGTACGTGCAATAAACGTCTTTAGCCCCCCCACCACGTGGACCTATCATCGTACTACACAAACCATTACACACTCAAACACTGACTCACACAAACACGTGTGACTCGATTCAATCATTACAGCATAGCATAGCCATTTACTACCACGACTGTGGCCACAGCGTAACGTAACGTACTCCTCCCCCCTTCTCCTCCCTCCTCTTCCTCCCGCCACTGGCCCTACTCGTGTCATTTCGCCCTTCGACCCGTTTCTCCCTCCCCAAACGATTGGCTATTACAATTCCATCCCCTGTAACGACGTCGGACTTCTTCCCCCCTCCAAACTACCGTTGTCGAAGTCCGCCAGCCCTTCAACCCTTTCCACGAGAACCTCGCACACGCGTCTGACACGAGGCCGACTGTTACCACTGACGTGTTAATTCGTTCTTCGAATATCTGGAAATTTCTATGGTGATTCTTGGGGCGCGGGAAGGGAGGAGGGGGAAGGGGCATATTGGGTTATCGTTTGGGATATTTGATGGCTTGATTGCTTGTGAGACGTTTTGTGCAGAAAGATTTTACTTTATTTTGTTTTGTTTTATTTGTTTTATTTGTTTTATTTTATTTTATTTTGTTTTATTTTATTTTATTTCATTTCATTTTATTTTATTTTATTTTATTTTATTTTATTTTATTTTATTTATTTTATCTATTCATTGTATACTCTCCTCTAGGGCTTTTCACGTACTTGTATTAATGTAATCAACTTAGTTTCACTTGCTTGCGTTTCCATTCACCCTTCTTCGCGATACCTTCTGACCTTTCACTCCTGCACGTTTCTCAATTTCTCGGATGCACTCGCAAAATTATCTCGCCGGATTTTCCGACATCTTTTCCATCTGTCTACTTCTTATCTATTTGTTCCTCGACAATCTCTCCTCGTCTCGCTTACTTTCTCTATTCCTTTTTTTCTTTCTTCTAAAATCTCAACCAACTTGCTTTCTCCAATTCCTCGTCTTTGATTCCTCCTTTCATCAATCCATTTACACACTTTCGCTTTCGATGAACATCATTTCTTAGAATTTTCAAGGTCTTCGTAATGGAAAAATTTGTTTGAAAAAAAAAAATAGAAAAAGTGACCACGATCGGTTTCCCAAAGAGATTGTTACAAGTTAAGCGGATGTGGAATGACGGGGAAAGAGACGAAGGGAGAAAGTGAAAGAGACAGTGAATGTTCCACCTTTCATCCCTCATAACCCCTAACAATTTTTACAATTTTTAAAATTGTACAAATGTAACAAAAAAAAATCAAACAAATGAATCAAACATTTCCGAATAACATTTGTCCGAAATCTGTCATGCCACTCATCGAAGGCACGGGCACGATCATCGAGGTCCCCCCCCCCTTCGGCCGGTCGATCACCGATATCCGGTTGGGGGGGGGGGGGGCTCGGTTACGACCGTCGAGATTCGTTGTTTATTCGATCGTCCGTGCGATTCTCGGGCAGTTTGATTCCCGTTCGAAGGGTTGAAGAGAGAGAGAATCGAGCGTGAAACGTCGTCTTCGAGGCCGCGAGAAAATTTTTGACGTCGATATCGACAACGAGCGATCGATGGCTAATACAATCGAACCGGAATAATCCCGTGCCACCCACGACTCTTCTATATCGGGATTACTTGTTGTCTTTTCTTTATTTTTCGCGTCTCTCATCCCCCTCAACTGTTTTCTTCGACTTGTTCTTGTTCGTCTGGGCGATAGCAGCCGGAACAGAGAGGGGTGGAGGGGTAGAGGGTCGTAACTGGAAATAATATCCGGTCTCTGACGCAATATCCGATTCTTATATATATATGTATAGATCGTCGAGTTATCGGACTGTAAAGTGAATCGTGGTAGTTTATTTATTTTTTTTAAAATTATTTTTTTATTTTTTTGCTATGGACAATAATTTCTTAGCAATGGACGATAAATAATGAATAATTTCTTAAATTCACATTAAAAAAATTTATTTGAAAATATTTATCTGAGAGGTGTGGATTATCCTTTTTTTAAGAACGAAACTATGTAAATTGACTATAAATAAAAAATTACAATATCTATTAAACAACTCATTATATTATGAAAAATCTATTTATCACTTTATAATGTTACTGCACGTAGAAATTTTTTTTTATTATAAATTAGAAAATTATTTATATAGAAGTTAGAAAATTTGTACATGAGTAAAACAATAAATATATATTTCGTTTTTTCACTATCATAACTTGAAATGTATATCCAATCTGAATAACATAATTTTCCAACAAAGTATCATTTATACCACGACCCCAGATATAAAAAAAAAAAAAACGATCGATCGAAATCCGCAATAAAATTTAATGGGAAATGCAAAAAACGATCATGTACTTTCCGTATCCACTGGAAAGCCCGTAAAAGTGGAAAGACGTGGGGGAGGGTGGATGAGGTGGGGTGTAGGGTGGGAGGGGGGGTCGAGAGGGAGACGAAGGTGATGCGAAAGAACGAACGAGCAAAACAGCGGATCGTGGGGTATCAATATTTCACGCGGACACGTTCGGCCATGCATCGATCGACGTTTTCAACTGCATAATTAATGCCCGACCGCTCCACGATCTGACGGTTACTTCGCCGCGTCTTTTTTTTCCCTTTGATCGTACACCGATGCCTCACACACACACACACAAACACACACACAAACATTTTTCTACGTATTGGGATTTTTTCTCCTTTCTTCTTTTTCTTTCTTCCTTTATTTCTATCTTTATTGTCTATATCGTGAATTTTTCTGTATTCTTCTATGGGAAATCGAGATATAACCGAAAAATTGACGTGAGAAACGTGCATCACGAACCCAACAGCCAAGACGAGTGAGAGAACGGATCGGGAATAAGAAAGAAATATGAAAATTCAGTGGAAAAAATCGTAACAGGTCAGACCTACAGTCAAAAAAATGCAGTTCGATGTCTTCGATTGGGAAAAATATCCAACGATAATAAATAATATCAAATAATGATAATAATTATTGTAATATGTCAGAAGTGAAGAAGGAGGGTGTTGCAACCCTCGGGGCAATCAATAAATGATAAATACAATAATAATTGTAATATCATTGTGGCGAAGATTTTTTCACGTTTCAATTGACATAAAAATATATGTATATTTTAAAAAAAGCTCTTCGTTGTACTTTGTTCCATCGACTCTTGATCTCCAAAATAAATGAAGAATAAAAAAATGTGCTATTTCATAACATCGGTAACGCAGAAATCTGTCAAACTCGAAGCAAGAGTTGAACATACACGTATTGAGAATGTAGCAATAAGAATTCGGTCGTAAGTAATCATCAGAAGCTTCAGAAACAATAAAAATAATCCGACCAAAGCTATTCGTAACGACAACAACTATATAATAATTTTCATTTATCAAGAACATCATTGATGGAAAAAAATATTGCTTCGTTAATTCTCAAGAATTAACTGAGCAATTGATTAATAAAAATTAAAAAAAATAATAATAATAATAATTATGAAACCGAAAATATGGGTAAAGTGGAGTTCTCGCTCTCAAACCAAGAGAGGAAAATAATCTTACGAAATTACATCTATAACAAGGTCGCTCCTCGTCAAAGCACGTTAACAACATCATATAACGTAAATACTATAAAAATAATAATTATTATTATTATTACAATAATACTAATAATAAAAAAAACAACCTAAATATAAAATAAAAAGCGGTCGCATCAAAGTTGTCGCGTCATAGGGGATGCTAGAAAAGACAACGAAAAGCGAAAAGTTTCAGCTTTCGCAGCTGTAGAACAAAGTTCTTGGTTCGCCTGTAATTACACGACGACGACTATGTTCGTCGAAGAGAGAGGTGGACGAAACAAGAGGGAAATATAGACCCAGATTAAAACGAAAAAAAAAAAAAAAAAAAAAAAAAAAGATTGTCAAGAAAAAAAAACCATGACAAAAGTACGTATCACGAATATGAAAAGCGTGGCGGCAGCAGCAGCAGCAGCAGCAACGTTGGCAGAATGACGAAGACAAGGAAAAAGCTAGAAGGGGGTGTGATGAGAAGGGGTGCATCGAGTGTGTGGAACGACGGAGGAAAGAGAGAGAGAGAGAGAGAAAGAGAGCAAAAAAAAAACGTGAGAAGAAGGAAAGAGTTGGTCGTGCGAGTCGTCGTTGTCGAGGGGGGTTGAAAACGAAGAAATGGAAAATTGTCGGGTGTGTTGCAAGTTGGCCTGTGTCGGGGGATGGTGCTTAGAAGGGTGGTGTACAAGTGATGTGGGTGTGTGTGTGTGTGCCGGGAAACAGCCGAGGGAAGAATTGCAAACTACTGTGGGGACGACGCATCTGTCCTGGCATATTTGATAGCCACCCACGAGGCGACGTTGTCCGACCCACCTGGAGGGTGCTCACCTCTCTGCGGTGCCCCAATCCCAACCCCAACCTCCTCCCCCTCCTCCTCCTCACCCAGTTCTTGGTCATTCTCTGACCACCCCTGCCCGACCCACCCCCCCGCCACGATCCCTCTCACCCTCGCACAACGTGTACGGTAAGCGATGTACAATCGTCTTCGTGTGTGGCATGGAAAAACTTCTTTCGGACCTGCGGACTCTCACGACCCCTACCCCTCACCTCCTCCCACCTCTGACGTGACGTTCACGTACTTTGAGAGATGGCGACGTGTATAGATATATATAATTAAAAAATAAATAAATAAATAAATAAATAAAAATCTGGCAACTGACTTCGATAAAAAAAATTTTTTGCGTCCACCTTAAAGATTTGGGTGTATGATTGTTTGTAGTAAAAAAATATTTTTGTTTTTCGTGAAATCCAAAAAAATGTATGGGACTTCAAAAAATGGCTATCCCCCCGACTTTGACGAAACTTGGATCTAACGGTTGATTCGCATAGAGATACCCTTTTATATGTCTTTAGTAGCGAATTTTCGTTTGTGGTAAAGAAAAAAATGGTTTTTTTATTAAAAAAAAGAAAATGTGACGAAAAAAATTTATTTTTTTACGAAATTCGAAGGGCGATAAAAATCGATTTCTAAGCATTAATCTTCAAGATTTGGGTGTGAAAAGATTTGTAGTGAACGACTTTTCGTTTGCAGTGACGCTGAAAAGAAAATATGTGGACTTTTAAAGGTTTTCACCCCCCTAATTTTGACGAAGATCGAATCTAACGGTTGATTCACATGAAGATACCTTTGCATATGATTCTGGTAACCGAATTTTCGTTTGTATTTGGAAAAAATATGGTTTTTCGATGGGAAAAAAACAACAAACTCAAAAAAATCAAACCCCACTTGTGAAAAATTACTATAATTCCTCTACACTTGAATGCATTTGAAATATTGCTCCGTCGTTCGGTAGATGGGTCCCACCGGACACTCCAAGCCCGATAGGAAATAATAATAATAATAATAATAAATAAATAAATAAATAATAATAATAACAATGGATTTTTTTTAAGCTGATAAAACGTGTAACAAGGAAGATAACACAGCTCTACGTGGGGTAAGTCGACTCTCCGACATCAATTCGAAAGACTAGATTATTACGTGGCCCGTCATGACTGTAGCGTTCAAGCACCATCTCATTACACGTAATATACCGTCTCCATGTGCGTGGCTGTGGGGGTGGGTGGGTCACAGCGTAGAATTCACAACGGGCAATTCCATATGGGAAAAAGAACGTGTGTTGGCCCCAGCCCCTCCCCCCTCCCCCTCTTCCTTATTTCCCATACGAGCAAAGTTACACGACTCCAAGTTTTCCTTTTTATTTTTATTTTTTTTATTTAAAAATTCTGAAAGAACCGAGTTTGAAGAGCCTTGATTATCATCCACCACCGGGACCCTTCTCCCTCGCCTCGTTCAACCTCCGCCCTCCCCCTCACTTCAAGTATTGCCGACAAAAAGCCGCAAACTCGTGTTTAACACTGTCCACAAGTTTTCCGACCCGACGGGGTCACAAATAATCACGACCTCGATGACGAATTCATTCAATTCGCTTTGCACTTTGTTTTGCATATGCAATGAGCTTTATTCCCCTCTTTTTTTCTTTTTCTTTTCTTTTCCTTCCAATTTTTTTTTTCAAACGCTTCGCGAACAAGAGTTTGCAAAAAAAAAAAAAAACATAGAACACGTAATGGGATTTAACGTGGATATTTTATAAACGGTTGCCCCCCGTTTGCGATGTATGACGGGTGTTCATTGTATATCGATCGTTTCGTTATGAGAGACTCTTCGAGTCTTTGCGTTTTACGAATTATGTGAATATTGGAAACGTTGATTACGCACACACACAAACACACGGAAAAAAAAAAAAAAAAAAAAAAACGGTATTGCGTGTCGAACGACGAGGAGGACCGTTGCAACGTTGCATCTCTACGATGCAAGTGCGATTGTTATCGATTTGGCTGCGTTTTTCTTTTTCTTTTTAATTTTTATTTTATTTTATTTTTTCAAATATTATTTTTCAGTGGAATCGACTTCGGGAGAATAATAATAATAATAATAATAATAATAATAATAATAATAATAATAAATCAACGAGAAATATCTAATTGCTTTTTCAAAATAGCAAAAACTATAAATTAAGAATTAATATTTATCGACTGAGTTTGCTTATTCCACACAATTAATTTTTTTACATCTTTTGTCGTTCAAACTATTTTACACGAGAAAAGTGAAATAGTTTAAAGATGAAGAGAGAGCTGAACGAACGAAATTTACTCTCACGACCATCGATCCCAGTGAATTTTTTTTTCTTTTTTTTTTTCATTCCTTTCGACATCTCTCTCACTCTCTCTCATTCTCTCTCTCTCTCTCTCTCTCTCTTACTCTCTGGTCTTTTCGGCTCATGACGAATTCTCGACACGTAGTCGAGAGCCAAAAGACTCCATACCGCGTGTGACGGTCGTTCGAGGACCCGTTTTGGGAACGAGCCCACGAGGGAATATCGTCGCGCAATCCTTACCCAGGAAAGGGTGAGGAGGGGAGAGACAGGGGGACCTCTTTCGGCGTCGTCGTACAACGCTTTCGTATTTTTCGGTTCACAAAGCCTCCCGGCAATGACGAGACAGCTTCGACGATTTCGTGACTTCGTGATAACCGTCGTCGCCGACGACCTGGCTTGCCAAAAACGAATAATCAGAGTCTCTCTTTCTCCCTCGCTCTCTCTATCTCTCTCTCTCTCTTTCGTCCTCTTCGCCCAGTCAAACTGTCACGAACGTGTCCTTCGTTCGATAATTTACCTGCGATAACGCGGAAATGGAAAAAAATAATAATAATGATAAATTGAAAAATAACGAAAATATCAAAAATGAAGGGAAAATAAATTAATTAATTTTATTATGCAGTTTAATTGTTTTAAAATAAATAAAAAATCTATTTTATCAGTTTTATGGACATTTGAAACAAAGTAATTCTTGAAATTACATTTTTTTTAGTATTTCGCGTGCTAAAAATATATCGAATTTCATAAAAATTATAAATGAAAAGAAAAATGAACAAAATTGGTGAATTGGCGAGAATCACGAAGTCGAATGTGTTTCATCGTACGACGAAAAATTACGAAGGAGCCTTCTCGAGTGTGCGAAAACGTGGAAAATGAGGGAAAAGATTTAATGAGGAAATCCATAGCCCGACTGGAACGTTCCAACTGGATTTGTTCTTTTTGGATTTTTTTCTTTTCGTTTTTTCTTTTTTTTTTCGTTTTTCTTACGTTTCATCGGTCCAGCTATGTGGAACGCATGGAACCCTCGTCCATCAGCATTTTTTACCCGGATTAACGAGCGACTCAATTAGCACAGCGATCCTACCGAGATTACGCGAAATCTTGTGACCCAAAGGGTTACCCGACCTTCGCTCGTCGAAGCCGAGCTTTTGCTTCTGCATCTTCGGCTCATTAATATTTCTAATGCAATATACATATATATCTATATGTATACATATTCCCAGACATACGTCAGCTCATTCGAAGTGAGCTGACATTTGAAAGATCTTTTTGTTTTTTTAGGTCAACTTTGGATTTTGAAATTGAGGAAATTTTTTTTATTTTTATATTTTTACTCTTTTAATTATTTTTTTTAACAAACAATTCAATAATCAAATAAAATGAAAAAGTGCACTGGCGCACTTTGATATTATGAAGAGAGAGCTAAAATTCGAAGGCTCTTCTTTTTTTTTGAGGTCAACTTTAGATTTTTAACTTAGGAGGGGATTTTTTTTTTTTCCATAAAAGAAAAACAAACAATTAAATAATCAAATAAAATAATAAGAAAACCACTGCCACACTCTAATATTAAGACGAGAGAGCTGCAATTTGGAGGATCTTCTTCTTTCGAGATCAACCTCATTTTATTTTTCGAGTAGCTGGCATTTTTTCAACCCCCACCCTAATACATATATTAATATATATATATATTCACACATATAAACCTTACATCAGAAGAGACATATGCACAAAACGAGTCAGAGCAATGGATGAAGAAGAGGATGAGAGTTTGCGTCAGAGGGTTGACCGAAGGTTAGTCGGAGTGACTCGCGGGGAGGAGGGGGGGGGGGGGGGAGGGGAGGGGGTGGAGGTCGCCGGACGCCGTTCGGACGAGACGAGCCAGACCACGAGCAGACAGAGAGGCGACCCCCGTCGCAGTATCGCACGTATAGGGCTCGTGTGTAGGTACAGCCCTTGCACATGAGGTAGAAGGGCCTCTCTCACGTGCACGCAGAAACATTCGTAGCAGCAGCACCAGCAGCAGTTGCAGCAAAAGGGAGTTACAACCCAACTTCCCTCAGAACCGACCCTCACCTACCCTACGTTTTCCACTCCCCAACCCCCCTCCCCGCCCGCCCGCCTCTCATACGTGTGTACGCCGACGACGAGTCGTTCGCCGCGCGAGCTGTGCACGCCATCCTCAATAATTCAGACTCGCGGATCTCTTGTCTTATATGTAGCCTAGCCCCCCCCCCCCCCCCCCCTCCCGCCCACCCGGACGAGTAACCGCTCGTGAACCTTTACCCGGGGACTTCGAAACACTCGAAACAACGACGGATACCTTTTTTTTAATTAATATTTTTTATTGTTTCTTTGTTTATTTATTTTTTGCAATTTTTTGAGTCCTATAAAGTGGATTCGTCGATTATTCGATTCGATCGATTTTTTTTTTTTTAAATTGGATATTTCTTTTTATTCATTCATTATTTTGAATGATTTAAATTATTCGTTTTTCAATTATTTTTATTATTCTTTTTCTTTCGATGATTGTTGTTATTATTATTATTATTATTGTCATTATTATTATTATTATTATTGTCAATTATTTTTATTCAGAGATGGACATCGATTCCATAAAAATGTATTTGGAACATTTTTCCGACTGAATCCTAGATTCATATTGGAGGGCCTATCAAACATCAAAATCCATTGTGACAGAATATTTTTAATGAAAAATTAACGAAAATCCGACAATGTTAATTATCGCCTGGCAATATGTTATGATTAATTTGTTTGAAAAAAGTATTTGAATTATTATTTTCATTGAATCATAATGGCCATCCCAGTTTTTATTATCAATTCGATTTTTTTCAATTTTTATTATTAGTAGTAGTCGTATATCCATTGACAATGTGTTACATTGCCCTTTTCTTTAATCTGTTTTATGTTTTTTTTTTATTTCGAACAATGCTCCGATCCGTGGCGGCTATTATTTTGTCAGAGGGCCAAAGGCCGGAGAATCCATCAGCCCATTTTTCAATGAATTTTATAGGAAGATGCGCCTGGAGAATTTTTTGTTCTTTTTTTTCCCTTTTTTTTCTCAATATACTATATCGGTCTTTACCACCGAGCGCTCGTCATTCGCCGGGGGATATAATATTCCGCTACGTAGAAGTTTGTACCGTAGTTGAGGTAATATCCGATAATGATTGCACGACTCACCGCCACCCGGCGAGGTCTACGTACCCCCCCCCCCTCCCCCCGTGCATTATGAAATTGCAACGACATGATAATCGAATATCCCGGAATAAACTTTTGCTCGCGATTTATTATCATTATTCATATTATCATCATTACCATTTCATTCTTTTTATTTTTTTTTTTCATTTCAATGATATTTTATTTAGCCCTTGTTCATGAAATATATAAATAAATAAAAAATTTCAGAAAATTTTACAATTTCCAAAAAATTTTGCGAATCTCGAGACAATGTTCAGTGCGTGTTAGGATGCTGATCGTAGGTGAGAGTGGTGTCGGTTGTGACGAGAGTGAAAGCGACCGAGATGTTAAAAAAAAAAAAAAAAAAAAAAAAAAAAAAAAAAAAAAAAACTTCTCGGACCCGAAGAGGACTCTCTCGGGTGGAGTCGTCGTCGAGAACTCGTCGAGTCGATCTGAGAAAGCGTTATTGAGATTGAGAGAACCGAAGAAGAGGCGAGCGGGGGTGGAGGAGGATATGAGAAGCGTTTATAACGAATGTGCCGGTGGCAAGGCCGGGCAATGTCGGGTTCGAGGTCGCGCGACAAGTGTTTCATCCCGACGTCACTGGCCAACGGTTAATTTTTATTTATTTTTTTATTTTTTGTAAATTGTTTGTATGATTTTTTTTTTAACACCAGTCGTGGTCGTGGGTTTTGCATCAACGGCACTTTCCGTGTTACGAGAGACAAGAGAGAGGTCCGATGACGACGACGAAGACGAAGAGAGACGACGCCCACATCGAGCGAATTCTTGATTTTCCATATTCGGACACTAGGTCGATAAATACGCGATAAATCTTACCAAACACACACATACACACACACAAGCACACACATAAACTTTGTCATCACGGGCTTCGTCGATGAATGCCAATGGCAAATCACGATATGAAAAAAAATATATAATATATATGTATTTATAAATAACTGCAAAAAATTGAAGAACAAAAAAATTGGTCAAGAGCGTATTTGGCACGCACATGATACAGGATTCTGTAGGCATTCTGTAGTAGTCATTGACATTTGGATTTATTTATTTATTTTTTATTTATTTTTTTCAAAATTTAATTTTTTTTTTTTTTTTTTTTTTTTTTTTTTTTAGACTATTATTTCTGTGTCACCGATCTACGTCTGTGTACCAAATTTCATCTCGTAGATATCTACGGAACCCTAAAAAAATATTTAATACTAATTTATTAAAGTAGATTGAAGGTTTTTTTTTGTATTACCGACGGAGTTGAGAGGGATCATCAAGTTGGGAAACCGCGTCACTATCACTGTTTGTGAAAAAAAATATAACCGGTGTTATGTATTTACAAATATCGACGTTGTTCGCAAGACCGATGTTCACTTCGCGAGCGATGATGAATAATCTCAGGAATTTGCTTGCAAATCGCGAACATTGAAACGCGGAGGATACCGGGAGGAGGGTTGAGAAAGAGGGGCAAGTGGAAGAAGAGGGGGAGACGCTCGAAGGTGATTTATTGCATAGTGAATTTGCACCTTGCGTTCACTACTCGATTGTGCATTTACCTACGTACCCGCGCTTGTTTATCAGTGTGTGTGTGTGGGCGTGTAATATATATATATATATAGATTGACATACAAATAAATAAATGAATAATACCGATAGCTCGGAGCATTTTTTTTTTTTTTAGCATCGAGGTCTTCGGCGTGAGACAAACCGAGTTTCTCGATGCCGAGGAATTTAGTGAGCGAAAGTGTTTTTTTTTTTTTTTTTTATATGCGGGATGTCTACGGTTGCAATGCAACGATAATATTGCATCGGGTAGTCGAGTATTGTACGTGCCTGACTGACATTATTTGCACAGATGCAACGACGGCGGGAGGGGAAGGGGGGGGGTGGATGGAGGGAGGGAAATTTATCATCCCACGATTATATCCTACGATTACTCGCTCGTTTTAAATTCTCAATCACAAACGTCTCGGAACTTTGCGAAATATTTATTACCTATTTTTATCTTTCTGATATCAAAATTAACTTGAATTAATATTTGTGAGAAGAGTAAACAATTTTTTCTTTTTTAATTGAAATTATTTTAAGGTTTCATTTTTTTTTTAATACAATGTTGTTTGGTGGCTACTGATTTATTTGTTGTTAGATTTGTTTGTATGTTTGTTTGTTTGTTTCGAATGGTCGATAAGTGGGACACGAGTTTAGCCGAGAGAATCGAAGGTACGAACGTCACGTGCGTGGCATATCTCGGTGGATGGATTACGCAAACGAACGCTGGCTTTGGAGCGATAATCGTCAAGCTGCTGGAGCACGTTATACAGGGTGTCCCAATAACTATTAGGAACTTGGTAATAATATCTTCAGTACTGTGAGGTGCACGGAAATATTTGGTGAAATGAAAATTGCACAGCACGAAAGGAGCCATTCAACAATACCGAAGTAACCACCCCCAGCCCCTCAGCTCGGCGTAAGGCAACTTTGAAATTCTAAATTCGGATTCTCCATGAAAAAAAAAAATACGTAACTTTTATTTACTCTTTTTTTTTTCGGTTTGTGATAGATGGCGTTGTAATCGCAAAAAATTCTAAAAAGTACAGAAAGGACGATGTTTCGGTACTGTTTCGGTAGTAAATAAAATTACTACGTTTATAGTGAGTGTTCGAAATTACGTCTTAGTAAGATTTTTGAGATTTTTAAGATTTTTAAGATTTTTAAGATTTTTAAGATTTTTAAGATTTTTAAGATTTTTAAGATTTTTAAGATTTCTAAGATTTTTAAGATTCTTAAGATTTTTAAGATTTTCAAGATTTTGAAAGTGTTTTAAGATTTATACGATCTTTCAAGATTTTTAAGTTTTTTTAGATTTTCAAGATTTTGAAAGTGTTTTAAGATTTATACGATCTTTCAAGATTTTTAAGTTTTTTTAGATTTTCAAGATTTTCAGAATTTTAAAGATTTTAAAGATTTTTTAAGATTTTCGAGATTTTTAAGATTTTTGCAATTTTCATTTCACCAAATATTTCTGTAAAACTCATAGTTTCGAAGATATCCAAGGTGCTGATATTCATTGGGACCCCCGGTATATCAGACATGTTACATTAATACCCGGTATACATTAGAACCCAGATAGTGAGAGGCTCTTTACACCGGTGAAACGCAGAAGTGTTTCCACAGTGCTCGGACATACGAGTAATGTGTGACGAAGACGGAGCCAATTGGTAACCTCGACAATGTTTTTTTTTATTTTTAATTTTTTTTTTTTCAAATATTCATATTCTTTTTTCTCACCACGCTCGGTTCGGCTCATCGATTTATCACGGTTCGTTCTTTCACCGTCCACGGGTTCGTGTTGATCACCAAGATAATTGTGATCGCGTGTGTTAACAAATTATTATCATCTGACGATCGTTGTGATTATCGTAATTGTTGGTTATCGATGGGAAAGACCAAATGCATTTATCAACCGTGTATTGTTGGAAGCAATGACGTTATTCGAATTTTTTTCTTTCATTCATTCATCGTTTTTAAAAATAAATGTTCGTTCCATTAAATTTTAATTTTTTTATTTAGTTATTTATTTATTTTTCGTTCATTATTTATTATATATCGATTTAATGTAATACTTGTGTAAACAAGTGCATTGTTCAATTTTGAATCCTCTCATTGACAAAGATTTGAGCAGCGTTCAAGTATTTTTATTTAATAAATTAAAAAATAAATCAAATTAATTATAATTTTAAACCTAGGAAAAAAAATATTTAAAAAATATTATTTTCAATTTTTTTCCCTCATTCTTAAATTATTAAAATCGAATTAATTTTGCTCTGTCACTGTCACACGCGTTGACTAAAATCCTTTCCTCCAAAATATTCGACAAAAAAATGTCACACCTTCCAAATAAATTATTGCTAATAAATTATTAATTTTTTTCTTATCCCTCATTTATGTCCATCGAACTCTTTTATTCTCAATATATATATATATATTTTTTTATGGATGCAATTCCAATGACAATAATGATGAAAATTGTGACGAACAATGGCGAACAACCCGAAACAATGGAAAATGTCGGACCTCAAGAATCCCAAGAGTCGAAAAACGTGCAGCAGCAGCAGCAGCAACAGCAACAGCACCGCAAACAGCTGCACCAACAGAGAAGTCCAGAGTAGTATCCAAGCCGCGAATTTTGCTGTACAAGTCGTGAAGATACGAAACTCAACTATTCCGGGCTAATCTCGCCCCCGGTGTAATAAAGATTCTCGAGATAGCTCGTAATATTGCGGCGAGTTGGTTGCGATGTGGCATAGCGCGGTTGCTCGTGGTAACGAGATGACGGCACGAACACATACACACACATAAAATTACACACGGAGACAGATTCGAAGCCGGGAAGAAAACGTGGTCAATCCGTGCGAGAGGCTTGGTATATTTTGCCGGCTTTCGTGACGCGACAAGCCGCGTCAACATCGACCGCCCGGCGCATGGATGATCATTATTATTGTCGTTGTTGTTATTATTATTATTTTTTAAATCCATTTTCTTAAATTTCAACAAAATTTTTTTCTCATTTTTAAATATATTTTTTAAATACATTTTTTTCTATCTTTCAACCGACTTTGTTGAAGCAAACTGGTCAAAATAGGTACGATCAATTTCCACTCTCGTCCATTATTCGGATCTCTCTCTCTCGAATCTCAAACTAAATCCTTGCCCATCACAATTGTTCGGTTCGTATTGTATTTATTTTATTTTATTTCGTGCTGAATTTATTTATTTTATTTTACATTCAATTCATTTTATTTTATTGCATGTCGAATTTATTTTATTTTAATTCATGTTGAATTTATTTTATTATATTTCTTGTTGAACGATTTTTTTTTCATTTTATTTTATGTAAAATTTATTTTATTTTATTTCCTGTTCAATTTATTTAACACGATTTTTTTTTTTTTTTTTTTTTTTTTTTTTTTTTTTTTTTTACATGGATCAAGGAAATCGTTTGTGGTTGATTGTTATTATAGGTAGCGAGTAAGACTTTAGAGCAAGAAGGAGGTTCTGAGTTTAATAGTTTCCTCGATAACGAAAACTGTAATAATAGTAATAATAGTAATAATTATAATTCATATAATTATTATTATCAATATAATCATATAAATTATAATTTATTTCTATCACCGTTATTGTTATTAGTATTATCGAAGCCAAAGATTGCGAGTTCGATGCAAAGTGAATGAAATTATCATTATTTTCTATTGAAAAAAAAAAGCATTTTTTAATTATTTTTAATTTTTTTTTCAAATGTCGACACGTTGTCGTGTAGTCGCGTGCACGTTTGTGTTATCCAACGTAATACGAGAACGAGGTTTACGTACAATAGACGTTTTAACGGAGCGGCTCGAGCATATTTCCCCGAGTTTGACCGGTTCAGGGCTGTCCGTGACACGACCAGAGACCAATCCTATGTGAGACCGAATAAACGTTTGTCACGGGGTTTCCACGTGTCTCTGTCTTCACCGCGACAATTTCTCTCTCCGGCTGATTCGCCGTTCCCCATTTCCCGGTCTCTCGAGTGTACGGGTTTGGTTCGCGTAACCCAGAACCAACTGCTGGACCACGCCGGGGCCGACGTAAACCGGTAGCAACAATTTGTCCTTGCCCGGCGATAATTCTCCATTCCCTTTCCATCCTCAAACTTCGATCCCTCGGGACACTTTGTTTGTGTGTGTGTGTGTGTGTGTGTTTGTGTGCGTTGCTAACCCGTTATCTCCCCTATGTTTTATACATCGTCTTGGGAATTCGATTTTTCACAACATTTTTATTTATTTATATTCATTTGTCTAATAATTAATTCATTTTTTCCAAATAATTAATATTTTTCAATTTTATGATTAATTCATTCTTTCTATTTTTTAAAAATGTACGTATTTATGTATTCATTTTTTTTTTAATTTCCTTTTTTTCCCCTTTGATAATGGACTTTACGATTTTGTTGGATTGGCTCTTGTTTTTTTTTTTTTTTTTTTTTTTATTAGAACTGATTGTGATATTCGATTTTTTTATGTTCATATTTTTAATTGACTGGATTTCTTTATTTTTTCATCTTCATATTTGTACAACTTTAGAAAAATCGCGAGAAAAATATTGAACGGGGGAAGATGGCCATATAAAGTATCGAAAACTCGGAACAATAGCAAGATCTATCTGAAAAGTCAATCGGAACTCATTGGAACGATGAATTTTTTTTTTTTCGTCAATATTTGGCTCGATTGATTTAAATACAATTTTTGGTCCATATTTGACTCGACCGCATTTTTATTTTATCTTTCATCTTCTCATCTCGCGACTCCAAAAAATCGTGTTAAAAAAAATTGCCAACGCTGAAAGTTCGAATAAATCCATTGTCCATAATCTCGGTGTCAGCGAGTTGCCGACGATGGCACGAGAACTGCATAGTGCGCAGTGCGAATGGCGACCCACATATTATGCAAAATCGCGGTAACCAGTGACACGATTGCTCCCCCCCTCCACCCCACCCCTTCCAGCCGTCACACAGTGCAACGCAATCTGATATCGCGGATTCCGAAGATCTTGTTCGGTCGTTCGAAGATGAGAAAATTTTCCAACGCTCCACAGAGTCTAATTACAATAATGGAGAAAAAAAATTCTTTTTCAACAAAAAATAACAAGAAATCAGAATTTTTCAAGACCAAGTTGCAGTAGGCAAAACTATTGATAAATAGTATATATTTCTCGGTTTTTACATAAACGACGAAAAAGACCATTAACCTGTAATAATAATCACATTTTCGTTATCGCAAATAATTGTTTTCGAAAAAAAATGAATAAATAATAATAATAATAATAATATTTCTCACGATTTCATTTTTATTCATCAAGAACATCATTGATAGAAGAATATTGCTCAATTTTTACGAACGAACTGAAAAATTAATTCGATTTACAAAAAAATAAAGAAACCGAAAAACAGGGGGAAAAAAATAATATCGGTAAAGTAGGGTTCTCGCTCTCAAACCAAGAAAGGAAAAAATAATCTTACGAAATTACATCTATAACAAGGTCGCCCTTCGTCAAAGCACGTTATGCTATAAAATAATACGGCCAAAGCAACTAACTAACAAATAATAATAATAATAATAATAATAATAATAATAATAATAATAATAATAATAATAAAGAAAGAAAGAAAGAAAGAGCGAAGACCTGAGGAACAATCCCAGATGATCTTTGAATCTTCAACCTTTTGGCTTATCACACGTGCCGCGTATGTGTGTGTCTGTCTCTGTGTGTGTGTTTTAATGTGCGTGTGCACACTCGAAATATGTTTTCCCACGAGACTCTAACCGTTTGCATTACAGCATTACACCAATGTCGAACAACTCCCAACAAGCGCCTTGTCGCTAATATTTGCCAATATATACATATGAAAATATATATGTATATAATATATATATGTGTTGCACACACATACACACTAACGTGTCTATATGCATGTCCATACAGAGACAAAGGTACATATGTATGTATGTGTGTGTGTGTGAGTGCGAGTGTGTGCAGAAGTTTTGCTTGGGGTCCAAAACGTCTACACCGAACAAGTTCAGACTTTTGTGATGGCAACCAAAGTCTGTAACTCGATGTCCGAGTCGTCGTGGTAACGCTTTGTTGTGGAACGTCGAGGGACGACGCGGTGGCGACGTCGACGTCGACGACGACCGGGCAAATGGCCACCCTCCCCCCTCCCTCTCCTCCCTGCCACGGGAACACCGGGAGATGGGTGAACAAAGAGAGAGAGAGGGACAGAGAGAGAATGGAGACTCCCGATAAGTGGACAATCAGATCTCGAATTATCGTTTTTCCAACTTTTGTCTAACTCTCATCTTGTCTCTCGACCATTTAGAGATATTTTTGTATAAATCGTTTATATATATCTATATATATATGTGTTCATATATATATATATATATATATATATATATATATATATATACATGTGTGTTTATATACATTGAAAAAAGTAAATATATTTATATATAATTTTGCCTGATACATAATTAATAATAATACAACTTTTTTCTTTTTTATTACTGCAGATAATTCAGACTTTCTGTATCCAAACATTTTTTTTTTCACTTTCTAAAATAGTTATGACTTTTATTTCGAACTTCGAACTCAAGAGACTTCTGATCAATGTCAACAAATGTAAGTAGTACGATTACGAAAGGACAAAATAATGTCAAAAAATGGTATTTTTATTGTACAAATTGTATATTTTATGCCTGGGGTCCAGTGGATCCCGAGTGACCCCAACGGGTTGGTACAACAAATATATTTCATATAAATATATTTCAGGATTGAACCGCAAAGCGTTGAAAAAATTAATACGTAAATGAATAAATAAAAACAATTTTTGAAAAAAAAATCAACCGGTTATTCTTCAATCGTTCGATAAACGACCCGCCGCTAATTGGGGCGCAAACTCGTGCGGCAAACTTCATTAAAAAAACACGTAATACAATGAGATCTCACATCCGCGCGCGCGCTCGCGGCTGCTGATTAATCGTTCGTTGTCCGTTCGTGCGCGACGAACGGGAGCGACAATCTCGTCGTAGAACAGACGCCAGTGTCGGTCCATCCGGAAGCTTTTAAATATAGAACAACCCGAAAGAATATGTAAACCCACGAGGCCGAAAAAAAAACCGTACTTCGCGATCGTAATTCTCCGTGTGGGAGCTTTTTCGTAACGTCGCACACGTGTCTCAAAATAAAAAATAAAGGAAGATAAAAAAAAAAGAAAAAAAAGACGGAGAAAAGAGAAGGAAGAAAAACCATGCGCCTCGCTAACATAAATGCTCCGAAAAATCAATTTTTCCGAAACATGTACCAGTGGATGACCACTCTCGAAATTTATATTCATTTAAATAAGCTTCGACAAAATATATGTTTAAAAAAAAACATTTTTATATGAATTATTTTTGAGTTAGTTATTAAAGAATTTGATTGAAATGTTTTATGAAAAAAAAACAATTTGCTGAGGTTTGCTTGAAATTCATTTGAATAAGGTTCGACAAAATAAATTTGAAAAAAAAAAAAAAAATTTATATGAATTATTTTTGAGTTAGTTATTTAAAAATTTGATTGAAATGTTTTATGAAGAAAAAAAAAAAACAATTTGCTGTATAAATAATGGCGATTGTGAAAAATAAATAAATGAATAGATAAATAAATAAATAAATAAAGTAAAACGGAATGAAAATGTTAAGTGTATAAGTAGATAATGAATAAATAAATAAATAAATAAATAAATAAATGAAGAAAGTAAATCGGAATGGAAAATTTAATTATGGAATAGGCGGTCACCCACCGGTACAGCCACCCTGTATAACGAAAGCCCGGACCCACCCCCGCGCGCCCGCAAGTGGCGCCGTGCGACGTTTCACGCTCGCAACAAAACGTCGGTCGAACGTGTGCTCGGTACGAAGAAAAAAAATATATATATACACACACACACACATATATATATATATATATATATATATATATATATATATATATATATATATATATACGACGTAAAGCATTACTCTTATCTCGACTACACACGAACGACGGAGATAAGAAAATCGTGAGTTTCCAGTCCGGATTAGCAATAAAAGTCAAAGTTTTTACGAATCGATCGAATAATCTTCGTCCCTCGATATGAAAGCGATTCCCCATGGAAAGAGAGAGAGAAAAGATGGATAATAAAGTGAGAGGGACAGAGAGAGACAGAAACGGAAGGGACCCACGGTAGCCCAATTTTCTACGCGCAGGACGATCGATTTCTCAACCATCCCATCGTTTCAGAACTAACCTCAAAATATTTTCCACTCAAATTTTATCAAACGATAATAATAATAATAATAATAATAATAATAATAATAATAATAATAAAGTAACATAAAATGAAAAACAAGGAAAAGAATATGATCAAAAATAATACACTTGAAAAAAACAAGAAAAAAAAATCGGTTAACGCTTTTCGATAATTTTAATACGGTACTATTTATAAAAAAAACCAAAAACAGGAACAAATAAATGATAAAAATGAATACACAAATTCAAAAAATAAAGGAAAATAAACAAACACATTCGATTTTCATCCTTAGGAATGTCCTAACCTCTTCGCAAGCTAGCCGGTGCGTCTCGAAAGCGTTGTACCAACATAGCGGCGTCATCATCGTCGTTCTCGATATGCGAAAAAAAAAAAGAAAAAAAAAACACGTCGAACGATCGGAAATTCTCGCCGATTAAATATCAACGAAAGGATTTATATATATAAACATATATATACATATTATATATATCTATATGTATCATCTTACGTATGTACATTTGCGAATAAGAAGAGCGAGAGAATGAGAAACAACGACTCCTCAATGTATGGCATGTGTGTGTGTGTGTGTGTGTGTGTGTGTGTGAAAAGCGTTGAGCGACGCGCGCGCGCCGAGACGCCGAGAGACCGACGCGCGTCGAACGGCAGACGCCGTTGGTGCGAGAGAGACGGGTTAAACGAAACTAACCCCCAAATAAGCGTCGACGTTTTCCGATTGACCGTGCGAAACGAACGAAACCATCGCCACACGCCACGTTTGCGATTATTCGACGAAACATATTTCACTTCGTTTTTTTCATCGTAATTTATTTTAAGGCGATGTTCATTTGTTTGTTCGTAAATTGAACGAAAGCGAGAAAGAGAGACAGAGACAGATAGATAAGGAACGATGAAATAATTGTTAATCAATGATTATATCGTGATGTTTACTCACTTTTGTAATTCGTACGGGAAAGCAGCTTCGGGGACACACACACACAATTCGTGAATATCGAATTAATTTTTTCCCCTCACTGGAACACAAAAACACCAACTTTCGGCAGGAATCACACGGTGCACAATGGCGAAGTGCGAGAGTGCGTTGCGGCGGTCCGCTTACCGCAGACGAGTTTGGCGATTGTCGTCGTTGTCGCCATCTGGCGGACGGAACGGCGAACCTTGCGGAATGGGGCGAGTGAGAAGGAAGCCGGGAAGGTGATCACGTTTTTGTGAGAGAAACTCGGTCGAGTCGAAGGGAAGCGATCTTACCGGCATTGGAATACGTACGATTGGTCAGAAAGGGTTTTTTATATCGTTTTTTAAAATTATTTTTGTTGGGTCGATGCAGTGTCCCTTGATTCGTTCTGCCTTATCGACGCGATGACCGCATCATTTTTTTCCCCCCCGTTTGTTTTAATAGGATGCGCGCGCATCGTCTCGTGGGTGGGGCAGACTGAAAAAGGGCAGATTGACCGAGGGAAGCATGAAAAATGTAGATATGGACTGCCGATGCCGTAGGAAAAAGTGTAATCGCCGAAGAGCGAGAGAAAAATAGAACAAAAAAAATAATAGAGGACAATTATTAATTATTTGGTCAATCATTTAATTCATTACACTCATACATTTTTTTTTCGTTTTTTTTTTTTTTGGTTTTTTGGCTTAACTAGTCTAACGGTTTATCGATAACAGTCGGAAAGGAGGAGGAGACGATTAAATGCATTTCAATGACAATAGAAGATGATAACGAGAGAGTTAAATTATATTCATTGCATGTGTTGACGTCTGCGAGCGGCTCTTTGCTTGTCGAACCGCAATTCCATCTCCTCGAGCACTCTGGGCGTGTAGCGTACGACTAGTTTTACAGAAGTTTGCGCTTGTTTGAGCAATTCCACAGCTTTTTCGTGATTTTCACCTTCGACGCACTGTAATTAAAAAAAAATAATAATAATAATAATAACAATATACATGTTGTTCTTGCACATTTGTCGTTCCATCGCCTTTCGTTGGATAATTGTGAAATATACTGACCACCCCATTGACGGATAGAAGCTGATCGCCGCGTTTCAACCCTCCGTGCCTGTCGGCAACGCCGCCCGGAATAATTCTCGAAATGTAAATCGGTGAATTTTGTTCCTTTCCGCCCATCACGTTGAATCCCAAACCTTCCTCCGTCTTTGGTAGTTCCACCACTCTGGGATGAGCGTGACCTTCGCTGGCCGCAAACGCAGCCACCGTAGCTTTCGCAGTCGCCGATGCTCGCACATCTTGCGAACCCTGCAATCGTTACTTCAATCACAAGTTCACGACGCGGTTGACAATTCATTTCAGTTATTCGTTTCTGAGCGATCGGCAACATTTTAGACGCAGAGGCAGGAAGAATCCATTCGTACCCACAAAGTTTGATTTTGTGGATGTTGATTCGGCAAATGACTCACCTGAATGTCTACAGTTTCGTACACGTGCTCGTAGACCTCTCGCACCGCGTCTAGGAAATCGCTTTGCAGTACTTTCTGGAGCGCCGCCAATTTGGTGCCCGGAATTTCTCCGCCTGCGACGGAAGGAATCAAATTTCATCGGTAATCTTCGCTGATCGATACAAATCGTACTATCATGTTTCGGCATGAGAACCAACAAAATCGCAGATCCGTTTGTCAAGATGCAATAAAACTCCGATTTTCCTCACGCTCAATCGATAAAAAAAACTGTAAATTTTTGTCAAACTTGTCAGAACATTTATGCACGAAGATAAACGTCTCACATCATTCTTCTTTCTATTTCCACAAATAATCAGCCTTTTTCTCCATCCAGAAGCATTCGACAATCACGAAAAAAACGATTTACAGTTTTCGTTACCGACCGAGTATGCATCGCTTTGCCTTGAGATAAAAATAGCACGAGAATAATAAAAATCAATAACAACGATTATAACGATAACAAAAATAGAAGATTAACGATAATAATAAAAACAATAGCATCGTACTCACTTTTTTGCAATTTGTCCAAAAGTTCTATTGCACGTTTGACATCTGAAAAAAAATAATATCCAGATGAATCTATTGAAAATGAGGTTAAGGCTGAAAAAATTTGAAGATGAAATTTTAATTTATTGTTGTTGTTTGTTTTGAAATGGACAAGAGAAGACGAAAAATAAGGGCTTGGCCGAACCTCTCGCCAGGTTCAGAGGCTCCCCTGCGGCCGCCATGGTTTCGAATCAATAACTAGAACAAGCAGTCAAACCGAGTGATCTCGGTAATTTGTTCTTTTTTTTTAATTAGCCGACGACATAGAACTCGTTGAAACGTTATTTTTTTTTTCTCGAGGCAATTTGTGAAGGAACTGTTATTGTGTATGCTCGGAATTATGTCACCGAAACGTCGAGTTAATGTCAGACCAGCTAATACTCGTACGTTCGCTTTATTATCACTAGCCTGTATTCGGTGTATTTCCATCGAAACTCAGACGGACAGATATAAGGAAAATGAGAATGCACACTTGGCGCCATCTGTGCGCAGTGTCGGACACTCGCTTCGTTAGATATCCCTGTGACTACGGTCAGTAATCACATTTCTGTGAAAACAGTGAAAATTAACTTCGTTTCGTGATTTGTTTTCACTCACAATCGCTTGTCTGTCGTTTGTAAAGTGCAGAGATGAGTAGAGAGATCTCCGGTGCCGTGTTGAAATTTTGTAACCTGGGCCGCCGGATTCGTCGGCCAAAGTTAACGACGGTCCGTTGATACGTTAGTACCGAACGATTCCGACCAGACGTCGTGGCGATCGCCTCGATATAACGGGTCGGACTCAACGCTCGAGTTCGTGCTAGGTTACGACGGCTTTACCTTTTTTCTACAGCGATTTAAGGCGATGGACGAACGCCGAGTGCGAGAGAGTCGTGCCATCGGCGCTCGCTGCGGAGCGAGGGAGATAGAAATGATGTAGACTTAATCTAACGATTGATTCACGTGGGGATACTCTTGTATATGTCTCTAGTAACCGGATTTTCGTTTGTAGTAGGAAAAAAATTATTTTTTTATGAAAAAAAAAATTGTTTGACGAAAAAATTGTTTTGTTTTACGAAAATCGATGGGTCGGGAAAATTGATTTTTATGCGTTAATCTTCAAGAGTTGGGCGTGAACAGGTTTGTAGTGAAGGTCGTTTCGTTTGTAGCCAAGCCGAAAGAAAATTTTTCGGACTTCCAAAGGTTTTTAGACCCCTAAATTTCACGAAAATCGATCCAAACGGTTCATTCACATGGATATGGCTCTGTATATGTGTGATCTAACGGTTGATTTACATACAGATACCCTTGTTCATGTCCCTGGTAACCGAGTTTTCGTTTGCAGTAGAAAAAAAAAACGATTTTTTTATGACAAAACAATTTATTTTGACGAAAAAAAAAAAAAATTTTTGACGAAAATCGATGGGTCGGGAAAATCGATTCTTATGCGTTTATCTTCTAGAGTTGGGTGTGAAAAGGTTTGTAGTGAACGTCGTTTCGATCGTAGCGAAGTCGAAAACAATTTATTCCCGATTTTAGAGGTCTTTAAACCCCCAATTTTGACGAAAATCGAATCTAACGGTTCATTCAAATGGATATGGCTCTGTATGTGTGATCTAAGGGTTGATTCACATACAGATACCCTTGTATATGTCTCTGGTAACCGAGTTTTCGTTTGCAGTAGAAAAAAAATGATTTTTTCATGAGAAAAAAATTTATTTTGACGAAAAAAAAAAATTTTTGACGAAAATCGATGGGTCGGGAAAATCGATTCTTATGCGTTTATCTTCTAGAGTTGGGTGTGAAAAGGTTTGTAGTGAACGTCGTTTTGTTTGTAGCCAAGCCGAAAGAAAGTTTTTCGGACTTTTAAGGGTTTTTGGACCCCCAAATTTCACGAAAATCGAATCTAACGGTTCATTTAAATGGATATGGCTCTGTATGTGTGATCTAACGGTTGATTCACATACAGGTACCCTTGTATATGTCTCTGGTAACCGAGTTTTCGTTTGTAGTAGAAAAAAAATTGTTTTTTGATGAAAATAAAAATGTTAAGAGCGCTATCGCCGATCCTGGTCGAGTCAAGATGATCTCTCCGTCTCCCTCGCTCCGCAGCGAGCACCGATAGCTCTGTCTCTCTCGCACTTTCAGTGACATATACTCCGAAACGCTTGAATATCGCTGTAGGAGAACGAAGAGCCATCGTAACGCGGCAACAGATCGAGGGTCGTCGAGAGTCGCGCGTCCCACCCGTTAATGTAGTTCCCTCCATAAGAGAGTTCCTCGTCAGATTTCTATGAAACTTGGCATACTTATAGGTATTGATAAGAAAAAGGTTCGCTAAAATTGTTATGGCTTCCCGGAGAGCGAGAAAAAATATATCAACACTTGACTTTCACACGTTTAACATGGAGCCTCATGGAGAATCACGCTCAATTTAATATAATACAAAAACTCCTCATTAGATTTTAATGAAAACGCTTGAACTGCAAGTTGAATATTCGGAGAAAATTTTGGGCACTTGACAGTAGAGATCAGGAGACTGTGATGATAATAATAAGCAAATAAATGTCGGGAAAATACAGTTTATATGAGGAGTTGGTCGTGATCCAGTAGACATGGCGACGTTGCGCGTTTGTTTCCCATCTTCTCTCTCTCTTTCACTAATCGACATCATAACACGTGACGTTGCCACATCAAAGTACTACGTACCTCACTCAGGAGATGTTATATCTCAGGCTTGCTTTGACTTTCACAGTTTGTGGGATACTACCTTCAAGTGGACAACCACGATTTACAAATATTATAATAAAGTTTTATTAATTATAACGAATACACGATTAATGAATTTGTTGGGAAATGAAAATTCACGAGGCGACTTCCTCCGTTGCTCCTTCGAATTCGAGTTTGACTTGACACTCCTCGGGCAGTCCCTCGACGTCGACTTCGGATTCCGGAGCGTTGAGCATGTTGAGCGTCACCTCGGCCGATTTTCCCATGAGTCCCTGATTTCCAGCTGCCACGGTTTGCTGTTGTTGTTGTTGTTGTTGCTGTTGCTGCTGTTGTTGCTGTTTCTGTACTTGTTGAGCCACCGCCGCCTGTTGATTTCTAATCGGGACTCCGGCCTCCTCGAAAGCCTTTTTCTTCAGCGTCGTTCTTATCTGCGATCTGATTAAACAAAATCCCAACACAAAACCCGTTTCGGCGAAATATTAGCGAAGCTGTATCATTTTTCTGACGCAGAAATTGAGGGCTATTTCGTAATTATTGTTTTTTTTTTTTTTTTAATTGTTCAACTATGTGTGCGGTTTTTTTTTCTTCTTTATAATTTTTTTATCGTACGGCGTGCAACTTACACCGTTCTTCCTTTGATGTGATCGCTTATTTTGTTCAAGTCTTCGCTGAACGTCTTTACCGACTGTCGGAGCATCTCAATTTCCTCGTCAGTCCATTTACTGTAAGATCGTTGACATTTATAACGACTTATTTCGAATCAAAACTAACGGATTTTTTTTATCCTTGTTTATTACTTCTTCTTTGACATTTAGTACTGTTTCAATCGATCGTTATCAACGATCGATCAGCATTTTTGTTGAAAGAGAAAAAATGAATCTACCTACATATATTTATATATATTTGCTCAAGAAGTTTTGCAGCGAAACCGAAACTTTTAACATTATCATTTCCGTCTTTATATTATGATTTTTTTGCAACAAAAATCACGAACATGAGAAACCAAGATGGCCGTCGCGTTAAACTTTTATATACGAATTATTCAAATATTCGTTATACAAATTTTCATATATGAATTATATAATGATAATAATAAGAAACGGATTACGAAATGATTAAAATTACTCAAATAGCAGTCGAAAATAAAAATTGGCTGAGCGCCAATTGTGAAATCGAAAATTCGCCGAAATATCCCCAATTCGACGATCGAAATTCCTGGCGCCAAGAAAGTTCACGAAGTCGCCAATTTGGCGTAAAGTCGTTAAAACTAGCAACCCTGTTCGCGTTAATAGTTTTTCATCCGTTTCTTCCCGCCGGCTTTGGGTGCGCCTGCGCCGCATGGTGCAGTATATATATATATATATGTCTGAATCTGACAAACCAATATGGCCGCGCGGGGCTGTCTGCTCACCCGTGCGATTTGACCCGCGCCAAGAAGGTACTTTAGACACAATCTACAAATCTGTACATAAAATCACGACCTGCCTAACCTTACCGACATAAAAATCAAATTTCATCGATAAAAATCGCGTCCACGTCGAAATAAACACACGATTCAATTTTGTGATAAATGTAAAACGAAAAAAAAATAATAATAATAACAATAATAACTGACTTACCCGGCGGGTGAATCCGCTGTCGGATGCAGTTGCATCGTTAGTTCCCCGAGTTTGTTGAATGCCGCACCGGCAGCGGTGAATATCTCGCCAACCTTAAAAAATCACGAAAATTCTTACCAAAAACACGCAAATCTACATTTTACAATGTTTCAACCTCCGCCCAGGCATCGTTATTTCACGAAAACAAACAAATGTCCAAGTAAACAAAACATAACCTAACCTTTCTTCCACTTCCAGGCTCCATCTTTCACAGTCTTATGTTTTTCCGATTATTGGTAGCGTGTTTTACGCTTGCGCAGCTCCGTATTGTTAATTCTACTATTATTACTGTTATTATGATAACGGAGTACTCAGCAGTTTATATCGTATAACTTATATGCAATGCACGCACACATGTGAAACCACCGGTTAATGCAGTCTGATGCACCTGTTGAGCCATCAGCGCCATCGGCGGTCGAATCTCGAACCGAGCCCTCATGAGTGCAAGTGAAATAGCAGTATCAGCTGTTCAGGTAGAGCTAGAGAGAGAACGAGAAGAAAAAACGAAGTTACAGCTCACCTAAAATAAATAATGATTAATAAATAAATTTTCGTCATCTCTAAGCCGATTAAAGACTCATTATCGACGGTCGGTATAGTACCGACGGACGCGTCGTGTAAGAGCGTGGCTGTACCGTCCGGATTCTCACGGAAAAATAATCTCCGTCGCCACTTCCAAGGTTCCAAGCCGTACAACGCGGGTCAACGACGCACGAGCAAAACGACACACGGTCGGTGGGGCGGGGCGGGGGGAGGGGGGGAGCGACCATATCCCGATCCAACAACCCAACGCGCATTCAGTCCTCGAGTCGACACTGACAAGCAAGCTTCTCTATTATTTTTTCAAACCTTTTATTCGCTGATCAAACGGCGATTAGTTTCATTTCGAAACGAGTATTTGAAATTTCGTCAAGATTTTACGAAGAAAGAAGTATGAGTATTAGTCGCATGTCGTTGAGTAATTGGAAAATTAGTAAAAACGACGAAACAATGCCGGGTTTATTATCGAGTAATTGGTGAGTACGAGAGATCGAGCGTCGCGACGTGGAGAGAGTGAGATACGGGTGAAGAAAATTTTCGTTACGGCCATTTTTGTCGATTCTTCGAGCGGCGACGGCGACGGCGGCGGCCATTTTGTTCATTGTACACACTTTCGTCCGATTCATTGACTTGACGTCGCCCATAATGTTCGATTGTTATTTTCGTTATCACTCAGGAATCTCATCATTATTTTGTTTAATCATTTTTAATCGATCTTCGGTTTATTTATTAATCTCATCGTCGGTCGGCCATCTTTGTTTTTTTTTTTCGTTATCAACTACGTTCATATATATATATGTGTATACACGAGTCTGGAGTCTCTCGAAGGTTCCGTTGAGGTGAAATCTTCCGATCACCGCCACGAGTGCGAGAGAGAGAGACAGCGCTGTCGGCGCTCGTTTCGGAGCGACAGAGAAAACGAGCGTGAAAACGTTTCACACAATCCCTCCTCAACCGTTAGATTTCGAACCTGTGAAATTTTCTACGCAGCGTTCGCGCGCAGCTGCGATCGATTGTTCATTCATAATCCACCATCGAACACTCCATTTGTTCGTGAATTTCGTGCGAAAATGAGAAGAAAAGAAAATGGACGAACGAAAGAGAAAGAAATAAATAAATAAATAATGGGGGAGGGGGGGAAGAAACAAAACAAAACAACTCTGTCCATAAGAGCAACGTTGCAAAGACAAACGCCAACGTCGCAACTAGCGTAACTGGTTAGGAATTCTCGACCACGAAGGTTGAATCGATCGATTATACTTTAACGGCCACTTTCGAGACAATTGACCCCTCCGTGCTTCCCGGTAAAATGGAGAATAATGAAAATGAAAACGAAAAGAAGAAAAAAAAAAATTGTCTCGTTTTATAAACGATGACTTTGAGTCGAAGCTTAACTTGAACGACGAAAAAGAGTTTGGTTAGGGGAGAAAAAAAAATCGACCCTTCGTCTGTTGAAACTTTGACTGTTGTTTGTTTTCGTTTTACTTATCTTTTTTTTTTTTTTTTTTCGTCGGCCATTGAATTAGGAACGCCAGTCACGTATCGTCGATAACGGAAACGCGACTTTGTTCGAGCTTAGATTTATCATCTTTGTGTTTGCACATATCGATGTTATCGTCGAATGTGGACGAACAATTTTGGAAAAAAAAAAAAAACTTTCCAGATTATTATCCATCGTAGATATGATTTTGAAATCTTTCTAATCTTTTTCTTTTTAAATTTTTATTCCTGTATTTTTTTTTTAAATTATTTCCGAGTAATTTCTTTTTTCGATTTTTTTTTTGTTTTTTTTCTTAAAAAAAATTATTTTGCAAATGGAAGTTCGTGTAATTGCAACAATTGTGAGTTAAGTCTATATGATTTTCGGTGAAAAGTCATTTCATTATTTTTATTACTCCATTATTTATTTCTCAATAATTATTTATTTCGCCGCTTTGAAAAAATAAATGAGAGTTATTTTCGTTTTCAGCGACCTCAAATTAGGCTGAAAAAACACTTGTTGCATGACTTGTTGTCTTAACGTGTAAACTAGTGTTATTTCACTGGAAAATATAGACTCTCTGACAAATAGATTCATCACCATCTGACCTTCTGATCCCGACTCATCGGGAATTTCAATTTATCGTCGTTTAATTAAATTCTCGTTGTCGTTGAAAGTTTTACAAAACAATTTTTATTTAAACGATAATAATCGTCGATGAACTATCGCAAATGTCATCGATACAATTAATTGGAAATTATTTATCGTTCGAGCTATTTATGAATTTTGATTCGAATAACGAATCTTGATAGCCTCACTTCCGGAATCGATTGACCGGCCATGGTGAGGGCGATGATAGGCGGAGGTGGGGGGGGCGAAGGCTTCGTCTAATCGCACAGAGTTTATGTTTCAACAATGGAACTTTTTCAATCACGTTCTCTCGTGCAGCGTGACTCGACATCGAGATTGTTGATTCCACGGACGAAGCCACTGAATAAACATCGGAATTGTCAACTATCGTTTTTCGAGCTCGGTGATAATAATTCGTGATAACGTTATCTTTGATAACAGAGTTGTTGTATTTTGCCACGACTAATTACACTTTAACACACACACACACAGACTCATACAATTACTACGACAATGAAAAGCTTAATCGAAACCTCGTTGACCGATGCATAAAATATAATAATAATAATCATAATAATAATAATAATAAATGAAAGGAAAATGTAAAACTCCATTTTTCACGACCTCCATTGACCTCATGACATTAAACTTGCACAGCTTGCTGACTCAATTTAAATGACCTGTATACAATCCGAAAGAGGAAGAAGATGAAAAAAAAACAAAAAAAATTGATATTGCGATAACGCGATGAACTTGGAAAATCAATTTGAAGCATTTAACATTAGAAAAAAAAATTTTTTTTTCCAGATTATTTGATTGAATATTATTATCGTTGTCTAATCCTCAGCTGGCACACTTGTGGGTTCGTAATTGGGTCTTTTTGACCCCGAGGAAACAAAAAGGCTTGCTGCGAGCAACCTATCGATTTTTTTTCACTCGAAAAAATTCTCATATATTCTTCGATACTCCCTTCAAGAGTTGCCACAGGTTACTTGCATTGAATTCGAGATTTGCTTTGACAAAAAAAAAATATTGAAGGTAAACAAAATGCGAAATTGGCGATTTTCACAACAAAAAATCTAAACTTTCTTATTTTTTATTATTTTGATCTAAAAATTGAACTGGATACCCTCGAAATACTTATCTTCAAAATAAAAAATAGCCTGTCAGTGGCTCGTGGAAAAAAGGTATTTATTCTGAGAAAACGTCTCGAAAAACAAAAGGATTTCGCTTAGGGGTCTTTTTGACCCCAGTGTACCGGCGCTAATGGTTATAAACCGATTCGAGCAAAGTGTCGACGAGGGATGATGATTTTCCCGACGAATTAATTGCATTTCATTTGTGCCAAGAATTTCTCAAATAGTGGCGATATACAGGGTGTTCGAATAAATGCGTATTTCACGTTGAGAGAAAGAGAAAGAGACAGAGAGACAGGGAGACAGGGAGAGAAGGAGAAGGGGAAAAGATAGTGCACGTGAGAGTGTGTTTGTGTGTGTGTGTCATACATAAATATTACATATATAATATAGCTTGGCAGATTGCCCTTCACTGTTTTGATTTTGGATAACGTCCCAACAATCTGTTATTATCGTTCTCTGCGCACTTACGTTCTTTATAAACGTTAAAAATTCTCACCAACTTTCACAGTCAAGCATAATCATTTGACCGGACAAGTACCAAACGAACATTTGTTTTTTGTTCAAATTATCATTTTTATGATAATATATATATATTTTTTTCAAATTATCATTTTTCGACGGAAATATAATTGAGAAACAAAAAAAAAAAAAAAAAAAAAAAAACAATTTCCATCTCGACGAAATTGTAGTTTTGCGATGAACGAAATTGTTTTCATTGGCTCGGGAGGAGTGACAAATTGATCAACGAGTTGTTGAAAAAAAAAACTTGATAATTGATAAAAGAAAAAAAAAACTTCACGCGATTAAGTGAGAATCGTCGTTTAATGCGCATTTAGACGCGAGGCTCGCGCGTTATCGCGAAAACACGAGATTTCGTTCTTGTTTATTTTTTTTTCTCGCCTTTTCCCATTTCGTTATCTCGAATCATCAGCGAATAGCCGCAATAACATTGCAGCTATGAGCCCGATCGCACGGTAACTAACGTTTATTTGTAAATTCTATCCCAGTGCGCGGCATTCCATTTTTTTTTATTCTAGTTAATTATAACGACAGAACAAATGATGGAAATCTAATAATTGAATAGCGAAGAGATTTTTTTTTCTCTATAATTCGATTCTTCAGTCGACTTGGATTTTTTCAATTTTTTAATCGTAAAAAATGTCTGGCTCATCGAACAATCGCAAAAATGGCTGAGAACTTCAATATTTCTTCGGTCAATGAACAATATTCGGAAGATTATCTTTTTTACATTTTTTTTCGAAATTAACAATTTAGTAAAAAATAATAATTATTTTTTATTTTTTTTTTATTTCGATTAGTTGCTTTGGCCGCATTATTTTATAGTAAATTCGTTACAGATGTAATTTCGTAAGATTATTATTTCTTTCTTGGTTTGAGAGCGAGAATCCTACTTTACCGATATTAATTTTTTTTCGGTTTTTCTATTTTTTTTAAATTAAATCGATTGCTGATTAATAGCATAATTTTTTTTTATTGTTTGCAGTGAAACGTTGTACAACAAGAGCATGGAGGAGTCTCTGGAAGAAGGAGTTGGACAGCAGCAGTGCTATTCCATAACGTTGGGTGTGGGGCCTCTGTGGTGGTCCTGATGCGCCCCATGCCGCATTGTCTGTATCCGCAGTCAACGCAGAGAGCCGCGGCGTGGGGATTAAGCAGAGTCAGCTCTCTGTGAGCTCACACATTGTACAAGTACGTATCCCCATAAAAAAAAAAAAAGCATATCCACAAATTTATTAAAAATTCTATTAAAGCAAAATAATTAAAATAAAAAGGAAGTAATAACACCAACAAGTAATTTTTTATTTCTCACAAGTTATTTTATTTCTATTTTTTTCATTACTAATATATTTATTTATTTATTTGAATTTTTTTTCTCATTACTAATTTATTAATTTATTCATTTCATTTTTTTTCCATTACTAATTTATTTATTTATTTATTTTAATTTTTTTTCCATTGCTAATTTATTTATTTATTTATTTTAGGAGGATGAATTATTAAAAGCTGTGAAAAGCAACGAGTCGCTACGTTTACTCTTCACCCTACATTTGACCGAGAGCACATCGGTCGAGTGGGAAACATTGATATGGCGCGGAACGCTCTACATTCGCGTGCCCAGCTGTCTTCTTCCGGAGGGTTCCAAGGAGGGATTCGTTTCCCTTTTGGAATACGCCGAAGAAACGCTCCAATGCAATAACATCGTCGTTTGCCTCCGCAAGGATCGCACCGACCGAGGCAAGTTTGAAATGAAAAAATTGTATAAAATTGCATAATTAACTCTCAGCTGGGACACTGGCATCAGAAACCTTCGTTCCAACCCCTTTGTACAAAAAATTTGTTAAATAAGAAATTTCGATCGGTTTGAATTCAACTCGATATTTTTATCGTTAGATAATTTTATTTTTATTTTTGTAAGATTTTGTTTTTAACATCGAATTTTGGTTGGTTTATTTAATTTTTTTTAAATTCTGTTTTCAGCTATGCTGGTCCGTACCTTCATGTTTCTGGGATTCTCGGTTCTGCCGCCGAACCACGCCCTCGTACCACCGGGTTGTGATTCGGGCAATCTATACATGCTATACGCCGTTGAGTAATTCAACTAAACGGACGTCATTGCTCTCGCAAATTTCATCGACAGGTAAAACAAACTTTTCTCTATGAAAAAATAATTTCGATAATTTGATTTAATTAAACATTTTTTAACGAGAGTAATTTATTTAAAAAAAAAAGAAAAACAAAAAAAAAGAAGAAAAAAAGATAATATCCTAATCATAAAGAATTTATGAAATTCAACGACTTTTATCGTCAACAAATCACGAATGAAAATCAAATTCGCTTTACCGGCGAAGAATCGGTTGCACTGTAAAAAAGATTGACATCTTGAAATCCAATTTCCGTTTACTTCATTTTGAAAAATATTTTTTAAAAGCGATTTTTTTCAAAACTTTCAACATTTTTTTTCTTTTGTTTAATTTGTCGAAATGCTTAAAAAAAAATTCTTCTGACTTTCGATCGGATCTTATCGAATTCCACAGTCGCATAGAATTTTCACGACAAAATTATTCGCAGGAACGAATTTTGAGTCTTATTATTTTTTTTCTAATTTTCAAAAATTTCGTTTCAGACCTCAAGACGCTAGCAAAGCATTCGGGATCACTGTGGCATCACGACCAAAAGTCACTGCGAGCACCACAAGACCACTACACCGTGCCGCATATACCGAAAAAGAAAACAAAAATTAACGAAGTAAAAAAAAAAAAAGAAAAGTGATCGCGACTTTTAGTCCCTTTTAATTTTCATTTCGCTGCACGCGCCATAAGCTGCGGTTTTCAATCACGATTTATCGATTAATAATCATTTTTTTTCGTTGAAAACTGCTAAGCAGCATTTTTTTCGTTCGTTAATTTTTTTCTTTCAATTTTTTTTTCAATTCGAAAAAAAAAAAAATTCGCAACAACGCTGAGCTTTTTTGAGGGGCGCGCTCGAGCTTTTCGAAGCATTTCGAATGGTTCGTTACAGCGAGCTGGCGCACACGGTTTATCCAAAAACGGCGAAAGTCGTTTTTGATTTTTTTGGTTGTCGATTAAAAAAAAATAATCAATATCTGAAATTTGCGAGGACAATAACGATAGCAGAACCGACGAGGAGAAAAAAAAATCATAGTCGAGAAATTCTAGCGCTCGTTACTAACACGCTTAAAAAAAAAAAAAAGATTAATATCAATTTTATTCTCTTGTACGAAGTGTCCACACTCTTCTTAATCGCAAAAAAAAAGAAAAAAGCTGTCCAAGCTTTTTTCTTTTTTTAATACACGTCTGCCCCCCCCCACGACGTAGATGGATTCGACGTGCTTTCGACGCACAGTCGTTTTCGACTGAAAGAAAATTGCAAAAACAAAAAAAAAACTTAACATCTCGCTCGTCGTCGAATCCTAAAATTTATTATCAACAATTCTCTGATGTTAATTCGTGGCAGATTGGGCAATCCACCTTCGCGCTAATATCTTATATTTTTTCTCCCTCAAATATATATATAAATATATGTATCTACAATAAGCCACCTTATATTCGAACGTAAGTATTAATCATCCAATTATAATTAATTTTTTCCGTTTCGTGTCTTTTTCTTTTCGTTCTTTCTACTTTTGTTTTTTCTTTCGACAAATGCATTGTATTATTTTTAAGTGAACTTAGGATAACTTTATCTGATTACTCATGGTCTGGCGGTTAGTTTGCATTTTTGGCAGCCTCGACGATTTATCGTTTGGCAAAATTCTTTTTTTTTTTTTTTCGGTAAATCAAAATTTATTTTGTTAATTTTTTTTTTTCATAGTTTCGACAGCAATAATTTTGCAATATTTCCTGAAGCTCTTCTAGCTCGTGTGTAATCTTTTATTCGTCCGTGCACTGGGAGAATGTACCAAACTATTCGTCGTCGGGCTTTATTTTTGTTATTTTTTCTTTTGTTTCAATTTCACTTATTAATTGTTAATCCAACATTTAATCTGTATTATGTAATTTAGACGCGTGCCCTTTTACACCCACCACACTTGTAATTTCCCAATCGGTTAACGCGGAAGAGTTATTGCTAATAAGTGCGACTCCATCGTTGACTGCGCATCATAACGGCATTAAATGGAAAATAATGGAAAATAATGGAAAATAATGGAAAATGAATAAAAAAAACTGGAAAATATAAATCGTCGTGAAATTATTTTTTTATTCTCGTAAATTTTACGACCTCGTCCCAGAAATCCAATTTGTTTTTTTTTTGTGAAAAAAAAAACGTAATGGTGGTCCTACGATTTAAAATATTTCTAGATTATCGTGCCAGTTAACCCTTAGCCGGTGCATTGGACGGCGTGTAACGCGGCTGGACATTCTGGGGTCTTTTTGACCCCGCGGCATAAAAAAGGCTTGCTGCGAGTGTCCAATTGATTTTCTCCACTTGGAAAAATTCTCATACATTCTTTGATGCTTCCTTCAAGAGTTGCTATAGGTTATTTGATGTAAATTTAATATTTACTTTGAGAAAAAAAATGTTGAAGGTTTAAAAAACGCCAAATTGGCGATTTTTTAAAATAGTTTATAAGAATTTATAATTAACATTTTGGTTTTTTTTATTTTTTCTTTTTTTTTGTAGCTCGGAACAAACCAATCGATGGACCCTCTTAGATATCCAAGTCCACTTAGATTCAATTAGTAATCGAGCGGAGTAAAAAAAGATTTTTGAAAAACTAATAAGAAGGTCCAAACTTCGTCGATGGAAACCGAAACGCAAACGATTGAGGATATAATTGCAGCTCGTTTTTATTACAGTAACCCACAGGCGATGAAAAAAAAAACACAGATATACTTACAGCCAGGTTTTTCGAAACACATTTTTTTTAACATCGTCCAAGACCCCCCCAAAAAAAAAGTTCAACCAAGAAGAACCGGCGAAAAAAAATTATAACAAAATGAAGAAAAAAAAACAGAACAAAAAAAAATTGATTTTCTGTATGCTACATTTATTACTCGCATATAAAGACGTAATTGCCGAATCAATTCATTATCGTCGTCACACACACGTTTGAATCGTGTGTGTGTGTGTGTGTGTGTCTTTATTTTTTTCGAACGAAAAAACGTCGAAAATTTTGTCAAATGTAGTCACGAAACGAAAAATAAGATGGAAACAACGAAAAAATATATATTTATATATATATATATAATGATTAGGTATTTGCGATTACCTAGAGAGGCTGCGTATATTTATTTTTTCTTCTGTTTTTCTCACAAACTCGTCGATCGCGAAACTTGGCTGCCGGGATGAAAATCGTCACGATTATCGTGAAAAATAATATTTTCGTCGAGGGTGGAAAAAAATTCGTTATGTGCTTCTTGGCACGAGGCCCAGACTGTCAAGCATACCGGATCTCTGCTCGACATCCGTGCTCGGGAATGCCGACATTCGATTGCATTTTATGAGATGTACCGCTGAAAAAAATATTAAAAACAAATAAATAAATAAATAACATCGAGCAGTCGTTAATTCCATTATTTGATTAGTTTTTGAAAAAAATAATAAATAAATGGAACATGAATGATATTGTTGAATTGTTTTTTTATTACCGAGTTGATTGCCATCGGTCGTGGAAAAATTGCCGCACGGACATTGCATAGTTTTTTCCAATGGAATATTTATCAATGGCGATGGAACAACCAGACTGGTCATCGGACGTTCGTTGTGAATTTGTCGTTGGTGCTCCTTGAAAGCCCGCCAGCAACACGTCACGTATCGGCACTGATTACAACGTTGTTCTCCACTGTTTCGTCGTTGAAATATTTTTTTTTTCGTAAATAAGAATTTTATTAAATTGGGGGAAAAAAATTCGAATTATTTCAAAAAAATTAAAAATAAAACGTAAGAAATTCGTCGATGAATTGAAAATCTAATTTTTGTTAATTGTGAATGGAATCAACGAAACAAATTATGAGTTAAGGTGAATAAAAAGAATTCGAAAAAGAAAAAAAAAATTAATCGAATTATTTGGAGAAATAAAAAATTAAACGTAAATCTAATTTTTTGTTAATTGTAAATCGAATTAATGAAAGAAATTATGAGCTGAAGTAAATAAAAAGAATTGAGAAAAAGAAGGTTCGATAAAATCAAGATGAGAGTGTTCGAAAGTATTTAAATAAATTGACTCACGGATAATGATCGAGTTCGTCGATGTCTTCCTCGCACTCCTGACAACTGAGATTGTTCACTTTAACGGTGACGGATATCGGGCCGTCGTTCCATTTGTTCAATCTCTCGTCGTCCGGAAATTCCGGTACCGGACTCTCGAGTTCGATGCGTTTGTTAGCGACTAATTTTTGTCTCGATATCTCAATTCCGGTATTGGCTTTCGTGTAGGGCACTACCTCTGCAAAATTAAAAAAAAAAAAATAATAAAAATAGTGTTCGATTATTATTTTTCAATAATTTTTCGTTAATATCAAGTGAACGTTATCGCGTGTGTGTTGCTCCGATTTTTGGAGGATCGAATGGCCGTTGAAAAAAGGCCGGAGAAATAACGGCTTGAAGAAAAAATGGCCTATACAAATTATTTTTTATCTGAATGGGGCTGGGGTCACCTAAAAACATTTTTTTTTTTAGAAAAACATTTTTTTTTCGTGACACGATCACTTTAAATTTTAAATCGAGTTCACTCTTATAAAATACCTACACAACTACGATTAAACATTTTTTTCGTAGCCATAAATCTGTATCTGAACGCTGTAAGATTTATCAAAACATTTTTCGAAAGCTGTAAGATTTATCAAAACATTTTTCGAAGGCTGTAAGATTTATCAAAAAATATTGTAAAATGCATTAAAAAAAAAAATCAAATCGTAAAAATAATTACTCGATCCTGTGACCGTCTGATGCAACTCTCGTTGATGAATTTTCAACGAACTCTTTTGATTGAACCACAGACAACATCTCGTGCATTTGTTGCCCCTTCCTTGCTCGCGTCTCACGATGTGTCGTTGCATGTGCAACAGGTAGGCGTGAACGTTTTGGGCACTGGCACGACCGTCCACGATGAATGGTATCACCTGAAACATCGAAATTTGTTGTTGTTTTTTGTTTGTTGTGTTTTTTTTTTTTCATTACTATTTCGTTTCTTCATTCAACTTATTTTTTAGTTGTGAGAGAAAAATCACCTTCAGGCAATAGGGACACTGAAGAGCTTCGCCCTTTTCGTGAACCTCGTAATAATGATCAATCACGTCCTTGTGACTCGAAGTTCTGTAGTTGCAGCTCTCGCAGCGATAAGGCATCTCCGATGGGCAGTGCATGGATCCCATGTGATTTATCAGCAAAGCACCGTTACCTGTTCGATTCGTTGTTATTAATTTTTTTTCTCTTCCTTTGAAATTGTTTTTCGATTTTATTAAAATTCGTGTAATTTTAATTTACGTTTTTTTAATTTACTTTATGAAAGAAAAATAACCCGCGTGAAAAAAGTGTTTTTTCAGCCTAATTTGGGGTCACTGATAACGAAAATGACTCTGACTTATTTTTCCAAAAAATATTTTTGGAAAAATAAGTGAAGTCATTTTAGTTTTCATTTTCATTGATATGAAAAAATATTTTTTCTTTTTTATTACAAATTCCTTCTGTCCGATAACTTTGATTGTTTTTTTTTTTAACCTTTGGCGATTGCGGCCGAAATAATTTTTTGTAATGATTCAGTCAGTTGATCGACTTACCGAAGAATTTTTCCTCGCATATGGCGCATACGACCATGTCGCCGCCGTCGCTGTGACCGAATTTGGTGTGAGCTTCGAACACGTGGGTGATCATTTGATGCTTGGACGAGAATGCGGCGCAACAGTACTGACAAACCGGGGATTCTGGCTGGCCCGGTACTCGAGCAGGCACGTGATTTATCATGTGTGACATTACTTCGGTGTTACATCGCATCACAGTCGAGCAGAGGAAGCACTGCACAATTTTTTAAATTTATTTTTTTTTAAACAAAAAAAAATTGCCCAAATCAATTAAAATGCAGGATACAACGAAAAAAAAAGAAATACAGTTAACTCTATCAGTGTATCGCTGTTTTTCGCACCACTCAAGTGCATCGTGGTGTCGAATCGACTCAAGGCTTTAGAAAAAATATGAAATATCGTTTCAAAAATCTGGAAAAATTCATCAATGAGCTTTAATGAATTTTTAGAGTCTTTGATGAACCTGGAGCTTTTAATAAAGCTCCACGTTTCTACTTTACTTTACTTCACGATGAAATTTTGAATTATGAAGTTTCCGGAATTTATTTATTATAAAAATAACAATAAAGAAAATAAAAATCCTGGAAAATTCGGGAACTTTGAAATTTTGGCCTGGGTCAAACTGACCCCCACTACCCTTCACAGAAAGCCGGTCAAAAAGATGCAAGACATAGAGAAATGGAAAAGAAATAAAATTTCACAGTTGAAAAAAATTTAAAAAATTTTTTTTCTAATTAAAAAAAAATCATTGAAAATAAAAAATAAATGAAAATCGGGAGAAAAGTGATAAATAATGAACCTTAAATGCACAAGTAGTCTTGGTCTCCCTCGACAAATAATATTTGTCGCCTTCCATGGTGGCGTAGTAAAATTTTTCCAGTGCAACTTGTCCCTCGAGTTTCTGAATCTCAACGACATCGTCGCGTTCCTTGCTCTTCGATTCCAGAGCCGTGCGTTTGACTTCGGGTTCGGGACTCACGGTGGAGTTGGTCGCTCGTTTGCGTCCGCGTCTCGGACCCGGATGGAACTGGGGAGTCGACACGGGACTGTCGCGAGATTTCAGTCGAGTCGCATTTTCGACGATGTTCGTTCGAGTTTTTATCGTGGGCGATGGCGTCGGGTCCGCACGTTTGGGCGAGTACGACCAATCTTTGAACGGATTCGCAGCCGTTTTGGCCAAACGATCCAACAAACCTTCGGCTGTTGTGAACGATTTTTTTTTTAAGTGTCACATTCGTGTGCAAAAAAAAATTCAAAATGCAATAAAATTTTATTTAATGTTAATTAGAATAAATTTTATTGCATTTTCGGTAATAAAAAAACGAACGAATCATATCACATTATTTAACAAATATTCAATCCAAAATTTGGAAAAAATGTTAAAAATTACAAAATCCAAGATTAACTCTCATTGAAAAAAATTATGTTGCATTTTTTTCCAATTTAATTTTTTAATATTCGACAAAACAAAAATTGAAATATAATGACAAGTGTGAAAAAAAATCAAAATGCAATAAAATTTTACACAGTATCAATTAAATATTTTTTTTGAGTCAATTAAATTTGATGATTTTCAGTGAGAAAACAGAACAATCATATCGTATTATTTTTCAAACATTTAACAGAAAATTTAGAAAATCTTTAAAATTACAAAAATCATTGGAAAAAATGTTTAAAAAAATTTCAAAATTGCATGAATTAAGTTTACCGCAATTTGAAATATTGTTATTATTGTAAATAAAACAAAATCACCACAATCATGCAAATTGCGAAAATACGTTTAACTCAATTTTTTAAAATTAATTTTTAGATTTTGTTGATTTTTTTATAAATTGCATATTTTAATTTTATTATATATTTTTGTTTCTATTATAAAAAAAATGCTAATTCAAAAGATTTCTCAAAAATCTTAATTCGAAAAATAAAAATAAAAAATCTTAATTCAAACAATTTTTTTAATCACAAAAATTACTCACCGGAGTCGATTCTCGTTTGTTCGGCAATGTGAAGAATAATATTGTCGAACGTGCGTCCGGCCGTTGCACCGAACATTTCGCGCCAAACGAGTTCGTCGAGAAATTGTTGTATCATTTGTCGGCTCAACAAACTCAATGTGTTTTGAAACATTCGCGGAACGATTTTACGAAGATATTCCATCATGTGATAATTGCTCTTCATGTTTCGGGGATTTTGATCGCTGAACGCCGATTGCGTGACCTGACTGAAACCCATTTCCTGAAGCGTGCTGCGATCGACCGTGTAATCGGTGATGATCTTCGAATCTTTGTGCACCCACTCTTTGAGCGGATACAGAATGTTGTTGAAACGACGTTTGAACGATCTGTCACCGTCGTAGAGAGGCTCGCAAGCTCGCAACCTCAGCTCCGAAGTTTCGGGATTCAAAACTCCCAGAACCTCGACTTTCACCTGAATAAAATTCACGACGAAACAATTGATCAACGAAACTTCGAAGCATCGAGAAAATAATCGACTCAAGGAGGCTGAGTCACCTAAAAAAAATTGGATTAAAAAAAAAAATTCAATTGAAAATTATTTTTTTTCTATTTTTTTTTGTGACATGGTCAATCCAAATTGAAAATCGATTTTATCCTTATGAAGTGTCTATACTCAGCTATCATTTCAATTTTTTTCGTAGCCATGTAAAGCATCTGAACGCTTCAAGGTTTATCACAACATTTTTCACTCGTCGTAACATTTTGACCAAACGACTCAACGGATTTTCAATTCCGACGTCTCATTTTCTTCGTAACAGTCTACACTCTCAGATGAGTGTGGGAATTTAGGATGCGAGGTGAATTGAATTTATGGCAACCCATTATTCAACCGGTTATCAAAAAAATTACGTAAAACTTGTTTTTTCATTCACTTTAAAGGTTGCTAAAATGTCCAGAGAGCGTGGAAAAAAATAATCCCCACACTCAGCTGAGAATGTAGTCTGTTGCGAAGAAAATGAGACGTCGGAATTGAAAATCCGTTGAGTCGTTTGGCCCAAAAGCCACGACGCGTGAAAAAATGTTGTGATAAACCTTAAAGCCTTCAGATGCTTTACATGGCTACGAAAAAATTTGAAATGATGGCTGAGTATAAGTATTTTACGAGGGTAAAATCAATTCTCAATTTGGATCGCCCATGTCACGAAAAAAAAACAAAATTCAATTTTTTTAAGGTGACTCGAGCTCCTTAATTCGATTATTTCGTCGATTTTATCGTATTTTACGTATAAAATATTTATAAATCAAAACTGGTCGTTTACCTGACGCAAATTTCCATCCTGCGACGTCGTGCCAAGACTGATGACTCCAACCTGAATCATCGATCCCTTGCCGCCCATCATCTGGGCCTTGTCCCACACAGCGGCCGTGCAAACGCTTCGCAAATTAGCGTAAAAATTTTTAACGTACAAATTGGAAACTTTCACCCACGAAACGACGTTTTGAACGTTTGTCTGACAAGCCCAGTGATATATGAGTTTGAGAAGAACGGTTGGGGTGTGTGGAGCACCCTGAAACAGTGAACCGCAGAACACGGAGACGAAACGATCGGGACAACAACTCGATATCCAAACGTAACCACCGGAATACGGAAACGTGCCGGACGAATCGCTGTACATTCCCAATTTTAATTTTGTCTTTTGATTGCCCGTTGTGTGACGCGAACAATATTGCTCGGAACGCACCAGACCCCGTTGAATAAGCCACTCGGCGAATTTCGTTGCCGAAAACATCAACACGCCCTTTACTTTTTGATCTGTAAAACCGTAAAAAAAAAAAAAAAAATTTAAATTAAATGAATGAACCATTTAAAAAAATAAAAAATTTAAAAAAAAATTATTAAAAAATTTTTAAAAAATTTAAAAAGTGAATAAATAAATGAATTAAAATTATTTGAAAAATAAAAAATAAATAAATAAATAAAATTAAAATTTAAAAAACGTTTTGTCACGATATGTATCATAATAATCTTGGTGTCCAGTTGAAAATTCGTAAATTGAAGGATATTCAAGGACAATTTCCAGGATATAATGTAATTCTCAGCAAAACTGACAGATGGACATTTTTGTAGAATTATTTCCAATGATATTACGTTTTCAAACCAACTCGAATTGAGGGGAGATAAAAAATGCAGAGAATAAAAAGTTGAGTGAAATTCGAGGACATATCAGGACTTTTTCAAGGATGAGCAAAATTCAAGGATAGTACCAGGACTCGAAGGACTTTTTTTTGTCGTTTGTAATGGATAACCGGTAGTTACCCAAATCCGTGCGTTCCTTTTGTGCGAGTTGCATGGAAATGTCCTTGGTACGTAAATGCGGTCGAGCAACGACGACCAACGATGGAAAAGTTCGTCCGCCGTTCATCTTGTTGAACGTTATCTCACGGCCGTCCGGCAAATTTTTCTTCGAATCATCGATTTGTTCACCGACTGAAAACATCGATCAATTCCATAAAAAATTCAAGGAAATATAGAATATTACCGAAAATCCACGTATGTGTCCACAAACCTGCGTTTTTGGCGCCGACGGCTATGCCGCCGATGCTCGTTTGTTCCTTCGCCCACACCGTCGATTGCACCGATTGCACCGGCTGCTGCGCTTGCGGTTTGCTCGCGCTCTTCGGCCTCAAATTCGTCACGATTTGGGGACTCGCGCTCGCTGAGTGAAAAATGTCAGGATAAAAAAAATATTTAAAAAAACCATTCCAACGTCAATTTATAACGATAAACGGCGAACCGTTGTAACCCTAGATTGTTCACCGTATGAAGGAATTGCCGACGCGCATCGTTATTTTTTTTACTTGCAAACTATTGGTAGAGAATATGAAGAAAAAAAAGAAAGAAAAAAAAAAGAGTTCGTTCTTATGAAGCTTATAAAAATTAATTATATTTTCGTTTGAATAAAATGAAACGTTCATTCATAAGTGACCAAAGTCGGTAGGTCGCTTATGGTGACCGATCTGGGATTGAAATTTGTGTTCCACGAAAATTTGTATTTGTTTCTCTTTATTTTTTTACCCTTATTCGTCGCGACCACGTGACTCGCAGCGTTACCGCTCTTTGATCGGCCTCGAGAAGAATTTGGTACCTGCAAAAATATTTTTTTTTCGTTAACAGACATTTATCATCATTATTATTATTTATTATTATTATAATAGCCAACACGTTCATTAGCAAAATAATAATAATATTAATAATAATAATAAATATTATGACCATCATGGACATAATAATAATAATTATTATTATTATTATTAATATTCATAAGGGAAGGACAATTTGATAGTTTTTCAAAATATTTCATCGAAAGGAATTGATTGAAATAAATTGAAGAAAACAAAACAGATAGAAATATGTACATATATAATAAAATGTATATAACGTACGTCATCTGTAGTGTCGGATTTTTGTTGTGCAGGTGCTAGTGGCGGTGGTGGAGGCGCTTGTTGCGATTGTTGTTGTTGTTGCTGAACTTGCAGAGTCAACGACCTGCGCAACGTTCTCCCATGTTGGTACTGAAAAGTCGAAAAAAAAAAAAAGATCGAATTATCAACAATCGAATATTGTTTCACAGAAAAATTGCGAATAAATAATTTATGTCCGTACGTTTTCCGATTGATTCACGACCGTTGCAGCCTGAACCGTGGAAATCGTCGACGCCGGTGTTGTCGTCGTTGTCGTTGAACCTGGTGCAATTATTGATAGAACGTTCAATTTTTTTTCGGCCGTGATTTTTTAACGCAGATAAAAAAAAATTCGAATTTTTTGTTTTCGGTATATAGATATTTTTAATGAGACGATGTTTTAATTGAATAAATTTGCGTCAGGGAGAAATTAATTTTCATTGCTATGCAAGATTGTTTTCTTGCCAAAAGTTTTGGCAATTTAGTGGATGGATTTTTATCGAAATTTAAGAATTGACCGTTGAAAATAGAGAATTAAAAAAAAAAAAGAAAAATTGCTGGCAAACCTTGAACTTGAGAAGGTGCGACGGTACCGAGAATAATTCTCGGATTAACGACAAGTTGAATATTTCCCTGGGAGTTGCTGTGTTGCGCATTGTTTATTACGTTCACCTTGATCGGTTGATTTTTTCCTTGACTCTGTGGGCGACGTAATTATTTTTTTTCGTTTGTTTATTACAATGGAAATCATCATCAACGAGATAGTTGTCTTTTGTCTGTTATTCCCATTTTTTCCCTCCATTTTCATACAATTTTGGTGTAAATATTTGTGTATACTGGGGCGGCCCTTATTTTGGCTTTTTCAAAATTTCATGTAATTGAAAAAAACAAATTATATAAAATTAAGAAGGGTTAAGAATTGTGATAGGAACCTGAAATTTTGAGGATTTTTTCTAAATTCAATTTCATATTGTATCATCCTCTGGAAGCGCCAAAATGAAATAAAAATCCAAAATAAGGACCACTCTGTATATACATTAGCTGACCCTTCGAAACTGACAAGTAAAACTTGCAAATAACTCACCGTTAACGGCACCGATTGCGTCAAAGGTTTCTGCATCAACGCTGGCACTGCGGCTTTTACATTGCCCGGTCTGTAGATAAAACACAATCACAGATGACGAGTGAGAAAGAAAGAAAAAAAAAAACATCATAATTGAATACGGATAATAGTGAATATTTTCATTACAGCGTGTACTGATAGCCGCTGACTAGTCCCGCTTGGCATCTCAACTGCGCTCCGTGGTCCTTAACCAGTTCCTCCAACTTAACCTTAACCTGTGGGAAAAAAAAAAAAAAAACAAAAATTCCAATCAAATAGAATTCCAAAAATTGAAACTCTGAACTCAAATCTTTTCAGATCGATTGAAAAAAAAAAAAATAATAATAACAAATAAATCTATTGCGCGCAACAGATTGATTAAAAATAATTCTTCTTTGCCTCGCACCTTGTCATAATTTTGTTGATACCTAATCCTCACGAGCTGCTGAGCTTCGCTGAGCGAATCTTCGATGCAGTCAAGTTTGAGCGTCATCTCAACAGGCCGAGTCGTCGTGACCGAACGAGTGACGAACGTTCCTTTCGACATCTTCGTGCTCTCTGCGACAAAACAATTGCGCTCGTTACTCCGACTCGTCCAATATCGTTCGTCAACCCAAAAACAACAACAACAAATGAACAAATAAACAAATTCAAATAGTCAAATCGGACGCTACGATCGACAATATTTAATACTTATTTTTTCAAACGAATTTTCTGAAATTGTAAGTAAAAAAAAAAAATTTAGAAAAAAAAAACAACATCGAAGACTGCGCTCACCCGACAATCTCGTTGCTCGATAACATCAATCTATATGTTTGTCGAACCGAGTCGTTGGTTATAAACCGGTTGTACAGATGCGTAAGTAACGAGAGAGTCACTGACAAACAAAAACCTCGGTGGCGTCCCGACGATCGCTTGTTTATCAATCAATCCCGAGCGTTTCCGTTTTTTTTTCAATTTTTTTTTCCCCACCAAACGGCCAACAGCCCGGAAAAACATTCACCGGAATTGATCGAACATCGATAACGATAATTGCAAATAATCCGTGGGACGCGGACGAAATTTCCAAGCGGGAATTTCAGCGGAAATTATAATTTTTTTTTAGGTTAATTTATGCATTTTTGTGGCAATGAAGATTGGCCACGAGATGGCGCTGACCGCGAAAAAGCTCGTGCGGTGGTGACAGGAAGTTGGACGAAGACGTGTGTGACGTCACGTGAAGTACCCAGAAGACACTTCGACTGTGCGCGGACTCGGACGCCACCTAGCGGCCGATTGTTCGACCATTCTGGCGTAGAATTCTGATGTTGAGCGGGGTCACAGTGGCCGCGGTGTTTTCTGGGTAAACGTGTGTCGTCGTGACCTAACCTCTTTTTAACGTCGGATTGATTCTCGCTGACACCATAAATTTTGAGCGTCAATAGCAACCTCATGGAGTTTGCACATTCAGAGGCTAAGAGTAGGGTGATCCATTCTGATTCCTTCTAAAAAGTTTATACGAAGTTCGGTTGAGAAACGTGGTTCAGGTCATCTCCACGGGCGGCGCTGCTCACGGCGAGAGGCGGCGTGACGTATGACGTCGTTCTCCATTTTGCCGAGTCATGGGGAAGTCGTTTCAGCTTGCGTCACGTGACCCTCCCACGCCCCCCACTCTAAACGCAGTCGGGGACCCGTAACCGCTCGCAGCGCCGCTAACGAATGAAACGTCAACTACGGACTTCGAGGAATTTTTTATATCGCATTTCGTAACCGGAGTTTGGTCTCCCACTCGAAGTTTACAAGGTATCCAAGTGTATCTAGGGTATATAAACAAATAAATGAGGAGAGCACAGCGTTTCTAATTGTATATATATATATATATCTATATTCATGTAGTAACTATATTGTTCGACGATACAAGACGAATGGCGACTTGCCACTAACAATTGCTTATATCGTAAAATAAACCTCGGGTGTGAGAAAAACTTAGGATTAATTATACAATTAACATCATTTGAAGACGTGAAGACGATGTGCTTAGCCTTCTCGCTCCGGTCCGATTTTCGCGATGAGTGCGAGAGAGATAGCGGTTTCGGCGCTCGCTGCGGAGCGAGAGAGAACGAGCGACAAAGGTAGCACATCAACTCAAGAATTGCCTACAGCCATTTTGTTTTGTATGTGAGAAATGTGTAAACGCTTTCCAGACAAGAAAAGTTAAAAATGTCAGAACGTTGATTTTTTTGTAACTTCAGTACTCTAGTTGTAATTGTACATAAAGGCTAGACGAGCGAAGACCGAATTGCAGATGCTACTAGATTAAAGATAGGTTAGATCTAATACGTTTGCCGATAATGGCGGCGCTTGAAATTGGTAAAAATCCGACAAATCAATATTTATTTCACACACACACATATGCATACGCGATTAGCGATATATTTCACCACCTTTGAGCGCCATCTCTGGCTCACTTTCGAACTACCATCAACGATTCGCATTGACAGTACTCCACCTTCGTCTAATAGGCTCCATAACCCTATGACCTTGAAACTCGAGAACACGCAAAAGTATTCACAATTTTGCCATGCAGTTTCAATTTCTCGATAACAAAACTCGAACTCAATTTCTTCCCGTCATCAAACGTTTCTCGAGTCTTGACTCGAGTCGTTCGACGACCGAATCGTTACAGCTTCATTCACGGAACTTTTATCGGTCGAATCAATGTCTAATTCTTTCGAATCAACGTCCGGATGCGTATCATCCTTAGTTCCACGCCCTTTCGAATGAACGGTGATCGTCTTTGCAGGCATGGTGACCCTCTCGACTCTCCCCAAAATCCCTTTTCGCTTTTTCCCACCGACGCCAACGCTCGACAACATGGCACCCAAGGGAACAACCTCAAATTCACCATTTGCCATCGATGATTTCGCAGTTTCGTTCTCATAACCGGATTCCACGAGTTCCAACGGTTTTTCCGTGGTCCATGGCGTGTCATAAGATGGCGTCTTCGGCCCGACATAACCTCCTCGATCGGCGGGAACAATCGCAATTCGGCGAATCTTTTTCGTCCCATATTTCGAAAACGATCGAGACCCATTGGTCGCCATCAGTCCTCGTCTTTTCAAATGGCTCTTGTGCAACTGCACGTGCGTTATCGGCGAATCCGTGGTTTTCACGGAAGCCGCTCGTGTTTTGTTGAACAATGGCGGCTGATCGTTCGATTGGTTCGTGTGTTTGGCATCGTCGCGACGATCGTCAGCGAGGGCAACCGAGTCTGTGGTGTTGGGCGGAGGTTGAGGATGAATAAAAGCGATGGGCCAGTGACGCGAGTGATAAGTCGTTGAATCTTCGTTCGCGACGTATTGCCCGGATGGCTGGTGGGAAGGTCGATGAGGGTCAGGCTGATTTGGGGGAATCCCGGGACGCGGACTCGGCAGATACGGGAAGTACTTGTCGCTGCAGGGTCTCCACTGATCCTCAGACGGTCCTACGTAGCACCTGCGCAATGAAAACACATTAATAAGATCTATGTGATTACCCAAACAGTTTTTTGTTGTTTTTTTTCGTTTGGGAACTGAAATTAATCCGATCCGGTTAAAGTAGTATCCTACATACTGTGAGAGTCAAAGCAAGCCTAAGATATACCATCTCCTGATTTAGGTACGTTGTACTTTGATGTGACAACGTCGTGTGTTATAATGTCGATTAGTGAGATAGAGAGAGAGAGGATGGAAAACAAACGCGCAACGTTGCCATGTCTACTGGATCACGACCAACTCCTCATACAAACTGTATTTTCCCGATGTTTATTTGCTTATTATTATCATCACAGTCTCCTGATATCTACTGTCAAGTGCCCAAAATGTTCTTCGAATATTCAACTTGCAGCTTAAGTGTTTTCATTGAAATCTGACGAGGACTTTTTGTATTATATCAAATTAAGCGTGATTCTCCATATGGCTCCATGTTAAACGCGTGAAAATAAAAGTGTTCATATCTTTTTTCTCGCGCTCCGGAAAGCCATTAAAATTTAACCGAACCTTTTTCTTATCAATACCTGTGAGTATGCCAAGTTTTATGAAAATCTGACGAGGAACTCTCTGATGAAGGGTACTACCTTAAAATCAATTCGATACTTCGAGAGTCAAAGAAGCGGTTTGAGGAGGAAGTGGGGTTACAGTAGGTCGTTGACAAATCGTACCAGGGATAACGGTAGCCCTGCGAGTAACCGCAATGATGATTCGGCTCGCAGCAATAGTCCCACGAATCCATGTCCGAACCCTCCGGTTCGCACGACCAAAAACCCACCAACTGATTCCTCTCGCACTTGGTTCCACGTTTGCACGGCAATCCGTTCACCGTGTAATGACGGTTGAAGCTTGCGAATCCATCTGCTGGTCAAAACAATCGAAAATATTGGCAAATCAATCTCAATTTTTGGTTCATTCATATTATTGAAAAAAAATTAAATAAATAAATAAATAAATAAATAAATAAATAAATGATCTTCTTGATTAAAAATTATTATCAGTAAGAATGTTTGTCCTAAGTGTCGTGAATTTGAATTCGTTGCCTTTATTTGCATGAATTGTCTTTTTTTTAGAAACGATAATTATCTTTGATAAAAATTTAGTACAGAAATAAATTTTGGATGAAGGTTGGAAATTGACGAGAATGGTGAAAAAACTACTCACGATCGAATGGTCCAATTCCGAAGGAATGATCGTCGTGGTTCTGCGGGGTTGGGGGTTGAGACGAATGATCAGGAGGACCGACGGGGTCAGGTCGGTCGGAATCGAGAGGTCGCACACCCAAAACGAGATGATTGTAGGTGAAAAATCCGTTGCCAGGTCCGATGGGCGGTGGCCTGCCATCAGTCGAAGAGCCACCGGACCAAGCATCTGAACCGCCTCCAGCAAAATCGTTGTGAAAACCTCCGTTGGACGGATAACCGATGGGAAACAGCGAGCATTGAGGCTCCAACTCTTTCCACGCGTACATCACGTAATCGTCGTCATAAACGTAATCGAGTCCGGGTCGCAAATCCTTTCTGGGCACGTCGCTCAAGTAACAATTGTCGCCACGTTTTTCATCCCCGATTCTGTGAAACATTCATTCGAAATTTCATTTTACGGAAATAATTCTATAATAAATAAATTCCTAAAATTGTGTTTGTCCAGAACTAGAATGGAAATAACTTGGAAACCAATTTTTTAGATCAATGATCTATCTTAACTTGTCAGTTTGACTTTCTGTGGAAAAAGTGAGATGGAACGAATAATACGAGTCCAGGGTTACGGTTGAATTTTGTCGAGTTAACAACTTTGAGACGATAGAGTTATGTTGATGGATGAACGAAATTATATTCTAACAGAAGGAACGCAATTACGTACTTGAAACTGAACGACATGCAAGGCGAGTGTGGATTGTTTCTCATTCTGGAACATTTTCTACGACACTCGGTCTCCGAATCCACCCGAGTTATCGATGACACGGCGTAGGGACTCAGTTTGCAGCCTCCCTGATAGCCGGAGTAACAGCCTGGAGCAAATTTGAAGAAAATAATGATAAAATATATATCTATAAAAACATTCTAAATTATTAGCAAGTGAATCAGAATTTTAATTGAAAAAAATTTGAATTCACTTTTCTTAACAATTTTTTTTTTCCTAGCCAATTTTCTTGACAAAATAAAACATATATAAATATTGAACGTAATATAATGAAATGAACATTTTTGTGCAATACAAAACGGATCCATTTATTTAATATACAATAATATCAATAATTAATAATAATAATAATAATAATAATAATAATAATAATAATAATAATAATAATAATAATAATAATAATAATAAGATACAAGTCATATTTTTCGCAAATTTCTAAATTAGAATCGTTACATTATTGACTTAGGTCCTTAAAAAAACCATGTACAATATAACCGTAAAAATGAAATAGATAATAATGATAATACTCAAAAAGTGATGTAAAAATTCGTACCTTCCTCTGCGCCATTGCCCACGTTATTATTGGCTCCGGTCCAGGGTTTCGGTTTATCAAAATTCGCCGGATTGTAGATCGTCGCGAATGGATAAGGTTCGCAGCCACGACCGTAACTCCCGCGTTCGTAGAGTTCGGCTTGATCGACGCGAGGCAGTTGCGAACCGTGTTCCGAAATTATTTCGTTGGATGGACAATCGCTGAGAAAGCAATTGGGTCCGGGGTCTCGATCGGAATCGTATCTACGAAGAATTCAAATTGAAACACAAAAAAAATTATAATTTAAGAATTATCGTGAAAAGGGTTGATAATAAAAAACAAAACAAAATGTTTCTAATAATTTTCGTAGTACCTGAAGACGAAACTTCGGCAGGTAAATTCTCGAACGCTAACACAAGCGATCTCACACTCGCCCAGACCGTGATCTACACGTAACTCTTTTCTAGTCATACTTCCGGGTAATCCAAAACCACTTTTCATTCTCCAAAAACATTCTGAAATGTCGAGAAACAGGTTTTTATAAACAAAAATTTGATCTAAAATTAATTGTGCAATTATTTATTCGTTTGATTGAAGAAAATGTTAATGCTACTTGCCTTCGGGAAGTCGTTGATTTGATTGCGGCTCGGTCCCAACTTTTTTCGATACTTGACAATTTCGCAAATCTCCGACAATCGCGTAAATATCGTAATCGCGATCCGGTTCGATATCCGTGTAAAAATGTAATTTGGAAAAATTTAGGGTGGTCAGAAGACAGTTGTCTGTGGGTGCTGTCGCTGCCAGAGAGTATCTGCGATGAGATTGAAGACAAATAGGATAATGACAATGAAACAAGAAGAAGAAAAAAATCACAATTATCATTTTTTTTTCATTAAAAAACAATTGAAAATCTATAAATTTTTCTTTTCACTGCTAAAATAGTGAATGGATGTTATCCAGGAAAGATTATTATATCGACTCTATTAAAATTGCACCTTTGCCAATTCATCATCAATCAAGTCCATTTTGACCAACGTCATTCACAAAAAAAAAAAAAATAAAAATAAAAGAATAAATAAAATAAAGCGAATTAGCCAAATATCAGCAAATAAATTGTTTTCCATATTAACAATGAATTTTGTCAATTGTGCATGTCAATATAATTATTCTTCCAATCTACAATCATGGGATCGAAATATACCGTCACGATCAACGCTCAACCCAAAAGTCGTTCATCACCATTTACATATTTCCCAGAATATAATATAAAAATTTCCATTCGTGCCAAATTTCAAGATTCCAGGTCAACAAGAGGAACCTTTATAGCTTTTGATGATCAGTGAGTCGACGAATGGACAACAAAGTGATCGTACAGGGGTTCCGTCTTTCAATTTAGGAACCCTAGGAAAGAAAAGAGAATCCCCATTACCGACCGAGATAACTCATCGCCAGTATGAACAAATCCTCTCGTTCCTCACCTATAAGCAAAACTACGACAATCCCTTCTGGCCGCACAAAGCATCTCGCACTCCTCCAAATTGGCAACGGTATAGCTGGCATCGACGATCCCTCGAACGATTTTAAAACCGGTAGCCGATCTGACCGAGCAATCTCTGGATCCGCCCCAACCGCCGTGTGGTCCATGATGCTGAGGTTTCCAGTTGGGAACGTAACTGTCGATCGGTCGAGGATGTTGATCCTGTCCGTCGTATCCATAAGCCGGTCCATAATGATTTCCAGGATGAATCGGCAGATCTCCAGGTCGTTTGGATGGTGTCAATGGTTTCGGTTTCCCATAACCGGGATAGTAATGTCCAGGTCTATCGCCACCTGGCCCATCGGGTGGTCTTCCGTCAAACCGATTGCTGTCATAGCCGTAGGATGATCCATAAACCCCGGAATCCACCCAATCCTTGGCAGGAAGATAGTGACCAATGGGCCTGTGCCAATCACGATCTGGCAGCACCTCGTTGGGTCTGGATTCCAGTTGGGGCCTCCCCCAAGCACTCTGATCGTACCTTCTATCAGGAAACTTGGTTCCATATGGCATTTCAAAAGCATAGCTTCCAGGATAATGATAATCAGGATTTGGAAGATAGGGACGTGGTCTTACAGGATTGGAAGGTCGTGGATAGCCAACAACGTCATTCTGAGGCCTCTGTGGCAAGAAGTTGGAAGGTCCTGAATGATAATCGTAGTTATTTGGCCTGTCGAAGGTTTGTCCAGGTCTTTCCGGAAGATAATAGCGGGTGTCCGTGTTCCCCGAAGCTGGAAAGCCGGGATAACGGTCGTTGGGCCTTTGAGGACGTTTGGGAATTTCGTTGGGCGAATTTTGGGACAACGGTGGACGCCATGATGATGGGCGAGCAGGATAGTTCAACCAACCGGTTGATCCTTGGACAGGTTTTGACGCGGGACATCGCCAATCTCTCTGGTAATAGTCGTAACGTGGATCCTGAACGAAATCACGACGATGATCCATTCCAGTTGATGACAGTGACGTCAATTGGCACGTGTACGAACGTTCGTTGGGTCTGTGACCGGTCGAATCGGCATTGTGGACTCGGCTGCGATGTTGGAAATGTGGTGATTACGAATTTGGTTGGATTGCTTGACTATATTGGTTGTGGAGGGTTGAAATGTGAATAATTGATGGGTTTGAAAGGAGGAGCTGGAGGAGAATCAGGCACAGAGTGAGGAAGCTCGTGTCGCATAATTTTTGTCGTCAATTCTATAATTCGTAACTGACCCTTGATAGTCACACTTCATGGGAATTTTCTAATGGTCGCAGCGGGTCAGTTTGACCCGGACGAACTTTGAAGCTGTGCCGAGTGAAGGAAAAATATTTTTCGTAGAGGAGAAAAATTCACAGGCACTATTTGGACATACAAAAATGTAATCTGATCGTTGCTTCCATGAAATTTTGAATTTCAAGTATTAATAAAAATTCATCGAGAAAGAAAAATTGAAAAAAAATATGTGAGAAAATAAAAAATGATTACGAAATGATAGAAATATGACTATATTGTGAAGAATGTCATAATAAAAAGGTTTTGTTGGATCGTAATAGTCAGATTTGTTTTTGAAAAGAAAATGCGATAACGAGGGATTGATGAGTTGCGGGGATGGTGGGGATAATCAGACGCAGGATGGATATAACCGCGTATCGCGTAATTTTTTCGCTATTGTGACAATAAAATTGTCGTTGTGCCGCAACACAACGCAATTACGGAAAACAAACGAACGTGTGTGTACCAATGCGCCTCATCCCTTACCCGTAGTTGAAACCCTCGCACACGAACGTACTTTCGTACTCGCACACGCGATGACAATCCTCGATTCTGTTGCACTGAACGTTGCGTCTTACGTGACTGTCGGCCAATCGCTTTCCCGTCATCAGTTTACGATAACACGCTGCGAAATATAACAATTTGTATCTCGATGATAGAAAATTTGGTTTTTTCTATTATTATTATTATTATTATTATTATTATTATTATTATTATTATTATTATTATTATTATTATTATTATTATTATTATTATTATTATTATTATTATTATTATTATTATTGTCGTTATTTAATATTTCAAGCAGTGAAAGAATTTTCTTTTGATCACTGTTTTACTCAATTAAAAGCATAATTACAATTATTCAATTGAACTATAATTAACTATCCAGGATAAAAAAAATCCCCTCGAGCTCCTCAAATTCATCAACATCAAATAACTTTTTTTTTTTTCAAATTCCAATCTCAGCCACAATACTGTTCGACCATCGATAAAACATTTTTTGCCAATCGCGGAAGATCATCGAACAATGCGGTAATTAATTTATTCATTCATCGATCAATTAATCAATCAAGCTATCTTGAATCAAATTTTCAAATCAATTTTTTTAATCAATTTTTCGAATCCGTTTTCAAATCAAATTTTTAAATCCATTTTTAAAATGAAATTTCCAAATCAATTTTCCAATCAATTCTTCAAATAAATGTTTCGAATCAATTCCTCACATCAGTTTTTTTAAAATAAATTTTTCAAATCAATTTTTCAAATCACTTTCCTCGATATACAATTTTCAAAATATTTTCCCCCATCAATTTTCACGTCTCGTACGAAAAGAAACTTACGATCGCATTCATCGTCTCGCACAATAATCACCGAACTCTGTCTCGTCTCACGCGACGCGAACGCGACGAATATCCAAAAAACGCACCATAACCGAACGATCGAAATTCCACATCGATCGTTGTCACCACGATGTGAAATCGAACCCGCGAATAAAATCGTCCCAATCATCGTCAACGATAACACAAAACTGTGTTAATCTTGTTGCAAAAAAACTCATCCGTTCATCTTCGGGCCTATTCACGCGCGTGCGTATTATCGTCTGACCGAGTCGGACCGTAACCACTGAAAGAACGTCCGAATAATTTCTTCGGTCGATTCACGAACACGCACGTTGTTTCTCGATCCGAAAAATAATAATAACAATAACAATACCGTTCACCTATCATCATCCGACCAAAAACGTTATTTTGTTCATTTTTTTATTGTAATTTTTTTTTCATTCTAAGCCAATTTTTTTTTCCATTCGAGCTCGCGGGACAAAGAAAAAAATTCGATCTCCCGTTAGAAAAAAAAATGAAAAAATTATGTTAAAAAATAAAATAGATGAGAAATTGTTGGCGCGAGTGGTTTTTATATGTGCTGGTGGAGAGTGAAGGTGATTTTTTTTTCCTTTTTTTTTTTGCTGGGGGATAAATAGTGGGAGTATAATGGGGAATCGAGTGGGCTGTCGTGTGCTATGATAAAGTGGAGGGAGGGACGAACCGCGCTTTGCTGTTACCCGCGATCGTTATCGTACGAATAAGAGTTATCATCCTCCCACCGTTCGCGCCAGTCATTAACACCTTTCCCACCTTCGGTTCAAGATTGTTTTTTTTTCGCGTCTCTTTTTTTTGTTTGTTTTTGTTTTGTTTGTTTTTTTCGGCTTCGCCGGCGTTCTCGAGATTCGATGGGTTATCTCAAAAACGAATCTTCACCGCGTCATTTGAGAAAACCTTGAATTTGCATCATCAACTTTCTTGCCTGCCCATCGTCTTCGTCGTTTGACCTTGCGACGGATTTGCAGTTAAATGTTTTTTTTTAAATAACCAATCACCCGAACAATTTTAATGTGTACTTCAAAAAAAAAAAAAAAATATATATATTCCATTTATTTTATTCGTGGCAATTGATAAAAGTAAATTTTTAATTTAATTTGCTAACAAATCAATTTACTCAAATAATTTTTTTTTCGATTTTATTAAAAAATCGAAAGTTTTGAAATATTTATTCAAAACCAACATTTGTGAAAGTTCATCGACTTTGTAGACCAAAGAAAAAAAATATCGTTTAAAATCGCAAACTTGAAAAAAAAAAATTATTAAAAAATTGACAAATTTTTGAGAGGAAAAAAAATTTCTTTCCCTCCCACGAAAATATTTCCATGGAAATTACATAGCTGTGACGTAAATAGAAAAAAAGGGATCCGATAATTCCTTCATTAATGTAAAATAAAAAGAAATCAAGCACACGTCGCTCTAACGAGAATCGATTAAAAATCCAATAAAAAAAAACATTCTCAAGGGAGTTTTGTTAAAGTTGATAGTTATATTGCGGAGACGAGTCATGATGCTTCTCGCGAGCAGGACACGACTTCCGGTGCTTGTCCATTATTCCACGGACGACACGGACGTTCCACGCACACACTTATACACACACACAAACAAACACACACACACAAATGCACGAGTGGTAAATATATTTAAATAGGATGGTGAACGCGTCACAGTAGAATGATCGCAAGCGCGTGAAAATAGCTGCGTCGGTCGCAGATAAAAAAATAAAAAAAAGCGATGATGCGACGATATCGCAGCGCATGATGCGAGCATAAGCTGTTGGGAATCACGTGTCTAAACGGTGCGGTATGTATATATCGAATAGTGGTCCTTACAATTAGCTACAATCATTTTTCAATCATAAATGCTCTCATGGAATGCAGCTCATACAATTGCATAACACACATAGGTTCCAAATAATTTTCAAAAACATGTTCGCAAGTCAAATTGACAACAAATTGCGCATGCAGCATGCATCATGAATGTTCGAAGCGTAGTACAAGCATATAGGCATATAGTCGCTGCATTGTGAAAAAAAAAATCCTAGGCGGCTCGAACGGAAGTCGACGGATGCAGATCGTTCGAAATTCGTGTCAATGCCGTGGGTTCGCGGGCCTAGATAGTCAATGGCCACGGCGGGGGTGTGCATTTGTCGTGGCGACTGCATTCAGCCCCGGACTAGCGCAACTCGTCGAGATCACCGGCTGCTGATAATAACGCTCTAGCCCCTCTCTCCCTCTCTCTCTCTCTTTCTGTCGTGTTGCACACTCGATTTTGTATTCACTTTATGCTGTTATGAGGTGGAGTTTTCATGAATTTTCATTAGCGTCAAAACCCGATTAAATTGGGTCAGTTGTGATTTGAAAATAATAATAATAATAATAATAATAATAATATTAAAAAATAAACGAAAAAAAAATCACATTAAATTTTTTATTTCATTATTCATTTTTTAAAAATTCATTAAACAAAATAACATTTATCGATTTCGTGATCGTGTGGATGTAAAAGAATGATAGACCGCAGGGTGACGGAGGAGGGGTGGGGGGGTATGGGGCTGTTATCGAGTTAATTTGTAGTTAGCACATTGTTACAAAAATATTTCAATCGGTAAATTATTTTTTTTTTTTTCAAAGAATCGCCAATGCAGACAAAAATTTGTCAAACCTCCCTTCGATTCTATACAGAAGTGGAAAACAATCATTTTATATGAAAGTTGTATTCTAGAATAAAGATTTATTTTAGAAAACAATTTTATAATAAAAGTAATATTCAAATTATTCAATGTACATATTAGTCAGGCTACTTACGTTTAGTTTTCTCGAGTAGAGGATCGGGATGGGATTTTGCGAAAGATTCAAACCCATCGCTCAGACTATGAGGCCCACGGTTACGAACTCCTGGTGCAATCGTTGACGCAGCTTGGTAATTTCCATTTCGATTACCAACGACTTCGCGAGATACTGGATTCAATTTTAAGCCGAAGTTTTCGAAGGCTTCGTTCCATTTGAGATTCGAATCACGAATCGCTTCGCTCGATTTGGGATTCGAACGTGGAATCGATTCGATCCATTTGGGATTTGAAATCGCAATGGCTCCGTTGCATTTGGACTTTGAAATTGAAACGTCTTCATTCCATTTGGGAATCGAACCTGACGTGCCTTCGTTCCATTTGGAATTTGAAGCTGAAATTGCTTCGGTCCATTTGAGATTTGAAATTGGAATGTCTCCGTTCCATTTGAGATTGGAATCTGAGCCACCTTCATTCCATTCTGAATTTGCACCTGGAATGGATTTCCTCAATTTATAATTTGAACTTGAAATCGTTTCGGTCAATTTAGGTTTTGAACTTGAAATGGCTTCGGTCAATTTGAAATTTAAACTTGAAATGGTTTTGGTCAATTAAATATTTGAACCTGAAATGGTTTCCATGAAAATTCGAACTTAAAATTGGCTCCGGTCAATTTGAAATTTAAATTTGAAATAGTTTCGATGAATTGAAAATTCGAACTTAAAGTGGCTCTGGTCAATTTGAAATTTGAACTTGAAATGGCCTGATCAATTTGTAATTTGAACTTGAACCGGTTTTGTTCAATTTACAACTTGAATTAAAAATAACTCCGATCAATTTACAACTTAAATTAAAAATAACTCCGATTAATTTACATCTTGAACTTAAAATGGCTTCGATGAATTCCAAATTAAAAAACTGAAATGCCACCATTCCATTTCGTATTCGAAACTAAACCGACTTTGGTCCATTCCGCACTCGAATCACCAAATTGACTTCGGCAAATTTGTGATTCTTACCACCCAAGCCAAAGCTCCACTTGTTCTCGCCATCAAAACCCCCGAAGGGTATTGATCTGTACGCATGATCGTCGTACACATCTCCCACGTGAATTCCAACTTCGGAATGGACCCCAGCATGATGATCCACGCCATGATGCTCATAGGGCAGTTTTTCAAGTTGATGTGTCTGCTTCCACCGGTTGGTCCTGTGATTTTTTTTATTATTGATAATATCGTAGAGTCTGGTGTCGCCATCGTCGGCCACCGGGGAATACCATCCTCCGCGAAATAGCGAAGCTTCGCGAGGTGAATCGTTGGCCGAATTAGTTCCAGTGACGAATCCATTGTCAAAAATATTTTTTCGACTTTTCGTCGGATTTCGGTTCATCGTCGTCGTGGCTCGATCATTGACTCGTGGATTCAATCGCTGACTGTTAAAAGTCGTGTTCTCGCCGTTGCTGGAGTTGACAATCGACGTTCCAACTCCAAATCCAATCGTCAACAATCTGTCGTGCTGACAGCCACGTGGCGACTTTGCTCGTCTCTCGTAAATGTCGTAATCCGAATTCACGATGAAATCTTTGGCTCGGTTATTCAGGTTCAAACGACCGATTCTGCAGGTTCCATTTCCTCTCGCGTCGATGCTACACTTTTTTCATTTAATTTTGTATCATCACTTTTTTTCATTTAATTTTTTCAAAAAATTATGATACAATTTTGTGTAATTTTTTATTTTGGTGTTCAATGGAGTAAAAATATGCAACGCTTTTTTGCGACAATTATTTAATAGTATTCCTCGAAGAATTTTACTCTACGATGAAATAAATTGTTGCCGGATAAAAATGTTGTCAAAGACGATGACAAATATGGATTTTGAAAATTAATTGTCGAGATTATCGAATGTAAGCATTATTCCCAAATATTTGATTAGGCTGGCTATTTTAAAAATTGTATTCATACCGTCCATGAATTATTTTTCAATTTTAATAGTTGTGAGATTATCACTAGAGTGTAGGTAGATATATATATATATTTTAGATATATATTTATATTTTTTTCTGCTATTGATATCTATATATATGGGCTATACATATATATGTGTTATAACGAGAGCTTACCCAAAACTAAAAGCATTGCAAACCGTTCGGTTGGCCGAACACGTGGCTTCGCAATCCGATAACGAATTGGCCATGATTGTCGAGATAACGTCACTGTCCGGCATTCGCGAACCAATTGCGATTCTCGTGTAACAATCTGCAGAATCACAGTCGGAATCAATTACAAACCACTAGACAAAATTTCCATCGAAAATGTCGAAAACGTAATCGAAATAAATTTTGTTTGCAAAATTTATCTTTCAAATCTTCAAAAAAATTAATTTGAAAATTGAAATTAACAACAAAAATTAACCATTTGCTTGAATCTTCAGTTGATTGTCTATCCTGAAATCCTGGGCCCCGGAAGCAATCACAAACGTGACCAAAATCCACGTAACGACGATCACAAAACTCGTAAATTTTCTCCTTTTTGGTCCAAGCAAGATCTTTCGATCCATTTTTATTTTCTATTTTTTTTTTATTTGCTATCCCTTCGCTCGTTTAGTTTCCATTTCAATTTTCAATTTCACGAAGCACTCAAAACTCCAAATTAGTGATTTCATCTCCAATCAATAGAAAAAAACGTTTACTAAACACCTTTTTGAAAAAAAAAAAAACAAATCTAGAATAAATAAATAAACAAATAAACAAATAAATAAATGAATGAAACAAAATTTTAATTGAGAAAGGAACGAAAATTATTCGATGAAGCGTTCTATTTTTTATCGCAAATCACACGTCGGTTCATTGTACTTTCGCGATTTCAAGCCACGTGAGATAGTTTGGCAACTGAGAGCTCGAACAAATGGTAACAACGTTTTTATACGAGAGCACTCTCGTTGTTCTTCATTTATTCAGCCATCCTCTTCATCCTCATCATCATCTTCATTCTCTTCGTCGTATTTGTTTGCTGTTTTTTTCTTTTTCTTTTTCTTTTTCATTCTCAACTCGTCCCACGCAAGTCTGACGTGCACCCACATCCGTTATTCGGCAAACAACTTGGGTTAGTCTTGCGTGGCGATATTGTCAAGTCGAGTGACAGTGATTGGGATGGAACAGGTGCGGTCCTACTTTTGCAGCAATGCTGTGTCTTCGTCTCATTCACTTTCTCTATCTCTTACTTTCTCTCTCTCTCTTTGTCTCTCTCGGTTGCACCGTCAATTAACGATTTAACATTACAAAATAGCTCGGGATTGACCAATCGTTGTATTATAACGTGCCCCATTATTATTGTTCACGAGGTGCCGAAGCAACTCGATGCAACATCACCGTTTTGTTTTATCAGTGGATGCAAGTTTCCATTGTCTCGCTGTCGGCTCCTGGAAATGCAATACCATCGATCGTTCCTCTTCTCGCATGACTTGACTGCTCATTGCATTCCTCCCGCACGACGAATTGCACATCACGAACGAAATTTGCACATCTTCGTCGATTATTCACACGAAAGACTGTGTAACAATTTTTTTTTAAATTCTCGAGTGAATTTTCCGTCAAACTCTCTCCGGAATGAATTTTCCGTGAAATCATCTCTGTAATGAATTTTCTGAGAAATTATCTCTCGAATAAATTTTCCGTGAAACATTTTTTCTGAACTTCGTTCCCGAAATCTCATAAAAATTGAGAAATCAAAAAAAAAAAATCGTAAGAATAAAAAAATGAGGAATTTAAAAAAAGCGTAAGAATGAAAAAAATGAGGAATTTAAAAAAATGGTAAGAATAAAAAAATGAGGAATTAAAAAAATAGCGTAAGAATAAAAAATTGCGGGATTAAAAAAAAACGTAAGAATAAAAAAATGCGGAATTAAAAAAAAAGCGTAAGAATACAAAAATGCGGGATTAATTAAAAAAAAAGGGTAAGAATAAAAAATGTTTGTCAAATTGTGACTCGTTATAAATCGTCGGATTAATGATAAATTTGCGGATCGAAGTTACGTGCGCATCGAACGAGGGAAAGGAAATTACATTCTCGTGTAATTTTTTATTTATTTTTTATCTTATCAGATTTTGCGGGAATGGGAAACGAGTGAGAAATTCGCGGATGAAGGATCGAACATGTGGCGTGGGAGAGTGCGCGAGAACGTGGTGGAGAGGAGCCTTCGCTTCGGGACGACACGGTTCGTGAAACTCGGCCAGTCCAAGTGACTCATTCCGTCATCATCGTCCGCTATAATCCGACGATCGTCGGACACGACGACCGTGCTCCAAGCACTCGATAACTCCGAGCACTGATAATTTACACGCAAAATAAACCTCGTGCAAAAAGTATTTTTCGGTCCCAATTTAAGCTCCCTAAAACGCAAATGACTGGGATTTATTTTTTCAAAGAAGCGTTATTGAAAAATAAATAATGAAATAATAATAATAATCAAATAACCTTCCACCTACAATCATCAAAACCTGTAAAAAAAAATTTACAACTCAAAAGAGAAAATAAACGTGTGTGATTGAAAAAAAAGCTTGAAAAAATCACTTTTTTCAAATTTCACGATTATCGATTGTTCGAAAAATTATTTTTATTTTTATTCTTTTTCGAAAAATCCGGTCAAATCGAAATTGTACGAGAAAAACGAATTCAAAATTAATTCTCTCCATCGTCAAAAAACCGTGAAAAATTCGAAATCCGGGTCTGAAGAATACATTTGAAAAATGGATAATTTTTAAATAATTATAAAAAATAAAAAAAATCGATTTATCAGTACGAAAAAAAGTAAGATGGTCATAGCTATTAAAAAATGTCTGCAGCGTATCGTCTGCAAATTCGCAAACGACCTGTCCAACCGGTTATCCTGATATACAATTTTCCCCCGGCTTCGAAAATATTTTTTAATTCGTTTGTTTGTCTCTATTTTTTTTTTTTTTTTCAAATCAAAACGTAAATGTATGTCGTACAGCGGTTCTTCCACGAACTTCCGGCGGGGACGGTTCTCCGGTGAAGGTAGCGACGTGGCAAGACCCCTCGAGGCAAAACCACGTTTGATATCTTCGAACAAAATCAGTTCGCTCGTCATAACGAATGACGTCATGATTCATCGTTGTGACAGACACTCTCGAAGACCGTCGAGATGCCTCCGCGACGCGAATTTACGTGGCAAACTTTGTGAAAAGCAAAAAACGTTTTTATTTCGATGAAATAATTCGACCTTCTTCGTGGACGAAAAAATTAACGATTAAAATCTTCAACAAAATCTCGTCAGTCTCATCGCAAATGCATGTACGCTCGTGTATCGCACGAAAACTTTAACGAGTCGTTCACACACCGTGAGATTTATTATTCCATGGTATACGAATTGTTTTTCCTTTTTTTTTTGTGTGTGTTTTTTTTCACCTCGAGGCAAACCGATTCTGCGTTCCCAGGACTCTCTCTATTTCATTGCGATTCAATGATAATTCATTTTTCTCTTTATTTCACTCACTGTGTACGTTACAGATCTCGGAATCTTTTTACTTACAGTAATATTTGTACAAAGCTCACTGAGTCATTTATCATTACATATATGTTTGTGTACATTAGGGCGTGCCTGATGAGGATCGGGTTTTCAGATTTTCGTGGCGGTTTCCATATTCGAAGTAGATACTATCCGGAAACATCTGTCAAAATTTCAGCCCGATCGGAGAATATTTAGAGGTTCCGCTTTCGCAAATTCGATTTTGCTTTCGATAAACGAGTCAACAATTTTTTTTCTTTTCAGCTGCAAGTTATTTTTCCGGTGAATGAAACATTCCGGGGTATGGAAATTAAGTGCAATACATGGTATTAAGGTCACTTGAAATAGGAGTATTTTTTGTTTCACAATAATAAAAAAAATTGACCATTTTTTAGTGTCTTTTCAAAATAAGTTTTCAATAATTTTTGTTAAAAAGAAAGTTGTTGACTTTTCTTTCGAATTGTGAAACAACAAATATTTCCATTCTGAGTGACCTTGATACTATGTTTTGTACTTAATTTCCATTACCCGGAATTTTTTATTAACCCTCGAAATAAATTGCCATTGAAAAAAAAAATGGTTTACGTGTTAATCAAAGGCAAAATTGAATTCGTGAAAGCGGAACCTCTGAATATTGTCCGATTGGGCTCAAATTTTGACAGATGTCTCTTAAGAGTGTCTACCTCGAATGTGGGAACCGCCAAGAGAATCGAAAAAAACCTGGCGTTTTTTCAACACACCTTACAGTAAATACGAAAAGCTGTACATTCTTGAGATGCATTTCAAGGTCTCTTTTGGAAGCTCATCATTCTCAAATCGAACGTTCTTTGGGATAATTCGTACGTGCTGCAGTCTTTTCATTTACAACGTAAGTCTCGTAATCGCAAAAATGGCAACTCAGGCAGTGCTGAGATCTAATCTCAATCGACTTCTTAAGTTAATTAATAATAAAGGCAAAAAAAAAAATAACAATGGAAATAAAACGTTCAGACATAACGTCTATCATTTTCCAACAAAAAAAAATAGTTTTTTCTTTTTCTTTTATCGACATGAGACTAGCGAGAATTGTGTATCAGGCAGTACTGAGTATGCTGCTCGAACTGACGAAAATTAAACGGAACATTTAATCAATCAATCAATTAATGATTTAATATTTAAAAGGAAAAATAAATAAATCACATCATTACTTTTTTTTCGAGCACCATTTTCTTTGTTTTTTACGGGGTTTTTTTTTTTATCAAATACGTTTGAGGATGTATCACGTGTGGGAGAGAATGACAGAGCCATCCGAGAGAGATCGATTTTCATTTTTTTTTCTTCATTTTTCGATGAGATCGGAAAATGCGTTTTGAGAAATTAAAAAAAAAGGGGAAGAAGGGAAGGGGAAGTTAGTGGATCGACATCAACAGCAGTAGGGCGGTCGTTCGTGAATGCCAAAAGCTATGGATGTGTTTGTCAAGCTCTCCTCGCTCGATGGCGTATGTTGAAGCATTTCCAGATCGCTCATTCCTGAACTCGTCGTCGAATCATATATTCTTAGGCTCGTCGTCAAATCTTCGTTTGTCGTCAATCTGCGTTTTTTTGTCAGTTATAAAAAAAAAATTATTACAAATACAATAATAAAAAATGCAGTACAATAAAAAAAAATGTTTAATTAAAAAAAAAATAAAAAAACTTCAAAATAATTATTCAGTCTTTTTCTTCAATGATGGGCACAATTGAAAATGTATTTATTTTTAAAAAATTTTCAGAATGTATTTATTCTAAAAAATAATTTATTCTAAAAAAGAAGGGGAAAGAAAAAGTTTAACAAATATGAACCTCAGAAGTGCCAGTGCCGTGGACAGAAAAACTTGTTCGATGCCTTCGTCCTGAAGGGCCGAAGTCTCGTGATAACTCGCTCCAATTTTCGTCGCGTATTTTCTGCCCTCTTCCGGATCGACCATTCGCTGGGCCATAAGGTCGCTCTTGTTGCCGATCAACACCAGAACCAGAGCCTCGTCTATGTTACGCTGCAGCTCGGTCACCCACGTTTTTATTTCCGTAAACGTGTTGTATTTGGCGAGATCGAAGATCAACAGAGCAGCGTTTGCATTGCGATAATACATCGGTGCCATCGATCGGAATCTTTCCTGACCCGCGGTGTCCCAAACCTGCAACGATCTGTGCTATCAAACTTGTATAAAATGAAAAAAAAAAACAAAATATAAAGTTTAATGCAAGAATCATCATTCATAATAATTTGTATTTAATTTTCATTTTGTATAATTCATAATTATTCAGCTAAATCGTTCAATTCTTTCGTTTGAACCTTCTGTTTCATTTTTTTTGTTATTATTCATTTAGTAAAATAAACAAATTTTATGGAATTACCGATCTGTTTTATTTATTTTATTTTTCAATTTTTTTTTCAATAAACAAAAAAATTGCAAGAGTTATTATCTGCGAAAGATATTTTTGTTTCGAGCACGAAAACGAATGACCTGTAATCCTCTTATGTACTATTTATAAGGCAGAATAATCCTCTTTCAGCTTATTTCTATTTATAGCCTAGTTTTGCAAAAAAAATATAAATATCAATAAACACATATATTTATATACACGAGTAGATTGATATGTATATAGATATTAGAAATAGATTCATAAACGCACCTGAAGCTTGACCCTCGCATCTTCGAGATTGACTCTGCACGTGAAGAACGAAGCCCCGATAGTTGGACTGGCGTGCTGACTAAACATTTTACCGACGTATCGCGATATCAGACTCGTCTTACCGACGCCTGAAAAACAGCGTTCTCAGCATTATAAATTTGAAAAAAACGATGTGCCACATGTCGTCTGGAACGAGAGAGATCAATCGTGACCTCGCGAACAATGCTCCGCAATTTTTGATTACCGACCGAACATTTTTCATGCAGTCCGGTCGGTATAACGAAAACTGTAACGCATTGTTCTCGGGAACGATCGATCTGCCGGATAAAAGCCGAGAACGATTGACTGCAACTCGCGTTTCCGCAGTCAATCGTTCTCGTTTTTTATCCGAGACGTCAACGATAATAAAGAAAAACACTTTCGGAAGACTCAGCTAATTTCTCGGGCTCGTGGCAATCTGAGAGAGGCGGCCAACGGTGTGAGCACATGATGTTGAGATAATGAGCTTCATCTCGATCGGTCGAAGTAGATAGTAGATAACTCAGTCGATATTGCACATGATTCGCAGGGCAGGCGAATGATTCTCAGTCGGTAACAAAAACTATAAAGAAATTTTCTACAAAATGCTCATACACAAAAATTAAAGTCTCACGTCATTCGTCTCGTAGGTCTTTATGGTCCAATGATTTTGCTTCTATTCAAAAATATTTAACATCCTTGAACTACAAAAAAAAAAATGGTTTGCAGTTTTTGTTACCGACTGAGCAAGAAATGAACCGGGAAAAAAAATACAAAAATGCAGAAGCGATAACACAGATGTGATGGACACGCGCCATGAAATAAAATTTCGGAACATAAATTCCTGTACAGATGATCCAGGATAATCCCCTCCCCGACATCACGTCCGATAATAGACCATTCTTTGGATTCAGTTTCAGACTCGCATATATCTATATATACAAGGGTGGTCGTTTAAAATTATATCTCTAACGTTCGCCCATAGAAATGTTGTTTTCGGTGAAAGAAAACTAGGACATTTTTTTTTTGTATAAAAATAATAAGAAAAAGTGCCACTACGTGATCCAAGTCAATTTTTGAAATAAAATTGCAGTTTTCGGGAATATCTAATGAAGAATGCAGATTTAGGGAAAAAAAAAACATTTTTGTTTACAAAAATAAAAAAGACTATGACCAAAAACAAACTTTCTATGGGGGGACGCTATTAAGGTAGTAACGCACAAACCGTAAGAGTCAAAGCAAGCCTAAAGCTATACCATCTCCAAATGAGTTACGTAGTACCTGTGTGTGACAAAGACGCGTGGTATGATGTCGATTAGAGAGAAAGAGAGAGAGACGATATTTTCCGATGTTTATTTGCTTATTATTCTCGTCACAGTCTGTTGATCTTTACGGTCAAGTGCCCAAAATGTTGCCCGAATATTAAACTTGCAGCTCGAAGTGTTTTCATTAAAATCTGACGGCAACTTTTTGTATTATATCAAATTTAGCGTGTTTTTCCATAAGGCTCAATGTTAAACGTGAAAAAATTGATATCTTGTGTTGTGTTGATATCTTTTTTCTCGTGCTCCGGAGGGCCATAAAAATTTAACTGGGCCTTTTTCTCATCAATACCCATAAGTATGCCAAGTTTCATGAAAATCGGACGGTAAAGTCTCCTATGTGCGTTACTACCTTAAAGCTTCAATTTTCAACGACCATCCTAATATATATATATATATATATATTTATGTATACATGTGTGTGTATGTCTGAAACGATCCGGATTGTTACATAATTCATCGTGGGAATCGAAATTTTCCGAAAAACAAAAAAATGCCAACACCTCGATAACGCGCGTGGTCCGCCCGATTAGCGATTACACATATCCCATGCGCATTGCGAATCGTTCGGCGGAGAGGGGATGACGAGACGCGCGCATGCGCGGGCCCTAGCGAACAACCAACGATAGCACATCTTGACAAAAGACACAACGCATGACGGAACTTACCTTGAGAGCCCAGCACGACTACCTTCGCTTCCACAGTCTTCATGATTTATCACGTCAATTGCAAGACGCATAATCTTTCACGATCCGAAAACTCGAGCGATTATTTTATTTTTTATTTCATTTTTATTTTTCAATCGTAATACATACAAAATACAAACGTAATAGTTGCAATTTCAATCGCGCGACGCGCCAGTCTAGATATCTTCGTCGGAACACCGGGCAGGAAACATAAACCACGGAAGATAAAAATAAAAAAAAAAAAAAACAAAACAACAAAGAAAAAAGGAAACACGAACGCGAAACGTTTTTCCGTTCGTTCTCGGTTGTATCGCGAGACGTTCCGTTGTTTTGACGTTTAGTCTCGGGGGAATTTCGCGGCGCATCGGTCACGTTATTGTGTTTTGTTCGTGCCTTTGTCCGATGCTGCCCCCGATGGTTTCGTGATTGTAAATTTTGCGGCCAAACGAGGAAGCTGCGAGCCGGGAAAATCTTACGAAGAGAACGGTCGGTCAAGAAGCGATCACGTGATTCGCTTCGTTGGTGGGAGTGGTGGACTCTCGCGGCACTGATTCGCAACTGATTTCAACTTGCGTCCATGCGCCGATGATACGGTCACTCGCGAATCACACTCGACTTTTTTTATATTTATTTATTTATTTTCGTTTTTTTTTTCGTACATTCGCTGAATTTTCAAACTGACAGACAACTCAATAAGTAGATAATTTCAAGATAGAGGATTGAACGAAAGAATCGGGTGAGAGAAAAAAATTGCGGTTACAGTTGTCGTTTTTATCAGCGACGATTTTTATTTTTTTCAGTCTACTGTCACGGCGGTAAGATTTCTTCTGTTTCGACCGATCATTCTGTAGCAAGTTACATGGTGATACAGTTTCGAACCTGTAGGTTAGCACTGGTGCCATTTTGAGATGGATGTGCTGAATATGTCGATCGTTTCATCATCGCCATGAGCGCAAGGGAGACCGGGCTATAGGCGCTCGCTGCGGTGCGAGAGAGTACGATCGCGACGTAACGTTTCTGTCTCCACCGTCAGTGCGAGAGAGACAGCGCTATCGGCGCTTGCTGCGGAGCGACAGAGAACGAGCGAGAAAGGCTACGGCATCACTTTAAACTCTCACCATTGATACGAAGATACGCTGTCGTTTCCATTACCCTTATACACACCTTATACATATGAGTGTATATGTGAATTTATGTGTGTGTGTTGTGGTTTGTACATATATGTATATAGGGTGCTTAGTTTAAAACCAACTTTATTTTCTTGCACTCGTATCGAAATTTCAAATTTCGTTAACAAGTTAAATTAAATTATTATTTCCCTCGGAATAAACTAACACGAAGGTTTAAAGTCTGGCTTGTTTCAGATTGAGAAATAGGGTATATAATAGGATGGTCCTTATTTAGGTTTTTTTTTTAATCGACGCTTCCGGAGGATAAAATAGTTCGAAATAAATTAAAAAATATTCTCAACATTTGAGGCCCTTATCTGAATTTTCAACCCTGTCGCCAGCCTCCCGAAGTTTGGCATTCAACCACTAGAGTTCAAAATTAAGATAGGGACTTTAAATTGTGGCGATATTTTTGAAAATTTATGTCGAAAAACTCAAAATAAAGCCAACGTCAGGGCAACCCTAATTCATAAATAAATATTTATCATTCGTTTGAATTAAAAATAAAACGAATAATACCAATTTAGTTGAAGTAATGAACAGTTTGGTTATGTTTTGGGTAGCAAAGTACATTGTTGTATATCCATATTTGCGACATCGTCGAACATATGATTCGGCCATCGAATGAACTTTTTAGACAAATAGGTTATGCGAATGTTCATACGCCCCGTAAATTTTTCCGTACTGAAGTCTCTTCAATGGAGGAATCAGCGTTGTACATAAATAACATTTCGGCGTGGCCCCTCACAAAAGACGATTGCTTTTCTTCGGCTGTAGATGCCGTGGCGCGCCACCAGAGGGAGAAGGAGGGCCGCCGATGGAATCGGTAATTTCGTACGAATATCCCATTCCGAGCACGTAAAGCGGAATGGACTTGTTTTGTTTGCATCGGAGGAGATTGTTGAAGGGGGAGGCCGAGCGCGTTCTCGAATAATCGGGTAAAGGGAGAGATCGATGTCCCCTTTGCCAATAATTGCCATCATAATACGTTCGTTCGACCGAGCAAATCAACGATGTTGCCGAATCTCGAAGGTCTCACAAATTAATTTTGTTCGAATCAATTAGGGTCTACAAATTATGTGATAAAAGTGAAAATGTTAAATCGATCAAACAAATGGATTGAACAATATTTTTGATTGCGACTTCTGTGATAGAAAATATTAATTTCGATCATCCCGACATTCATAAACAGTTATTTTGATTTCTTCTGTGCCTGTTCGTCCTACGCCAACGCCAACATAACCTCCAAATTTGTCGAAAATCACTGTTTTTCAATACTAACGTAAAATTATTTTGTTTTCGATTCATCCGATGAGAATAGCGAGATTAGGTCTCAATATAACCTCGGAATTTGAAGTTAATCCGTTCAATGGTTGCTGAAATGTCTTTGCCCTAAGTTGCAAAAAGGCAATTTCGCGGACAAAGCGTTTAAGGTAGTAACGCACAAACCGTAAGAGTCAAAGCAAGCCTAAAGCTATACCATCTCCAAATGAGTTACGTAGTACCTGTGTGTGACAAAGACGCGTGGTATGATGTCGATTAGAGAGAAAGAGAGAGAGACGATATTTTCCGATGTTTATTTGCTTATTATTCTCGTCACAGTCTGTTGATCTTTACGGTCAAGTGCCCAAAATGTTGCCCGAATATTAAACTTGCAGCTCGAAGTGTTTTCATTAAAATCTGACGGCAACTTTTTGTATTATATCAAATTTAGCGTGTTTTTCCATAAGGCTCAATGTTAAACGTGAAAAAATTAAAGTGTTGATATCTTTTTTCTCGTGCTCCGGAGGGCCATAAAAATTTAACTGGGCCTTTTTCTCATCAATACCCATAAGTATGCCAAGTTTCATGAAAATCGGACGGTAAAGTCTCCTATGTGCGTTACTACCTTAAGGTACAAACTGTAAGAGTCAAAGCAAGCCTAAGATATACCATCTCCTGATTGAGGTACGTAGTACTTTGATGTGGCAACGTTGCGTGTTATGATGTCGATCAGTGAGAGAGGGAGGAAATGGGAAACAAACGCGCAATGTTGCCATGTCTACTGGATCACGACCAACTCCTCATATAAACTGTATTTTCCCCATGTTAATTTGCTTATTATTATCATCACAGTCTCCTGATCTCTACTGTCAAGTGCCCGAAATGTTCTCCGAATATTCAGCTTGCAGCTTAAGTGTTTTCATCAAAATCTGACGAGAACTTTTTGTATTATATCAAATTGAGCGTGATTCTCCATAAGGTTCCATGTTAAACGTGTGAAAATAAAAGTGTTTATATATTTTTTCTCGCGCTCCAAAAAGCCATAAAAATTTAACGGAACCTTTTTCTTATCAATACCTGTAAGTGCGCCAAGTTTCATGAAAATCTGACGAGGAACTCTCTTATGGAGGGTACTTCCTTAAAATCTCAAAAGATTATTCTCAAGGCTAAAAACTTCGCAAAAATGCAAAAATCGAAAAATAAAAAAAAAAATGGCGTCCCACCCGCCCTAGCACATCGTCCTAGCCCAGCGATATTCGGTGAGCCACCTCAGTCGCTGTAGCCCCGGCCTAGATGTCCTGGCCGAAAAAAGCCAAAAGTAATCGTGACAAATGTCGGAAATGAGAAATTTGCCGACAGTGGCAACGGAGAATACAAGTGGCCAGTAGAACGAACGTTGATGGGCGAAAAGACGGTGGTGCGAAGGGTGAACGGCACGCTGATCACGGATCAAGGCAACAAAGAGCCCTCCTCCCATCCACGACCCTGCGCAGCCGGGTTCCATTCTACTCGTTACTCCCACCGGATTCCCAGCTACGCTCACTTATCCGACGCCATTTTACGTTGATTACGATGCGGTTAGCTCCTTCCACCCTCTAAATCTTCCCCTCTCTCTCTTTCTATTTCCTATCCTTCTCTCTCACCATTCCTCCACCTTCCGCAGCATCCCTCCCTACGTTCGTGGTTCTCGGCCCCTTCGACCCCCCCCCCATCTCTTCCTCCGTATCTCTTCGATCTTGTTGCTACTCTAGCTGAAATCACCACCCCGCACCCCCACACGACTGTGCCACCAGCGGAAGCCAACGGGCTCGGCCAACGACCCCTTCTACCGACGAATATACATCCACTCTCCACCCTCCACCACCCTCCCGATTGCACTACCAAAATTTGTCAACAATTCATCTGGAAAGATTGCCGAGCCAACTTACACATACTCCCACACCTACTCGCAGACTACAACCCCCCCCCCCCCCTTCTTTCCCCTCCCTCACCAGTCCCAACGTATCTCGTCCTTTTTCCTTTTTCCATCGTACAACATCTCTTCGATTGTTTGCCATCGTAATTTCAACTGTCTCTGTTGTAAATATTATTTATCACGGAAAAAAGAACTCTCATCCATTACGGATTAACGAAATTGATGTAACACAAGATAAATTGATGAAGCGAATTTTGTTCGAAAGCATTCCAAACGGCAACAACAAAAAACAAAATGGCCGCTTGGAGACCAAACTTTGATCATAGAAATTTCGGGGTAATCGGTACGATGACATTTATCATTATCGGATCATCTACAATGATACGTGGTTGAAATATCGTACCTCTGGACCAAAAATCAAAGCCTGCACCCTCCCCAACAAAATTCATTACCATACGATACAATATCCCTAATGGGTAAAACAATAATACGTGAAAATTTTTCCCCAAATCCATTTTCGTGATACCACCTTGTCCATTAAGTACCCTCAATAAGAGAGTTCCTCGTCAGATTTTCATGAAACTTAGCATACTTATAGGTATCGATAAGAAAAAGGTTCAGTCAAATTTTCATGGCTTTCCGGAGCGCGAGAAAAAAGATATCAACACTTTTATTTTCACACGTTTAACACGGAGCCTTATGGAGAATCACGCTCAATTTGATATAATACAAAAAGTCCTCGTCAGATTTTAATAAAAACACTTGAGCTGCAAGTTGAATATTCGGAGAACATTTTGGACACTTGACAGTAGAGATCAGGAGACGGTGATAATAATAATAAGCAAATAAACATCGGGAAAATACAGTTTATATCACGAGTTGGTCGTGATCCAGTAGACATGGCAACGTTGCGCGTTCGTTTCCCATCTTCTTTTTCTCTCTCTCTCACCAATCGACATCATAACACGCGACGTTGTCACATCAAAGTACTCCGTACCTCAATCAGGAGATGGTATACCTCAGGCTTGCTTTGACTCTCACAGTTTGTGGGATACTACCTCAACCAAAACCAAGATTTTCCAATTCTCATCGCGACAATACGTTATTATACGACAAAAAAGAAAACTTATCCATTACGGTGATTTCCGAGTTGCGGCAGAATGGGGCTCCGATTCCGCGGCGTTTATATTCGAGGGCGAAGGAATTGGAAAGATGTGAGAAGGGGTCGCGTCGCCGGGGGATGTGGATGGAAAGGACTGGTAGATTGTGAGAGGGGTGTGGGTTCTGGAGCCAGTGAGGGAGGAAGGGCGGACGGTCCGGAGGGTGGTTGTAGCTTGGTGCAAAGGGGGATGAGAAAGTGGAAGGAAGAGAGACCAAGAAACAGAGACAGAGTCTAGAAGTGGAAGAGTGCCGAACGAAGGTGGACGTAACGTGGCGGACGACGCTCGCCCAAGGGTTCGTCGAGACGCCCCCGTTTTCGTCCTCTTCATCCTCTCCTACGTCCTTCGACTTGATTGTCGCAGATCTTATTATCCCCTCCTTTTGGTCTACGGAGTTACGCGGGCTAGCGAAGCTCGTGAAATCATCCGGCTCCTTCGTGCGCCATCCGCCAGCACTCGTGCTGCCAGATCGTGGCGTTTGGGGGTGGCGGTTGGGGTCTGACGGGGGTGGATGAAGGGGATGATGGTGCTGCTTCCACAGCAGCAGCGGCGGCGGCGGCGCGTTTCAACCCTTAGCTCGAACCAAGTGAGCAACCACCACCCACTCAACAGCGCCAGCCAGCAGCCCGAGGCTAAACTTGTTAGCGCTAATGACGGGCTACGCCGCGTGATGCGCCTCTCTCAGCCAAGACAGGTGGAACAACGTCTCATGGTCGAGAATCCCAATGTTGAATTTTCACCGGATACACAGACATATATATTAGACTGGTTCTCAGCAAGGGTCATTTTTGAATGAAAATAGAAACCACATAGTTTCCAAATAATTTAGAAAAATATTCGCGAAGGGCCTTCTCCCCATCTCAAAATTAACCCAAGCCTAAGTGATTTTATATTTTTTGTCATTTAATAACACGCAATGCTTATCGGATTAATTTATTATATCTGAAATATCAACAGAAGACAAATTTGCCCAATATGTTTTATTTATCAGAAAGATGCGTAGTTTGAAAAAAAAATTGTCCATCACCAGAAACAAAATAGCTGAACTAATATGGTGGCTTGAAAATTGGAAATCATTCGAATGATTTGGGACTTAAAATATGAGAGACACTTGAGTGCAACTCACACGACGAAGTAACAAACCAAAGAGAAATGAATATTTACTCCAAATATTGTTATCTATGATTTTTTGGAAACACAGTTCTATTTCGTGGAACATTGAGTCGGGTAATCTTTGTACATTGTTTTACAGTCCTTGGACTCTGGAGATTTGAATTTCATTACATTGTCGAGACACCGAAATCACGATTTGGCATCCAAATGTAAATAATTCTTGGCCCGATACCAAACAAGTCATAAAAATGTTACATTCAACGAACACGTTATTATTATGTATACATCGTCTGTTATGGAAATACTAAAAAAGTTACAAAAAGGCTGTGTAGGCTCTAAGCACTGGACTTAGGTCTAACAAAGGTCCAACGTTAGGCCAGTGCCTTCCCAGGTGATCCATCTCGTTCAGTTGAAAATAGTCGCCACCAACAGTGTATCATAGGCTGCACTCTGAGTTCCAAGCCCTTTTTTTCATCAAAATTCCCGAAGAAGACTTGCACCTCTGTCAATGAACTCTTATCCACAAGACTCCCGATCCGAACACAAGAAAACTACACATCGCAGGCTCTCATTATAAGTTAGATCCTCCAACAAGCAAACCCGAACTACCTCAGCTTTCTCCCATCTTCACCAAACAATCAGCTCGCCCTTCATAAACCTTATTTCCCGGCCTAAGCGAATTATCATAACGCAACAACATAATTCACGATCGAACGAAAATTCCTCGCCAAACGAATCCTACATCCTATACGACTACATGACAACCCTAGAAAATGGAACACGACAACACACATGTGTACCAGGTTTTGGATTGTCGCGTCGAAAACGGTCGGACGGAAAATGACCATTAGACCGGAAAACGAGGTAGAGAATCGTGGAAGAGGCGCGCAATGGCGTCGGGGGCTTCGGGCGTCGGCGTCTAGAAACAAACGACGCCCGATAGCAGTGAACAAGCAGTGAATCACCCGAGCACTTGTTTACCAAGGGAATCAGGATTCAGGGATGGCCCCGTGTGCCTTTCCAAGTACCGGAATCCTCCGAAGCTCTCTCACTCTCCCTCCGTCTACTCCCCCCCCCCCCACCCCCGCTTTGCTTACCACCCCTCCGAAGCTACCCCCCGTGTCCCTCTTCCTCCCAGGGTTGGAACTAGCGGAGCTCCTCTCATACTCCTCTCAGGCGCAAGCTCGACACTACCACCATATCATTTCACAGGCACAATCGCTTCTCCACAGCGACACGCCGGGGGAGGGCGCTCGTGCGTGCGTGTCGCCTGTGTTTCCGACGAATAGTCGCGAAACCCGATATATATATATATCTATATATATATATATATATGTGTGTGTATGTATATACATGTACGAAGAAGAGGCATTCGCGGAATGGCTAAATGTAATTCGGTTAAAAGGGTTTTAGCAATACAATGCATATAAACATGAGTGGCTCCACCTCTCGACTCGAGAGAGTCGACGGTGCGGAAGCAACTCGACTCTTGGTACGCCTTCGACGAGCCAACCGGGCTCGTTCTCTGTATATATGTATGTATATATATATATGTCTGTGTGAGTGGGTATATGTGTGTGTATAGATGTGAGGCGATACGTGAGCACGGCGATGAGAGTGGGACACACCCGGTACATGGCTCACGGTTCTCGCATACACTTATCTACCCGGTGCCGCAACGTTGAGCCAAGGCATCAACCGCCGAGAGCCTCCTAACCTTCCGGGAATGATTTCACGAGCTTTTTGCGTCTCGATAACAGTTGCTTGCCCTCCGAAATAGTCGATGAACGATGTTCGGGGTAGGATTTCGATCCGGTTGATGATGCAAAGTAGTGGAATATCATTTTTTTACTCGGGGGCTCTCTCAACCCTCTCATCGATGACCCCCGAGTAAAAAAATTATATATAATCTATATATGGAATTGGGCATATATAGTTTATGTATGGATTATATGTATATATTTTTTTTACTTGGGCCTTAGCGAATTTTTCTCCGATCGACATCTATACGTCATATCATTGTCGTTATAATGTCGCAGAGAGGGAAGGAAAAATCTGGGATGATACTCAAGGCATCGCGATCAGGGATGGGCATTCATTCAATGAAAATGTATTTGAAATACTTTTTGAACCAAATGATATTCGATTTTAATGGGTTTATTAAATATTTAAATTCATTTAAAAATAATAATCAACGTAAATTTGTGATGATTATTACGGGAATACGAAAATATTGATTTACACGTGATAATTAATCACAGTTGTTCGTTTTTAAAAGTATTGAAAATACATTTTCATTTGATGGATGCCCATCCCTGATCGCGAGATTTTTTTTTTTTTTTAGAAACTAAAAACGTGATATTCAACACACGAAAAAAAAAAATCAAAAAATCTATCTAGATATAATTTCAAGCAAGATTAAATTATTTATGTATAAGAGGAACATGAGTTTTGAGAATTTTGATATTTTATTTAAAATTTGGGTAAAAATTGAGAGTTTAATTGTTGTTTTTGAGATGAATTAGGTGGTCCATGTGTTTTGTGTTGTTCTTGGGATTGTCTCGACTGTGTGCATGTATCAACGACCAAGGGCAAAAGGGACGGGGTCGAGGGGAGGGGACGCACGAGGGGGTTGATATCCAAGCGACATTCCGTAGCGATTCCGGTGCGGCGAACATCCCCCTTCGGCGACGGAATCTCTAACTGGAAATTAGCATGTCATAAATAGCGATGGGGGCGTCGACGGTCCTTCGAACAGTCGCTCGAATCGACACGGGTTTGATGGGATATGTACCTTCGACGTAACGTCACCGACCTCTGGTCCCTTCCAACCCAAAACTACCACCATTTACACATCTATATATATTATATATATATATTTATACGTGTTCTCCACAGTCCGTTCTTGACAAAAGAAACGAAATCGGAAGAAAAAAAAATGATATTCACGTTTGATTCTTCAAATGTTGAATCTTTAAATATTTGTTTTTATTATAGGAACTTGTTGCAATATACACAATTCATATATATATATTTATATTTATATTTATATTAATATATCTATCACGTTATCGTATACTAATTTAATTTAATTATAATTCACACGATTCGGATTATCTAATAACTATTTACACACAATACAGTCGCCCTTCGCGCCATCTTGTCACCCCCCAGAAGCGCAAATATAGTCCTTTGGTTTCTTATCACCGCTTTTTTTTCTTCTCTTTATTTTTCGTCGTTTATCGAATTTTTTTTTCCGACGTTTTGTTTCGTTTTTTTATTTCTTTTTTCAACTATCAAACTTGCGACGATTTCCCGGACTGAGAAATAAAGTTTGTTTTTTTTTGCTCCTTTTTCTGATTTTTATTTTCAGCGTCGATTATTATTTACAATGCACTGGGCGAATAAAAAAAAATTATGAGGCGAGAGTGGAGATCTGATAAACGGAGAAAAATGTCCGCGTTGTTGCAGAAAAATTTCGTTTGACGTTAAGTTGCTTTGCTACAGTAGCAGCAGGAATATGGCACGGGTGGCCAAATGAATGAGTTCCACCGGCAAATAAATATATGTTGTGGAAGCGTTGAAAATGTATGTTGTGGATGATTTGGTCGAGGTAATCCAAAATGTTCAGTCGGTGCAACTTAACTCGTTCGCCACTGAAACCGAATCGGTGGTAGAGTTGTGTAGACTTTTTGGTAACGAATCTTCCGACAAACCGGATGGCTCACCCGGTAAGGCGCTTGACTCACAATCGGAAGGTCGCGTGGTCGAATCTCGCGGCCGGCATTTGAAGAAAAAACAACACCAAAAATTCTTTGGAAACGTTTGGCCGTAACAAATATGATTTGCCGCCCGTAGCATGATTCCTTGTTGCGGTGGCGAATCATCCAAACGTTGCTTTTCGCAAATTTCGTCCGTTCCGGTAAGGCAATTCGCGTTTTTTTTACGGTAGCGGATGACGAATCGTTGTCGTGACAAATACCATTTGCTTGCGGAACAGATCAACCGTGACAAATAATTTTTCGTTACTGTAACTAAAACTTTTTGTCGTCGCTTTATTAACCTGGAAAACTTGCTGCACTGACTCAGAGTAAATTATCGCAACGCGGACATTTGTCTTCGTGATGGATTTTTGCGAGTGGATTCAAACGACGTAGGGACGATAGAGAGGCTCTTGAAGATCCGCGATTATTCGCCCGGAATGATCCTGCTGCGACGTTTCCGTCGTGTCGTCGATCAAATTTGACGAATTTCCGGATCCTCGGATGTCCGAATCGACGATGTTCTCGCGTTCGGTGCTGCAACGACTGCTCGCCACGCTGTCCTCGGATTTTCCGGGGTTTCCGGTGTTGCCGCCGCTTCGCGCTTCTTGCTGAGCTTTTTTACTTCTCTTCCACTTCATGCGACGATTTTGAAACCATATTTTAACCTGCGAACCAATCAACGACAAATTATTTCGTTAGATTTTCTTCTTTTCGGAATTGATGTTTTTTTTTTAATACAAAAAAATTCGGAAAAATTATTATTTTTTTCTTTTTTTTGGGGTTTTTTTTGTAACGTAAAATTGGAAATTGGAATTTGGACACCTAAGAAAATGTCGATTTTGATTTTATTTTTTTAGGTTATCTTTGACATAAAGCTGCCAAAATTGTTCGGCTTTTTTGGCATAGTTTTTTACCATATACATTATTTTTTTTAGATTTTTTTCCTCAGTGTTTTCGTATTTAAATCGGAAATCTGACATGAGTAATTTTTTTGAAAAAAGTTTTTCAACTTTCCTATCAATTCAGGCAAACCAAGAAAATTGAATGATAATCGAAAAAAAAATGGAAATAAGTTATTTATATTTTCGAACGATATGCAATGTGTATAAACTCGATTTTTTTTTTCAATTCAAATAAGGACCACCCCAATATATATATACATACACACACATAAATAAATAAAAAAAATTTCGAGAATGGTAAATATTATTTTTCGCCGGGTCTGGAAAAATATCAATGTGATAAAATCAGAAGACCGAATTTCGTGTGTATAAACATTCAACACACAAACACACATATATATATATATATACATACGCGCTCACGTGAATCGCGAGGGAACGAAGACCTCCGAGCGTTTTGTATATTCGCCCAAGTCAAGAGTGATAAATTCTCGTGAAAGAGAGCGAAGAAAAAAAACTGTAATAAAATATGAAAAAAAAAAAAACAAAAAAAATGAAGAAAAAAGAAACACCACCCGAGTAGCACGTAGGGGTTAGTGAGGAGGGCTGTACGTTGCAGAGACTCGATTTCCCTCTGCGCTATGGTTATTTTTTTTTTCCTTTTCTTTTTTTTTCCCATGAGTAGAATGTAAATCTGTCGGACAACATATCATACGCGTTGCGGAAGAGGTGAAGCGGGTGCGTTTCTCCCTCGCGATGCTGCTTGGGACTCTGCCACACGTCGCGCGAGAGAGCATTCACAATTTTCCCGACCCCCCTCCCACCCTCCTCCCTGCTCTTTCGAACCGTCGAAACTCACCCCCGAGGAAAAAAAGGCCGCACCCTTGTTTCCACGTCGTCTCGCGGAACCGACTTTCCACCCGTAATTCGCGTGTCTCACCTCGCACTCGCTCGAGCCATTACGCACCGACGGCTTAAACCCTTCGTCGTCGCCGGAGTTATGACAACCAACGTTTCTGATACGCCAAAAAAAAAAATTTGAAAAAAATAAAATTAAAAAAAAAGATTTTTTTTCTCTCAAACGACTTTTGATTCGGATTTTAACATTTGCCGACCTCATCGGATATCACGATCGACTTTCGTGAGATAGTTTCACCTCGAAATAATGTTCAATCACAATGTTCCATTGATTTCAATTTTTCAACTTTGCCGATTTGAAAAGAAAAAAAAGGAATAGAATAACAAATTACAGAAGAAAATTAATTGTGGACTTTATTTGATGGGCAAAGACCTCGGAGACCATTTTTTTTCTTCGCAAATTTGTTGTTTTAATATGGAAATTAATTTGAATACAATTAAATATTTTGAAATAATTGAATATTACTTATAGGATGATGAAATTTTATATATAATCTATGTTCGTTTTTTGTAAACAAATTTGACATTTTATTCCGAGCTTCATGAAATTTTGCAGGCTGGACCTTCGGAACACGAGAAACTTTATTGTCTACGTGTGAATTCGAAAAACCACCCCCGTCCCACTTTCTCACCCCTTCAAACAGAATTTTAGTACTTCTTGGCGAAATTTTGAAGAATTGTTAATATCTCTTTTTTTCCATCTCTTTTTTTCGAAACAAACAAATCATAAAGAACCCAATATAACAAACAGATATTACGAAACGAATAAATTAAATCAACAATGTAATTCGTAATTTAATCAACAAAAGAAAAAAAACAAAAAACACAAAACTATGTCATCCAAAGAATTTTAATTAATAGATCAATTTATTATTGCCACTGAAATTCCTTTCGTTCTATTTTCAACAAAGTTGAACAATTTTGTTGTCGTTTTCTTTTTTTTTCTTGTGGCACGGATCAAGATTGATTCGCAGGATTATCGAAAAAAATAAATCGATGACAATTTCGATGTAAGAATGTGAGGTTATCGTCGATATGAGGAAGGCCGGGGGTGGCAGGGGGCTGGAAAAGCTTTTTCAAACGCTTAAAACATCGAAACAAATCAGAAACTGAGCCCGGCGAACGTCATAACTCAGACTTTTAACGCCTGTGTTTGCCGAACGATCCGTCAGAGCTCGGTAAGCTTCGGAGTTATGTTTAAGTTGTTGAAGTACGGGAGTTTGGAGAGAGGGGGGAGGGGGGAGGCGCGGGATTATTCAGGGATTTCTCGCGAGTTGTTCGCTCAACCTTTTCACCCTCCCCCCTCCCCCTCCCTAGTCATCCCCTTCGTTGCTCATGCGGGAAACGTGTTACAGTAGTCACATGCATAAAGCTCGACACCATTTCGTCACTATCACGGCCAATCGGAACGATGGGCGATGCGGGTGACTTGGTCTCGTTCTCGACTACTCCAGCTTTTCTCAAGGGGATCTGATGATACGTACAATCCCATCAAAAATTACGCTAATCTGAGATTTCAATCTTGATTCTATTTTTGTTAATAAGTTGCTTTGGCCGTACTATTTTATAGCTTTTTATATTTACGTCATAGATGTAATTTCGTGAGGTTATTTTTTTCTCTCTCGGTTTGAAAGCGAGATTCCTACTTTACCGATATAATTTTTTTTTCCGGTTTTTCTATTTTTTCAATTATTAAGTTTAAATCAATTTTTTTATGAATTGCTCACTTAATTCGTGAGAATTAATGAGTTTATATGATTATGTTTAAATGAAATGTTCTCTGACCTAGCGTAAGATTTTTCTTCTTCATTATGTTGTTCCATTTGGTAAAAAAAAATTCTTGGTTTTTCAATCGGTTATTCGCTTGATATTCGCACAATAATATTCACCTGAGTCTCCGTGAGCATGAGGGACGTCGCGACCTCGAATCTCTTCGGTCTGCTCAGATACTTGTTCTGTCGAAATTGTTTTTCCAATTCCAACAGCTGTTGTGACGTGAATGCCGTACGGGGACGTCTTGTTTTGCCGAGAAGGGCGTGTTGAGCCGCACATCCTTGAAACAAAATAAACACAAATATTACGTATTCACTCGTGTTTTATTTTTCTTTTCGCTTTCTACCCCTATAGAGCCCCTTAAAAATAAAAATTTACCGTTAAAAAAATTATAATTTTGAAAAAATTATAAAAATTATAATAATCTCGATTGCAGAAACAGCGATGGGCATTGATAAAATCGACAATCATATTCCAAATACTTTCCTCGACAATCAACTCCGATAAATTATCATTTAAAACAATTGACATTTCCACCTTTCCATAAAAACTACATTAACAATTAACACGAACAATTGTTCCATCTTTCATCCCAATATTCAAAACAACCCCATCATAATAATACTCCTTAATAATTTTATTAAAATTAGAAAAAAAAACATTTCAAACATCATTATCATTTAAATCATTTTCCCCGATTTTATTCATCAAAATTAACGCCAAAACTCAATCAACAAGAAACCCATCTGATCTCCCTGTCGTAACAAATAACAATTCATACGCCCGTACTAATAAATTCATACAACAGAATAAAAGAAAAAGAAAAAAAAACCAAAAAAAAAACAACTTTTAACCGAGTAGTGTCGTATGTGTACGAGAGATCGTTGAAGGGAGCACGCGCTCAGTGGGGTGGTCATGATCCAATAAAAATCATTGGATGCTAATGTAATTATCGCGAGCGTAAATCCCTGTGGGTTACGAATAGATGGCAGATGAGGGTTGGAGGGGGTTGTTTGGGGGGGGTAGTTATGTGAGTGGTAGTGGTGGTGGTGGTGGTGGCCGAGAGAGCCCTTAGGGGTGGAAACGATTCGGGGTTAAAGGACAGGAGGACTCGAAGGGCGAACGTCCAATCGCCCAACTATATATATATATATACGCACACACACATATATATACATATATATATGTCCCCTTAGCCAAGGGGCAACGTTTCCACGACGCCCCTGCAATTAGCCCTGCGAATGACTCTCGTTGCTTCCCCAGCTTAACGTTTATCCCAACCCCAATCGCTCGCACACTATTTTATCATTTTCTGACGACTCGTGTTGATTCGCTGACACGTTTACCTCTCACTCACTCTCTCTCTCTCTCTCTCTTACGAAATTTCCATCAATGCTTCTCATCTCTTGCGGGCTTATTTCACGAATACATCGAGACATGGACCAATGCATGGGGCCTCATTGATTCGAACGTTCGAACGGGCTTGAACCGAGCAAGTGCCAAAAGCTGGGCGCCGGCTGTCAATGTTTGTACACATGGCATGCCCAATTGGCCTCCCCGACACCCTCTTTCACCTCCTACGCTGCACGCAAAACAAAAATTTTGATCAAACCCGCGCGCCTCTGCTATTAGCCGCGAGGATTATAGTTATGCGACGACAACGACGACGTTTATTCTTCACCCCCCCCCCTGGAGGCTGCCTGGGCGCGTCAATCGTTTCGGGTCGTCCGCACCTAATGTTGTTCCGTGACGGGCGGCACGGGCAAACATTCGGGGTTCTTCAGGTACCTGCTGTTCAGCACTCATTCGAACCCAGATTATAGATATATATGTGTATGTGTGTGTGTGGGGGTTTGTTTGATTTTTTTTGTCAAATAAAGATCGAAAATCTATCGATTTGCTTCATGATTGAATATAGTGAATTGAAAATTACTTGTTTCAACAATGAAAATGTTGCACACGTGTGTGTGTATGTGTGTGTGTGAGTGTGTTAGAAGGAAAAAGAGAATTTTAGAATTTTTTAAGAGTTGGAGCATTGTAAAATGGGATTCGTTGTAAAAAGGTTTGCCTGTAAAAAGTTGCAGAAAGCTTCGCCTGTGAAAAGGTAGAAGGTATCAAAAAAGATCTTTGATACCAAAAAGGTATCAAAAAAGATTTTTGATACTTTTTGGTTATAGAAAAAAATGTTTCGATGGCTCTTTGCGATATCAAAAATCTTTTTTTCTTCAGGATAGAATGATTTTACGTTGAATCGAAAGCTCAAGAGAAAAAATTGTTTTTCAAAAACATAAAAAATTTGTTTAGGCAAAAAATAAAATTTCTTACAGAGGAACGTATGATGCCTAAAAGATAAAACTTATTTCGGAAAAATTCAATAGGACGCAAATGGTCGAAGCAGTTGAAACTCAATTAAGAAAAAAAAACCCTCGACTTTAAAATTGTCACCCTTCCCCCCCCCCCTTGTTTCACAAGTACACACCAACGACTCACTTTAGAAACTACAGCCCATCATTCATCTCTGGATCAGCAAGACCCAGTTCGTTTCTAAACAAATAAATTATCCGCACTGCAAACTTGTCGCCAAACGAATAAAATTACTAAACAATAAGCATGTCACACTAAAATATTTCGTCTGTGCATAATTAATTCACATTCAAAGCGTTCGAACAATAGTCGAATAATTGAAATTGAAATTAGAATTACGACTGTTCGACACGTTCACGCATATGCCAGGCCTTCGATAATCAGTCAAGAAATAATAATAATAACAAAAGAAAAAAGAAAAAAAGAAATAAAAACAAAAATAGAAAGAAAAAAAACAAAATGTTCGTCGACGTGTCAAAAGTTCGCGGGGAAAAATAATGCGAGTGGTATAAATATATATATATACACATATATAAAAAAAATATATATATTCATATATACATATATGCACGTAGATCGTCTATCGCCGATGTCACTGTCATTGCCGTTGTTATTAAGCGTTGCATCGTTTAGCGGGCTATTTGTCGTCCAGATCGGGGTGGTTAACCCCCGCGGTGGCCATATGGCCCACCCCCCGCCCGTCGATGATCGTTCGGGCCACGCTGGTTCGTCGCATTGTTGCATGGTCGGACGGGGTGCGGGACCACCCTCGTCCGATCATCCATACCGGATGATGATATGCTCGATGCGCAACCTCCCGATTGTAATGACAGATACGCCGGGTTAGACGCTCGGTGTGAATGCGCCACAGTGTATACCACAATGATTTATATTTATTGGCTCGTATATTTTTCAATTCGAACAGATTAGAGTTGCTCGAATTTTGGGGAGGGAGGGGGGGTACAATTGGCCCGACTCCGTGGGTGGTCGTTAATGTCCAGATAAAAGCAAATGGTGCACTTTCAGTCGAGAGCCGAATTTACCGATGATTAACTCGTGATGGATTTTTGTTTGCGTTATTTTTTTTCTTTTTTTTCTTTTTTGCAACACTTGGGACAAATTTAGAATTGGGAAAAAAAGAAAATGTAATTTAATGTAAATTGAATGTTTGTGACATTTGTTATGATTATGAGATGAGGCTATTCCTATTTTTCCACGAATATTAATTTTTATTATATCCTCAATTGTTTTTTTTTGCAATACTTTGGACGAATTTAGGATTAAGAATATTTAAAAAAAAAATTAATAAAATTTTAAAGACTATTGATTAATTCATCTATCTGTAATAATTATGAGATGATAATCGTATGAAGAATTGAATTAGTGTATGTATTCTGTATTTTTCAACGACTCGATATGTGCATTAAAAAAAAAAACTTTTGAATCATCATCGAAATTAATTATTATTTCAACAAAAATAAAAATATTTCAAATATTAATTACACTAAATAAAAATTAAAAAATCAATTTTACGTTATTTTTAAGACTATGTTGTGACTTTTTGTTGAGAAATTTTTTGCAATTCTTCATTTCAATCCCCGATAACTCCAAGTCTTAATTCCACGAAGTAAAAGAAAAAAAAACCAGAGTCAAATTAATTACAAAAGTTATGCAATCCGACGATAATTCACGATATTACGTTAGTTAAATTATGACAACGTTACTATACGATACCCTTGCACAGGGATACATGTATCTACATATATACCGTACGTGTATACGGTTATTTTGATGTTGAGGGACGGGTCACGTACGTAAACGCATCTCGTAAGCCACGGCTCTCGATGGGGTGGACAAGGTGGAGAAGCGTGCAGCCCATAAACGCTCGGTGACAGATGTCGGTAAACAAGGGTGAAAGTTACAAGCCCGAGCGATGGATCGTATCGTGAATAACACCGTGCAGCAAGCACGGCCACCAGCTTAGACTTTATCGAGTGGACAATCGGTCGGGCGGGTTCGCGCGCGCCATTCCCCGATCTTCCTTCTTATTTCCACGTTTCCGAGGAATTAGTTTCGATTAGCTCCGTATTCGCATTCTGTCACGTTTTTTTCAACCACTGCGTGCTTTTTTTTGTATCGATGATTCATGGATTATGCTGTGAGGCTAATTATGATTAAAATTGTACGAGTCATCGAAGTGAGAGAGAAATGTGTTTCAGTGTGTAAGGTGTACGGGCAGTCGATCACAGCGCCCTCAACTCAAGTGGTGGTCCTAACCTACATCCTGGCTTGTGTCCCAGCCACCATCTTAGTCTCGGAATCGCCCGATCTGACAAATCACAGAATTCATTGAATCATTGTCGAGTTAAACGCGGAATAGAATCGAAACATTGACTGCAACAAAAGTTATGTTCAACAAACCGAATTCAAAGTTATTGGTTAGGATATAAATGAAATAATTCCTCCTTCGAAGCACAGAATCCTCCATTTTGTTTCGTGTCCTAGCGAACGTTTTAGTACGAAAGTTTCCTAATCTCACAAAAGACAGAATCTTCAATATCATCATCGAGTTAACCTCAGAACAAAACCGAAACAACAACAAAAACAAAAGTTACGTCGAATAAACCAAATTCAAAGTTCTTCGTTAAGTAATAAATGAAACACAGTAGAATAAAAATTAAATAGAGTCCTCCATCTTGTCTCGTCTCCTGGCGACCATCTAAGTACCACAATTGCCCAATTGTTCAAAACAAATAATTCACAGAACCACTGTTGACGTAACCTCAAAAAACAAAACCAAAGCATCGACGACAACCAAAAGTTCCATCCACCCAACCAAATCCAAAATCCTCGATCAAAAAAAAACCCGCCCAACAAAACGATTTGGCCATTGTCGCCTAAAATCCAAATAACCGCCCATTGTCCACGGTTATCCGGCGGTGTGATGATAGGCCCCGGATGCTTGCGCGGTTAAAGCAGCCCAACAGCTTTAATGACTACCAATTACCAGCTCGATGGAGAATTGCAAATTGGAATGAGCTTGCTAAATCGTCCTGTATGTAGCTCTAAGCGGGGGCCACCCAATCTACCCAACGTCCATATATGTATAGATATACGAGCAACGTTGTAGCCAAACGGGAAGCGGCTTGCTAACGACTTTGTGGTCGACGTACGGGTATCATGCACGTATATACATATACATTTATATACATATACATATATATATATATATATATATATATATAAGCTCGTTGGAGGCTAGCGCCGCGTCGAATCGCCCCGAAAACCAACGGACGAGAATCCCTGGATGAGAGTCACGTACACGAGGCTCTCAATTGTGTGGAAGCTCAGCCAGAGCGAGCCACAGTCAATGCCTCTCATGGTTACCGAGTGTACTGCAGCTTTCGCTGGCCGCGTGGGAGAACAGGGTGGGGGAGGGGGGGACGCTTCGACACAAGCTCCGCCCCTGTTATCCCGAGCCCCTGATGATACGCCCCCCCGGCCTTTCCATTATCTGCACACCCCCGCAACTAGAGCACCCGAGCCATCCGTGAAACTGGACGAATGCACGGACGCGAATTCCGAGAAACCGTGAAGGTGACTCTGTGGGCCGGTTGGTGTGTATTGTTTACCAACAGCGACGAAAACCGTTTCCTCGAAGGTCCCGTCCGTTAGCGGAATTCTCGGAACAGAGGCGAGTGTCTACCGCTTTATGTTCGTGGCGCTTGAAACGCTTGTTTGGCAAACGGTCCGCTCAGGTGGCGCTCGAGCGAGTCGGGAGGTTAGATCGGAGTACAGTGAAATCTCTCGATAGTCGAAATTTGGGAGAGATTGAGTACCGATGGGAGGACTATCCTAAGTAAAAAATGTTATATAATCTATATATGGAATTGGGCATATATAGTTTATATATAGATTATATATAGACTATATATAGTCTATATGTAATCTGTATATAAACTATATATGCCCAATCCCATATACAGTTTATATATAGATTATATATAATTTTTTCACTTGGGTATGTAAACTATATATGGGATAGGGCATATATAGTTTATATATAATCTATAAGCTATATACAAACGATATATACCCAATTCCATATATAGTTTATGTATAGATTATATAAAAATTTTTTACGTGTGAAACGTGCGCGCCATCTGTTGGTCCCACGCCCGTACGACATATTCCCCTCTCTCCCACCCCGTTCTTCGATATTCCAACGCCTCGTGGATGGACACGTCTTCGAAGTTTCGGCCAACTTTTTATCGGGCTATTTTCTTTGCCATGGAATTACCGAATTTAATCCGAAAGTTTGGGGATCCCCGGACTCGCCACAAATCACGTCGTAAGCGCTCCCCCCCCCCCCCCCCCCGACTTGTTTTCACACACTTTCATCATTCTTCTTTTGGGGATACATTCGCGAACGATGGTTACGATCATTGATCGCGTGGCCTCTGCGATGGCGGGTCAGACCCGAATTGTTTCATCGAGTGCCAACAATTTGTCCGGACGATTCTTTTCCATGATTGTTGGTTATAAAATGCGAAATGATGATGGATTGTGAATTATGCATGATACAGGACTTTTGGATGAATTTTGAGCCCCGAATAATTTAAAAATAAAAAAAAATAATTAAAATTTTTTTTCTAATTACCGATTTTTAGAGGTTTCACAGAAATCTACGGAACTTTTATGATTCTTATTATTCCATTTTTTGATTGAAATTACTGATTGGAAGCTGCGTTGTAGAAATTTTTTCAGATTTTTCGAATCGATAGGTTAGAAATTAGGGAAGAAAGGGGGAAACTCCGATGACGACTTTGAAAGCAAATATCTCGTGATTGAAGGGTGGGAACGAAAGGGTCTCGGAACGTTTTAAATTGCATTTGAGGAGACCTATCGAGAGACACCTCACTCGATGCGGTGAGCAAAAAAAATGTCGAGCTCACTTTTTAATCTGTAGGAGGGTCAATTTTTTCCCCCAATGTTATCGTTTTTGTTTTTCGGGCAATCGATCTACGTCTGTGTAACAAATTTCATCACAATCGGTACACGAATGAGATAATAGGAGGACTGTGACATACAGACGGACGGACTGATCGAAACCATGAGGCTTCCCAGACTTTTACGGAACCCTAACCAGGGATGGGCATTCATTCAATGAAAACGTATTTCAGAATGATTTTCGGACAAAACGATAGTGAAAATGAATTTTACCGTTTTTAGTAAATATTTCAATTCATTTGAAGATAACAATTCACGCAAATTGGCCATAATTATTATAGAAATGTGAGAAAATATTTATTCTTTAATTTTGTATTTTAAAAATAACAATAATAATCCTTAATAAAAAATAAAAAAATAATAAGAAAAACCAGCCAATATCACAAACCCAGGGCTGAAGGATGGCGATCGATAGCCCTTTCGCAATTTGTGGCAATTTGAGGGAAAAAAACAATCTATACGACAATACTAAAAATAAGAAAAAATTTACACCATATTGTCAATAAACATCTTTTACTACTACTACTATTTATTCTCGCATGATAATTTATAGTTATTTGTTTAAAAAAGTATTTGAAATGAATTTTCATTGAATGGATGCCCATCCCTGACCCTAACCTAAAAAATCATGAAAATTTCGAAGATTTTAATTTATCTCGATTAGATATGATACAATAATTTATAACAGACTGGACGTACGTCGCCACGTGATATAGTACTTGTGCCCTTGTGTGTGTGTGTGTTTGTGTGTGTGTGTGTACAAACGTATGTACGTGTGGATAAATTTACGCGAATGGAACAGACTGTACCGTAATTTATACACATAGAACTGCGCGCATTCGGCTGCGCGGGGCGGGGAGGGGGGAGGGTGATTCGACGGTTCGCGAAACGTAGAACGTTACACATCGGGTAACCAAGATCTGTTTGCTTGCGGACGGCCAAACTAGCTGATTCTGCCGGCGGTCCCGGCTAATTCAGAAACACCATTACCACCTACCAATACCACGAGATTCACACCCACCCCCACCCACACACACACACACACACACACACACATACACACGTGTTCGTTGTACATCGTTTATCGGTGGCTAGCCACCTATCGGCGGATAAATAATCATTCGGTTCCCAGGTGCGAATTTACAATCGAGACCCAAAATATTGCCTATCTTTGCGCCCCCGAAAGATTTTTTTTTGTTTTTTTCGTCACTTTCGTGAATTCGACTGTAGTCGCAAAAAAAATAAAATGGAATGAAAAATTGTAATTGGAAATAACGAGACGGTGGAATTTATGTGTGAATCCACATGCACGGAATTTAATTTTCGAATCATTTTTTTTTATCGTATGCATTAATTTCGATATGAAGGGAATTTTTTAATTCTTTAATTTGGGAGCGTTTGTTGGGTCTGATTGAAATTCGGCTGTAGTCGCGAAAATAAAATTCAATGAAAAATTGTTCTCCGAAATCACGAGACGGTGGAATTTATGTGTAAATCACCTGCACTGAATTTGATTTTCGAATAATTTTTTTTTATCGTATCCATTAATTTCGATATCACGGGAATTTTTTTTCATATTTCACTTCTCTCCTTTAATTTTAGATAGGAAATCATCATTCTACATCGACATTTCGAGAAAAAAACTCGAAATTTTGCAGAATTTTGAAAATAAAAAATAAATATTAGAAACATGTGTTGCCTATTCCAATTTAATAAAAAAAAGTTTGTCAATTTCGATAAACCATCTGGAAAAAAAATGTTTATCCAATTAAAAATGGTCGAAATAGCAATTACATCTTGATAAAAAAAAACTAAAAACAAAAATTAGTGAAGGCTTAAAGGGTTTCTAAAAAAAAAAAAAATTAATGAGGTCGTTGGATCCAAAAGATGCTAAAAAAAAAATTAAACTCATTAAAAATGGTCAAAATAACAATTACCTCTTGTTAAAAAAAAGCAAAAAAAAATTACTGAGGGATTAAAGGGTTTCTAAAAACTGAAATATCCTAAAAAAAAAATTATGGACCACATCAGGTGATAGAAGGGTTTCGATCAGGTGATTTGGGGCGTCCCGTATACCCCATGGACACCATATATACGCATATATATATAATATATATATATACCGTCACAAAGTCCAACGAGTAGTCATGGCAACGCCGCATTCCAACGCGCGACTTCCAAACCCATTCCGTGCGAAAAAAAAAAAAAAAAAACAAACCGTAGAAAAGAGTAAGGGCGAATGAGACGGATGAATGACGCACAATTAACTAATTAAATCATCCATCGGTGTATATAGCCCGAACGTAGAGGGACCCCATAGAGACCATCGAGCACGACTTCCTGTCCGCCCTTCTCCTCGTTTCCTCCACCGCGGTTTTATATCCCACTTTTATTTTTTTTTTCGATGTACCCTCCGCCAACGCCATTTCCACTCACCCCTATTCCCTTACCTCCCGCATCCCTCCCATTTTCCGCGAACCTCGAACAGATATCGTCGAACAAACGCACACAGACGTTTGGCCGATGTAAAACGATTCTTTGTTCAATCCAGAACGACGGACGGAATCGTTAGCCGGCCATTATATAACTTCAAATAAAACTAATTTCAATCGATTATTCAAATATTCGTTTTTTTCATCATCCGGACTCGCGATTCATCGATGAAAATTAATATTCCACAAATATATGCGTCAAATATATCACAAATGTACAATCAAATTTGTCACCGGGGAAATATTTTTTTTATGTCACGCTGTCCGTAAAAGTGCGGTTTTACGCTCACTTCGTTCGCTTCAAACCGCATTTACGGACCTTGTGACATAAAAATTCGTACGACACTCGTACGAAAAACGTTTTCTGGACTCGTGTGATTGCAATACTCGCCTTCGGCTCGTTCTGCAAACTCACACTCGTCAGAAAACATTTTTTCGTCCTAGTGTCATAATATACTATTTTATCGACGTTTTTTTTTATCACGGATAAATGAATAAATTCATAAATAAATAAATAGAAAGAGCGAAATTTTGAATATTTTTTTTTGTTTCTTGAAGAATGTTTAGACATCTTGATTTTTGTCGTGAATAGATGAATGATCAAAAATCTTGATTTCTTTCGCTGAATAAATAAATGATCAAACAAATATAACAAAATTTTTCAATGATTATTTTTCAAAAATAAATTTGGAATGGTTTTTCGATATCTCGTCTCATCACAATTATCTCAATATTGGATTCAAAAAAAAATGTATCAACGTCATCTGTTTGCCGAAAAATAAATAAATACATAAATCAAAAATAAATAAATAAATAAACCAATAGATACAACGAAATTTCAAATAATTCGAACAAATAAATTTGCAATGTCTCATATATTTCATTTCATTGCAATCACCTCACTGTTAGACTGAAAATTATTATTATTATTTTTTCATTTGTTAAAAATTCTTTTCCACAATATTTTCATCAAATAACCGAGCGATTGACAATATCGGATATTGTCGGGCGATAACAATATTGTCGATAGTCGAAAATTCGAGTCCGCCGTATACATGGCGTCAGGGGGGGGGGGGGGGGGTACACACGAGAGACGAGTGATGGCGAGCTAACTAGCAACGGTTAAATATTTCAGTGGCCATTGATATCGTTCACGACTCGTGTACACTCTGTCGTCATATCGTCACTCGGTTGTACACACGTTAAAGGTAACACGGGGTGGTTCGCGTGGGTGAAGGGGTAGTAGGGGGGGGGAGGGGGGTTGTTGAAATTCGATACATCGATAGCGTGTCGAAGCGAGGGATGAGCGATGGCGGTACGTCAAATTGACAACAGCATCAGAGAGAGATAGAAAGATAGAAATATATATATATACATATATATAGAGAATGAGAGAGAGGGGGGGGCAAGCAGATTGGTCGAATAGATGAAACACGATGTCGTCTATCAGCCAAAAAAAAACATATATATATATATATATATATACATCCCGCCCTCAACCAATAGACGCAGAGCCGAAAAAAAATCTATATATTCGTCGAATGAAAAAAGCATCGAACACAATCGTTATTTACCGGTCTCGGCCGGTCGCGGTCTCGTCCATTAACGGCTCGGCCAATTTTATTTAACAACTTGTCCCCCGGTTCCCGTATGTAACGCAATGCCAGCCTGGTGCGTCGGACTTCAAACCTACGGGACACAGATGAACCAACCGACACATAACAAACTACATATACGAACGAATGCGCGGACAACGTTTTTTCCCCCTTTTATTTTGGTTGTTTTTTTTTTTTCGTTTTTATCGTGCCGATAGCTCAGCAACTACCAATCAGGATCATCTGACAGCAGTGAGTGAGCCCGATGTATATATAGCAAACCCTTGGTTTGGCATCAAGAGGGGGGTGGGGGGTTGGTTCGTTGAGTCCGTTGCCACGTTCGTTCACCCACCAATTTGTCGGATAAAAAAAAATCCCCTGACGACTGATTGGACTGACAACGCTCCGCTACTCTGCCATCCAAATTTTTCACTCTTTTGTCTTTTACGATAACGTCGAAAAAAGGAAAATTTTCTGTTTTGTCGCATTCTCTTGATTTTCCAGTGTGAAAAGCCGATGAAATTGAAACTGATCAGGGAATAGGAGACAGAGAGTGGACTTTTGGGATTTTGATGTCTTTGATGGGATCCAATTGATGGACAATTTGGGATTGGGAAGTGGATGGCAGCTGGGTTAGCCCAGCCAGGTTAGCCTGTGTTGGTTTTGGTGCGAACAGAGGACCGAAGGAGCTTATCTCGTTCAGGGGGGTAGGGGGGAGGGGGCAGGGGGTAGATTGTGTGACGTACCACCGGAATCGTGAGCCTCGTAGGGAGGTCGAGGCACAATATGGCTCGATAGTGTAACATTAGGTGCATTAAGCTTGTCAACATCGTTAATACATAAACCGAGACCTGTTATCTATCGTCGTACGGTGGCAATCTCGGTTTCGACTCTTTTACATGTTTGAACCGGTTATCAGAGTGGAGGGGGGAGGGGGGGGGGCTTTCATCCTAATAGCCGTGATAGATGTCGAGGGCTAACAAAACACGACACCCACGTGTATCGTCGATTGCGGGGAGCTGGCAATCTGAGTGACACCCTTCCACCTTTCCATCTACGTTTTAATGGGACCCATCACATAATCTTATCGTTCACCACCGTCGTCAAACGTTGGGAGAAATAATTTGTTCGAAAAGTTTGATCGAATTTGTGTCCGGGGGCATGATGGAGCTTTTGGGGTCCAATTGGACCCCAACAGTTCCACGATTTATCGATTTGGCAGGGGGTGAGGAGGTTGAGGGTTGTATTCTGTGAGAATCTTTTCAGGTGCTTTGTTGTGGTGAAAACCTTTTGGGCAAATAGAAAAGAGTTTGCTGTTTGGATGACTCTTTCGGTGTTGGAAGCTTCAGCGACGGACGACCATCTTTGTTTTTGTTTTCTTGTTATAAAGTTTTGTCCTTTTGATCGGAACACCTCTGCAAAGTTTTTTTTTTACATTTAACTTTCGCATTTTACAATTATTATTGATTTAAAGGGTTTTTTGTGTTTGTTTTGTTGTTCAGTGTTGTTGTTTTTTTGACATTGACAGTGTGAAGGTCCTTGATAGTGCGTATTGTTAGTTCATTGATTCAAAATTATGGAGTTGGACTCAGAAATCTGGCACACGTGGTTTTGGATTCAAAACGAGTTGTGGAATTTGAAGGATTGCGATTTGAAAGACTGCAACCTCTTCAGAGAATTTTTGTATTTTTGTTTGAATTCTTGAAGTTTTAATTGACAGTTTAATACACGGAGATTAATCGTGAGATTTGGGATTGAAAGTAGATTTCATTGTCGCACGAAGACGATTGATGAAAACTTCATCAAAGTCGATTAATCGTTCGACTTGATTTCGAAGAGTCGATAAAAATAGTAAGTTACGTTTGATAGCTTTCAAACACTTCGATAATCGTAATTCCGTCCAAATTTCGCTTCCAAATTACAGTACTTCACATCATCTTCAAAACTTCTATAATCAACAATTAATTATCAACAATGTTGATGAATGAAGAATCGTTAAATCACGATTCTCGCCAATCTCAACCATAAATTACCAGATTAACGATAATCACCAATGCCCCGGCAAGCACATTCAATCCACAAAATCAGAATTTCACCTATCAATCAAACCCCGTCCCAACAAACAAAATTCCAAGTTCCAAAACTTCACGAACCGATTAAATCGATTTAATAGAACGAGTTCAAAGTTTCGTTAAAAAAAAAAAACGAAAAAAAAGCGAACCGGATGGAACGGGGGCCAGTGCGTTATCAATAACCCACGTTACGATTGCCCGATTGATTATCCGCAAAGATACCGCTCGTCGTATCATCATAAATATATATAAATTCTCATAAGCCGTTTCCAACGCAATTACATCGACATTAAACCGTCAATTTATAACGTGTAAAGAAATATCTATCTCAGCGAGGGATCTGGAAGACTGGGGAGGGGGGGGGGTCTTAACGATCGTTCGAAAAACGTTATCGCGACCTGAATTTTTTCACACGAATTGGCTCGACTCGGCTCATCTCGCGTTAGCGAACAAATCGCGATCGAATCATTGAAATTTTCGACATCGATAATCGCCTTCCCCCCCCCCCAAAAAAACGACGACGACGATAAAAAAATTACGCGTCCCGAAGCGTAAAAAAAAATATTGTGTCTTATCAATGATTTCCAAGAGATCAGACCACAAACATAACTTACCAGCCAAATCAGCAGGTAATCTTGGATACAACATTCCAGTTCTGGCGAGCCATTCCAACTGCAAAGGATGTATGTGATGTTGTTGTGGATGTCCTCCAGCAGTTCCGGGTCCTCCTGGCGAATGTCCGGATCCAGTACCCTGATTGTCTTTGTGTATCGAGTGAAAAGCGCTTCCTGAACCCGCTCCACCTGATGTACCGCCCGCCGGATGATAGTAAAGACCCCCTGGATGCATGAGCGCGGCCCCGGCTCCAGGATGAAGCAACAGGCTCTGATTCTGTCGTAGAACAGCGTTGGTAGCAGCGCTCATCGAACCCCCCAACGAACCCACATAATTTCCCGAAGAAATGTGAATGGGTTGATGTCCGTGTTGATGTTGGGCAATGGCCATTGCTGTGATTGAACTACCGCCCAGATTTCCCATGCCGTTGCATCCCATTGCCAGTCCCAATTGATGATCCTCGGAACCCGGAGATATGGGAGGGCTGGAAGCCGGACTGGGACTTCCAGCAGGATTACTTCCCGGACTGGCGCTGTTCATTCCTCGACTTACCAGCGAGTTCCTCGCGTGTCTTCTCGCATCATCGCCGTCGTCGACGTCAACGTCCACGTCCACGTCAACGTCCACGTCAACGTCTATCGTGCTGTCGTTGTCATCTTCGTCCTCGTCGCGATTTATTCTCATGCGGGATTCTCGATCGTGCCTGAATCTTCCAGCGAGATATCTCATCTGTGGCAAGCTGTCACGATCTTCGGTCATTGAGGGCTGATCGTGGGATTGGGACGTAGCTGTGGGATTGGCTCCAGCTAGTGGAGTCACCTGTGACGTAGGTGACATCCTGGAATCTACTTCGAAACCGTGATGCCGAATTGTTTCGTCTTCGCGATACAATCTTCGATGAGGCTTGTCCGAATCCCCGGCTCCGATGGAATAAGCCTGATGAGGTCTGATGGGCCGTCGGGAAACTCGACTCACATTGTCACCTTCGTCGTTCTCATTGTCCGGGTTCACACGCTTGGATCCCGATTTGCTGTAATTGACGTCATCGTCCAAAGATCTTTCGGATCTCTCACGATTTTCGTCGCGTATCAGTCGCGTATTGTTGACGACACATTCGACCGTGGATTTGCCCAACAAAGCGTCGATGCAGAAAGACGTTTTGCCACCGGATCTCAATGGCGAACCTCCCGTAGTCGTGTCAGTCTTGTCATTATTTATCGGCGAGGAATTCGCGATTGGAACGTAAGAATTTCTGGAAATTTCGTTGTCACGACAACGCGACATTTCCGCACGCAACATTTCTTGGACCTTGATCAATCCCACGCGTTTTTCACGCTCTTCCGCGTCTTCCGAATGCGTTTTTTCGGTTTTGTCGTCGATGTTTTCGTTGTCGTCGTCCGTGTAACCGTCCGGACTGTCGTTGCCGGATTTGCCACGTTTTTCCGGCGAATCATCGTGATTGTGGGAATGATAGTCACGATTTTCAGGCTTGTCGTAACACACGCGACTGCCGATCATCGAATCACGATTGTTCGATCTATTGATCTCCCTTACGGGATTTGTTGCACCGGTCGTGCTCGTCAACGAGGCCTCCTGACGATTTCTCAGATGATGTTGCTGATGCTGCTGCTGTTGCTGGATCTGTTGATGCTGTATGCCAAACGGTAAACGCGCACGTTGATGAAGCTCATCGGTCGTCAATTGCGAGTTGTAACGCAACGCGGCCATGTTACAGATTTTACAACACAAAACACCGTACTATACAAGATTATTGTCCATATTTAAATCGACTTCCGTATTTTCTGAGTTCACTGAGTTCCCGATTTACGACACCTCACAAAATCCTAACCGATTCCAGGCTGTTAAACGTCAACTTTATTGGGACAGTCTTTTCGACGGTAAGGTTCGATGATGACTAGCCCGATGATGAGCAACGTTTCATCCTTTCCCCCGAATTTGATCGTCGGTGGTGGTGGTAACTCGAGTGACACAGCTTGATTGTTGATACGCGCGCGCGCAGGCAAAAGTGATTAGATCGGTGTCGCGAGGCAAAGTGAAATTGTGTGGGTTGGATGAAGAGGCCCGTCGATGGTTAGCCCCCGCGCGCGTGTCAACCCACAACGACGGGCTGATACTCTCTATCCCAGTTGGCGATATGTGTGTAAGTGTGCGCCAGGATAGGGAAAAAAAGAAGAGAAAAAGGTTTTCAACCCCTCTCCAGGGTTCGAATCTAGTGGAGGCGATTAAATCGGGGGTGCCCCGCCCCAGTCGAGTTTCGGGCTCCGCCCCCGTTTCGGCAATCCGTGCACCCTGAAGTCCCGACCACCCTCCGGGGGCCACCCTTCGACCCTACGCCAACGCGGACCGGCGTCGGGGGAGGCCAATCCTGACTTCTGGTGGTGAACTAGAGAGAGACAGAGAGACTAAAGGAGAGGGAGAGAGAGAAAGAGGGTTGTAGAGGGAGGGAGGGTGGGGGAAGATGCAGAGACAACGACGAAGACGCAAGTCCACGACTGTAATGCCAATCCAGGGCTAACTACGTATGCCGTATCCTATTCACCATCCACTAGCAGGCTAAATTCTCTCCTATATCCTGAATAGCCTCTCTTGCCATCATCAACCCTATCGACACACCTTGCCAACCAGATTCTCCGACGATTTCGACTCCATCTACACCTGCGCACTTATCATCTCCATGAGTGAGTGTAACCTGTACTGATGTGCTCTTATGTGCGGTTACGTGCATTGACAGACAATGATTGATGGATCCCCTAGCTCCCAGGTTGTAACTTTCTTGAACTGTGGGCTGTGATGCAGGACTTGTTTACTGATTATCCTGAATCTATTGGGAGTTGAATTTTTGTTTTTGTTGTTGTCGAGGCTTTTTATTTTGTTAGGTTTAAGCTCGATTGCGAAGAGTCGTTGGCGTTCAGGATGGATAATTGAGAATATTGATTGACTTGAACTTTGCGGAATCGAGGGGGGATGGTAATTCGATAATCGTGTCTCGTCGCATTGTGAGAGAAATTGATCGGAGTGGTTCTCTTTGAGTTTGGAATAGAGATTTATCTTAGAGTTTTCGTTTTTGTTTTATCAGCCCACTGAAATGTCTTCATGTAGACATTGGAGCGTTGGATGACAATCCGATCGGTGCTGGTGAGGTGCATCGATAGATTATTATCAAACAAGAATATATGTTCATTTCAAGTGACCTCACTTGTATATTATACTTACTTTCGTGACCTTATAAGAAACTTCTAAGTAGTACAAGTAAAATTCATACTACTACTTACTTTCCATCCCCCGAAATTATGTGATCTATCGGAAAAATGAATTGGAATTGAAAATTGGAAAAAATATTTTCATAAAAAATATTTTAATCAAAAGCAAAGAATTCGTGGATATGGAACTTCTAGATAGAAGAAGCTTACTTTTTTTCCAACCCACTCTAATATCAATAATTCGACAGATGGCAACGATAGAAATAAAAATTAGTTCATTATTAAAAAAATGATTTTCATAAAAATTCAGTTCCACCATGTTCATCAATTTTTCTATTTATTCACTATCTTTTTTTTTTTGTCTGTTTGAACATTTTGTTACTCGTTCATGATTTATCGATAATTTCGGACTAACGGCTGCACGACAGGGCTCGTGTGCAGAAGCCATCGACGTTGACGATACGAACTCTACGGTCACGACGAAATCCGAGCCGGGTATATCGGCGGGTGACCCAACGAGTGGTCAACTATCGAATATATATGTATATGTATATAGCGCTCAAGGTGCGAGCAAACACACTCGTGATAGGTGGCGTATCTCTCCCCGGTCACGTGGGGCTGTCAAAAATGATGAATAGTTTTGGTGTCGCGCGCGTAACGACGATTAGGTTCGCGTTTGGCCGATCGCTGGTGTTCAACCTACAGCTTCGAATTTACCTAACGGCTGCGGGCCCGAACTCACGGAAACGCCTAAAACCCCAGACCGGACAGCGATCATGTTTGCTCGCGTCTCCAGGCACGTACTATTACCCATTAGCCCGGTCGTATATATGTGTGTGTATATATACATATATATGTGGATATATTTATATACGAACATTGACCAATACTCGGGGTTCTAGGCTTCGAGAATCCTCGATTTAGGAAGCTTGAGCAATTATGCGGTGTCACGATTCGTGACAATTTATTTGACAAAACAATAATTGACTGCAAACGAATTTTTTTTTTTTCCGGATGCGAGCTATCAATTATTTTATTCATTTCTCAATCACTCTCGAGATGATTGTGTCGATGAGTCAACTGAATTCTTCAATTTTCACTTCGTGATAGAAAAAAAATTTGATTATCATTATTATTATTTTATTTTCGCAATATTATTATTATTATTATTATTATTATTATTATTATTATTATTATTATTATTATTATTATTATTATTGAACAATTATTTATTTATTGGTAGTGTAATACAGTATAATATAGTAATGAATTATTATTATTTTATGACACTATAATATAATATACCAACTCCGAATTAATAAATCATTTTTCAATAATAATAATCTTAGTATATTTTCAATATTCCCATTTTTTTTCAAGTATAATATAATATAATGATTATTATTATTATTATTATCAGTATTACCATTATTACTACTACATTTTGTTTGCCAACCTTTCTTATTATTTCAACTATCAGTATTACTCATTCTCAAACAATTGATACGCCAATAAATAATTGATTAAAAAATCAAAATATTCGCGACAATACTCGTATTATATTTTTTTTATTTCCATTCGTACCAGGACTATTTGGATTTTCCAGTTTTCAATTACATAATCACGCTTATATTAAGAACATAAAAATCAATGATGTTTGCGATTGAATGTATCTTGGTTTTTTTTAAATTTTATTTTTTACATTTCTGTGCTTTTTTTTACGGCGAAATGGGTCGATAAGAGGTTCAAACTCGATTTAATCGTACGTGTGTGGTGATAGGCTTAATCCGTAGGATTCGTCAGCGCGATTCATAATAAGCCGGGCGCACGATTATTAGATTAGTCATGGTCGGTGCGACCAACCACGTATGACTTTGATAAACGCGAAACGCTATTTATCCCCCCCCCCTCCCTCTTTCCTTCGCCAAGCTCGAACATCGCTCTACGAGCTGATCGTTAAATCGCATCGTTAAATCCTTACCAATATCGTTTTAATTATCGAAGATAGAGAGCCTCGATCGTCGCGCGTTATCGAATTTCAGATACCGCGGAATCCGCTAAACTCGACAACGTGGCCAACACAAAACGATTTTCATCGATCGTCACATCTGGGCTTAATTGTTTCGCGCAATCTGTCATTTAGCGATCTCGCGATTAAAACAACACTCGTGCACAAATTCTCCCGCCAATGAACAAATTTCGCATCACAAAATTTATTCTACAATGCTCGTCGACATTTTTTTTTTGTACGGTAAAACTTGATTCGCATTTTTATTGAAAAATTTAAAAAAGTTATATCGTTATCAAATTTTCGAGTAACATGGTATATATATATATACATAATGAATCTATACAAATTTTCACCTCTTATATTGTCATGCGAAATAAACAAATCGAATTGTTGTCGCGAAAAAAATAATTTAGTTGACAAAAAATAAAATTATGAACATTTCAATTGTTTACAAAACCAACTTTTTTAAAAAATAACATTTTCATGAATAAACTAAATCCTGATAAACGACAAATAAAAAAAATTGAAATGTACATTGACATTTTAATTATTTTTATTTGTCGTTTATCAGGATTTAGTTTATTTGTAAACTTGTTATTGAAAAAAAAAAAAAAACGTTGGTCACGTGCGACTTGATACAAAAAAAAACACAGTAAGGTTTGTAAAATTCAATTTTTACAAATCTATAAGACCGAGACTTTCCAGACTTTTTTTTTCGCGGCACGGAACTCTAAAACTGAGTTATCTATAATTTATCAATTCTCCATCAAATTTAAAATAATAAAATTCGAAATTGAATTATTTTCGAAATAAAGTTCAACAGATTTGCGAATAATTAAGATTCGATGAAAAATGGCGATCTGGAAATTCTCTGGGGTACATTTTCTCGTCTACGCAATTTATGCGCCCTTAAACGAGTACGCGTATGAGGTGGAAGGGAAAATTTGTTGGTCTTAGCTCGGTGAGATAACCGAGAGAGCCGCCCATCAAGGAACGGATATCGCACGGTTCTCTCACCCATTCGTGCTCATCCACTTCGTAATTACAATTCACCGCCTTTCCTCCTCCCCCCCTCCCCCTCCCCTGTTCGTCGTCGTCCTTCTCATTGCTCCGAGAACCAGCAGCATCATCGTCCACCTCGGGGGAGCTTCTTCCTACGCAAGAACAGTGTCCTCTCTCTATCTTTCTCTCTTTCTCTCTCTATATTTATCTCTCTCTTTCTCTCTCGGCAATGCAGCCTCGTCTAGGCTTTGGTCGAGGGTAGTATAAGCACCCTTCGACTCCTCATCTCCAACCCCCCGCCCCTCGGTTCATCCCCAACCCTCCGAACCCAAGCCCAAGCCGACCATTACTTTTAATGGCGTTGTTAATGAAACTAGGTGTCGCCAAATTAACCTCTCGTTCCGTCAGCGGTTCTCAACTCTCATTTCCCCCATCGTCTCGTTCCCCCATCGCCTCCAAAATTTTTTCGCTCAAACGAACCTACGCACTTCTTCCCACAAGACGATCGAAGCAGAAAACAAAAAACAATGGCTGATGATCGGTGAACCAACCTCGATCGACGTCGATCATCAATTCCATCTTCGTTTAAGGTAGTACCCTCCATAAGAAAGTTCCTCGTCAGATTTTCATGAAACTTGGCATACTTATAGGTATTGATGAGTAAAAGGTTCGGTTAAATTTTTATGGCTTTCCGGAGCGCGAGAAAAAAGATATCAACAATTTTATTTTCACACGTTTAACATGGAGCCTTATCGAGAATCACGCTCAATTTAATATAATACAAAAAGTCCTCGTCCGATTTTAATGAAAACACTTGACCTGCAAGTTGAATATTCGGAGAACATTTTGGGCACTTGACAGTAGAGATCAGGAGACTGTGATGATAATAATAAGCAAATTAAACATCGGGAAAATACAGTTTATATGAGGAGTTGGTCGTGATCCAGTAGACATGGCAACGCCGCGCGATTGTTCCCGATCTTCTCTCTCTCTCTTTCTCTCTCACTAATCGACATCATAACACGCGACGTTGTCACATCAAGGGACTACGTACCCCAATCAGAAGATGGTATATCTTAGGCTTGCTTTGACTCTTACAGTTTGTGGGATACTACCTTGAATAACTATAAAATAGATTTAAAGTGCAGATTGGTCACCCAACGAAAAAAAAAACAAAGTTCTTTCAATTTTTTAGGTGACTCAGCCCCCTCAAACATTTGGAAACCTAAAATATTCAAATTTTCTTAAAAAAAAAAAAACACGAACAGCGTCCGAAGCAACGATGGGGGAAAAAAAAAGTTTGGAGGTTCGTGAATCGGTCGTCAGAGGGCGACGGAGTTTGGTTGGGTTTGAAAACCACTGGACCGGGCTGATTACCGCGGTAACCACCCCCCGAGCGCCAATTAATCTTAACTTTTACGGGGCAAACACTTTTCATTAAGCCCTCTCTCGGCCGTGCCCCCGTATCAACCCCCCACCCCTCGTTCGCGCGACTCCTATCATCCCCCCCCTGCCCCCCTGCGCGCCGCCGCACTCCGCCCCTCGCCCCACGGAGCTGGGGCCCCCCACCCTCGGGCTCGTCACCCCTCTGCGTCGGTTCTGCGTATATGTTCGGTAACCCAGCCGTATTGCCATTCGCTGTGCGAGAATTTAACGCGGGGTGGGGCGACGTAGGGGGTGGTCGGGAGGGGGCAGGGGTCGGGGGGGGCGGAGGGAGCGAAACTGCAAAATACCTCCCTAGACAAGCGTTTAATCTGGCTCTAATTAGGAACTTACTCCCGCGAGTTCTGACTCGAGTGAGGAGGTCGTATGGGATCGTTTCGAAGGACGAGAAATGCCCCCCCCCCCCCTCTCCTCCACTCTTCGCTGCCTCCGCGGAAACGTTCGGCGAGTTAGCTCGCAGCGCGCTCTGGCGGTCGTTTCGAGTACAGTAAAACCTCCCGATAGTCGAAATCGCGACGGTACAGAATGGAGCGCCTCTCGCGAATATCTTTTCGATCGAATGCAGTGATTCTCAAATCGAATTAATTCAATATGTGGATCTCGAAAACCCGGGAATTTCAAAATTCCATTTCAACAGTATTCAGTTTTTCAAGCACGTTATAAAGATGTCAAAGCAATCATCAAAGCAGGTTATAAAAAAAATATCATGTAACGAAAATACTACAAAATAATATTCCCAAAGCAACGAAACAAGAAATATTCAGTTTTATTTTGAATTTTCTAGCAATTTTACTGCAGCCCGCCATAGATTCGAACACAAGAATTAGGGGTTACTGAAATGTATTGAAAATGATTGTTTATTCAATGTGATTTGTTCAATGTGGTTATGCAGTTGCATTATTTTGAATGAACAATTTGTAGGTGAGATTTTTCACGACCCCAGTATCAATTTTTTTTTCTTTCGTTTCCGGCTATCGGGATACAGTTTAATTTCCAATTTTCAATCTCCCATCGTTTGAAACGATTGGAAATCTATTTAACGTTGTTTATGGGCTGTATATATATATATGTATATATTTTTCTAGACGCCATTTGTAATGTTGCACAACACGGAAATTCGATGAATAAAAATAAAAATTGAGCATAGTGTTTTTTAATTTTTTTTAATTTTTAAATCATATATTCAGCAGACTTAACAACGTCAATAATTCAACAAAATTGACACGATAGATATATATAGAGAAAATTACAAGAAAAACATAAATATGATACAATAAAAAAATGTGCTATAGTACAGGAAAGGATGATGTATCGTGTGATGCTCGAGTGCTCGAAATTCTTTGGACATTCGCGTTGTTATTTAACGTCGCGATTTTGTTTAATCCGGCGCAACCAGCTCGACAAGACAATTTTTTCTTCGTCTGTTTTCAAAATGAAAAAAAAAAATTTTCAAAATGTATGCCGTCATGAGCATAGGTTTCGCCAATGAGTCGGACGATCCACCACGAGATACATCGGTAACGGCGTCTCTCGTCTTTCTTTTTTGTTTTTGTTTAGTTTTTTTGTTGTTTTTTGTTTTTATTTTTTTATTTTTAACGATTGTTCTAACGAAGGATCGTTTTCAGCTCATGACTTTGTCAATCCAGGGTACGAATTTTTGAATGTTTGTGTAAACTCCGGGCAAGTGTTCACGACCGCAACCGATTCCCCAGGACACCAGACCTATGAGAACGTGTCTTCCCTCCACTTGCATCACAAGCGGACCACCCGAGTCACCCTGTAACATAAATAAATCGTGAAATTCGGAAATTTTCTTATTTTTCATTCGTACGAAAAAAAAAAAAAAATCGCAGCAAGTTGGAAGTACGATTTTGATTTTGCGATAATTCGATTGAATTATTTATTTCTACTTGAAATATAAAAAAATATATATATGGCGACTCACCTGGCAGGAGTCACGACCGCCCTCTTTGTAACCGGCGCATAAAAATTCGTCGTGGATGGTTTCTCGTCGACCCGCAGCCCGGAACCATCTCTGGCATCGGTCGTTCGGTATGACCTGAAAAAAAGGCTTTTGGTAAATGTGTTTGCAGAGGTATCGTTTGTAACTTGTAACTTTGGCTTGGTTTTTTTTGAAAAGCAAAAGGTCACGGACTTCGATAATTTTTTGTTAATGAAATTTATTTGAAAGCAATTTAGATTAAAAAATTCTACTCTTGATTTTGATGGGTTATTACTTGGTTGTGTGGATAATCGTACAGAAAATAAAAATATGGTTTTTGAAACTTCAAAGTATCCTCTTTAAGATGTTCTAATTATTTTTTTTACGAGAATCGTTTTTTGTAAGTTCTAATTATTTGTTTTTTTTTTTACGAGAATCGTTTTCTGTTAGTATCTCAGAAATAGCCTCAAGTGCCGAAATAATTGATAAACTAAGGATATTTTTCATTTCTTTTCGACCTCAATGTATCCTAAAGAAATCCTCAACACTGCAACCTTCTGCGATTTTTTTTTTAATGCGAGAAACTTGATTTTTAAAAATGTGAAAAACTGCGTTTTCAGGACTTTTTACTTTACTTGGAATTCCTCAGCAAATAATCGATAAACTAAGGATACTTTTGGTATCTTTTCAACCTCAAAGTATCCCAGAGAAACCCTCAAGAGTCCAAAACCCTGCGATTTTTTTTTCATTGTGATCCAATAAAATCGATATCATAATTCCAAAACTATTCGATCCCTTTCATTCTGATCTTCATGATACAAAGTGTGACCCTCAGTAAAATTGAAAAATTGCCTCAGGTTCCTTTAATAGCTCAGATAAGTCTGATTTTTATCGTTTTATCTACGGACATTCGTCGCCAAAGCCTCCGAACTAGTAAATTTGAAATGTCATAAGTTGACTCGTTAATTACATTGAAAAAATGAATAAAACTTGTACCTCAACGTCGACCTCTTGAAGAACGGTGGGTGCCGAGCTCTGACCGTGACGCGTTCGTCCCCATCCAGCCACGGTGGCTGTTCGACCGAAAACTTTTAAGGTGCTCGCCGGCAGACAGACCGGAACTATGTGTTGCTTGAAGGTCACGACCCTCGATAATTTAACCAGTGCCACGTCGTTGAGAAAATTCGTCGGCGAATATTGCGGATGTATCTCTTTGCGTTCGACGTTGTATTCCTCGCGTTGCACATTCGCGCTCGAGTCTCTCACGTTCCATTCGCCCAAACGAATCTTCATATCGGTGTTCGACGTCCTGTTTGTCACGTTTAATCATTTTTAATCACATATTTTTGTTCACCGATAATTTCCGATAATTGGAATTTAATTTTTCGAAAAAAAAGAAAAAAAAACAAACAAATAGGCGATAAATAAATTCTTCCGGTAATTTCGTGCTCGGTCGGTAACGAAAAACTGCAAATCGTTATTTTCAAGGTTTGAAAATATTTTGAGATAAATTTGAGGTTTTTAACGTCATCTCTCAATAACTTGACGATTTTTTTTCAAGTTATTGATTGTTTTTTTTTGTTTTGCCTCGACTCGATATAATTTTGCATATAAATTATTTTTCACTTAGCAATTTATTAGATATTCAAAATTATTGACATGCTTTAATCAAATTAACATTTTTGTAACTCAATATTAATTTTTATTTTCAATGACTGTCCACGTTTAATTGAAGGAAAAAATGCTGAGTCAATTAATTTGAAAAAAAAAAAATAAAACGTTACTTAAAAATTTTGATTTGACCATCATTTCAAAAACTCAGTTCCACAACCGGCAATGGCATTTCAAAAGCAGCAGATAGCACTTGAAATCAGAAAAAAATTCGAAGAAAAAAATGGCTTTCATTTAGATAGAAAAAAAAATATTGAAAAAAAAAGTAAATAAATAAAAATAATTTGAACTATTATAAAAAATGTATATAAGATACCGACGTTGCGACACAATGAGCCGCTGTGATGGCCCATCGAGGACTGATCAAAGCACCGCCGCAAGAGAGCTTTCTCGACAGGAATCCCGATTTTATAAGTGCCACCTGGAAATAAATGAATAATTCATTGACAATGCAAATATTTTGAATTTTCGTCGTTCAGAAAATCGATCGTCTTTCAAGATTTCAAGACCTGTCGCATATATATCTCACCTGCCACGGATGACTGCCATAACTCGTGCTGTGTCCACCGATTATTCGATTGCTTCGCGTGTAAACCTCGCCGCAACCTGCAATTCGAAAAAAAAAAACAAACGGGCGCAAAAGCACACCCAGATCGTCGTTATAATATGAAACATTGCTTACAATTAGTCGATTGTGTTATTAACTGTAATTATTAATTAATAATTAATTACGATGAATTATAGAAATTCAATTGAATCATCCATATTGCCATAAGATGGAAAATCGTCGAGAAGATCCAATTACGGTTTCTCGGTTCGAGATTTCACACCACTTTTCACAACCCCCAAAAAATTCAATCAGACAGACTATATGCATGTTAGACTGTTTAAAAAAAATGACAATTTTTTGTTTGTTTATTGTCTCCAGTGGCCTTGAGAGTTGGTTTTTAGCCGAAAAAATTTTTTTCTTTTACAGTCCAATACATATAGATATAGGTATATATCCCATCAGATAGTGCATACACGCTGTGCACTAAAAATCAATCGAACATCAAAGCCTCTTGTCGATCCGCCCAAAGTGAAGGTGACCGTAGATTGAAAATACGAATATTCGGTCGATCGGCCAATTTCACCGAATTTTCATCTACTCAAAAACGTGACAACGTATTTTTATTATCAAAAAAAAAAAAAAACAATAACGATAAATTATTCTTCGATAATTTTATACCTTTACGAATTTTTAAAAATATTCATTCACAAATTCATAACTTATCTCGTTAAACTCAAAAAAGCTTAATTTTTCATTTTCATTCTAAACTATCATAATCATAAATAATTCATACAGCAAGATTCATGAGGAATAAAAAAAAACTTTACTTCCGAAATAATTGTTTATTATTGCAAACAACAACTGATTATAAGTGAATAATTCATATGAATAATGTATTTAAAAAAAACAACTTTTTTTCCAAATTGATTGCAAACCGTTCAAAAAAATAATAATCATAAATGATTTAAATAATTATTGATCGCGTAAATTTTTATCAAACGAATAATTCGTATTTCCAAAAAAAAAAAAAACAAAACAAAAAAGCGTGGGGGATGGGCGGACGTACATATATAGACGGTGATAATACACACAAACAAACGAACAAAAAAAAAAAAAAAACCAATTGGCAGGCTCCCTCGTGTCGTCGTGTAATGCAGTCGTGTTCGGTGCATTTTTTCGGTGCCTGGAAACGCAGTGGGGGGTGGGGGGTGGAGGAAATCGATGAAAAAATCGATGAAAAATCGGTGGAAAAAAATCGATGAAAATTCGGTGGAAAAAAAATCGATGAAAAATCGCGGAAATGGATTACCACGGTACGTGGAGTGATAAGAAGGATCCTGATGTTGAACGTGCGGCCTATGCAATCCAGCATCATAATCGTCCTGCGAATAATCGTCCACCTGCGAATATCCATTTTCTGGACGTTCCAAGTAAGGACGATCGTACGACAAATCGTTCGGACGATTATCGTGATCCCAATTATCGTAATTCGCATCGTACGAGCTCGTGGGTTTTATCGTGTTGACATAAAAATTATTCGACGAATGTTGCGACGAAGGACGATGCTGATGATGATGAGGATGAAGCTGCTGCAACGGCTGTTGCTGAGGTTTTGGTTTTGGTTTCGGTCTATTCGACATTTGTCCCGAACCCGAACTGTAGATATTCACCTCCTCGTCCACGTACGGACGCTGATTCGCCAGATTCAACGAAAACGCTGTAATATTCATCTATCATCTATCACTACGCTATATAAATATTTCACTTGTTTTTTAGCCATACTTGTTTTTTTTTTTTTTTTTTTTTCGTTACCAAAATTAATGTGGTACATAATTTTTTTTTTATTTCCGGGAGGTTGATCGATTCTCAAGTCGAAATATTCACCTTTGCTTCAATTTTTTTTTAACGTCGCATTTAGGACGAAGGAGATTGAAAGTAGGATGAAGTTATTAAAATGTCGAAATCCAGAACGAGCAATTTCCATAAATGTAAAAATTCCTGAATGAAATTTTAGCGAACGTACGAAATACCTTCGCCGACCTTTTTTATAGGAAATTCAATTCCCCACAAAATTGTTTATGTGAACTTTTGGTCTATATGGCGTTGTTTAACCAGCGTTTGGACGGGAAGGTAAAAATATACTTGATTTTCTTCTTATTTTTGACTTTCCATCCAAACGCTGGATGAACAACGCTATATGGACCAAAATTTCACATAGACAATGTTGTAGAGAATTGAATTCGAATAATTATCATTCGGGTCTGATCTGGATTATTATGGCGAAATTACAGCGTGACGGTAATGTCGGTTGGTTTGTTACCGACAGACTCGTTATTATTAATTCTTTTTTTTTTCCAGCAAATAAATCAATGAAAAAATTACAATTGTGTCGATAAATCCATTGTGTGGATAACGACGTGAAAATTTTGTTGTCGCAATGCACCTCCACGTGCACATCTCCGATGCACGTTGCATCAATTTCATACAATCTCTTCGTATTGCACATTTTTCCCACACTTGGACTGGGGGATCATGAACTTGGGATTGAATCGTCGCTTGCGAAACGATTGTTTTGTTTTTTTTTTTTTTCGCATCTTTGCAACAATCGAGTTGGCGAGAAGTGCAATTATGCAATTTGAAACAAAAAATTTACCATTTATGGTTTCATTTTTTTTTTTTTTTTTTTTTCAAACACTTGAGTGGGATATGTGGGTCATGGAATTATAGCGTTTGCGTGTTCTTCTCGCGCAATTTTACGCACATTGGTTGTGTTTTGTTATTCGCAAATTTCACGCAACGAGCTCGTGATCATCGAAGGCCATTGACGTGATTGTCAGTCGTCGAATATTCGAAGACGGTCAGATCGATCGATTAAAAAATGTATCTGGAATATTATTTCGAAACCAATAACAATGATCGATCAAGATGTTGGTGAAATTGCAATAATTATGAATAATGATGGATCGATTATTGTTTTTACAATTATTGATTTTGATAATCGATAAACGTTGATAAACATTTATTATCATTCGGTCATTGAGATTATTACTTGATACATTTTTATCGGATGATCCATCGAACCCTGACGTCATTGATCGATAATATTGTAAACACGTGTGATGGCATTTCGTATAATTTGGATCGACAAAAAAATTGTGGATCAATCAAAACATATTTTTGGCGGTGTTGTTTATTTTTGGCAAGTTTAATAAGTTATTTTTGGTGGCAAGTTCAAATAAGTTGATTTTGAGCAATCGTAGTTGTGTACGACTTAATGATAATTATCGGAAGGATCGACTTACTGGCATTTTGTAGCACACCGACGGTCGGACGGGGAACTTTGTCGGGAATGTCGTCGTCGTCGACGCAACAGCTCCAGATTAGACCACCCGAACACAGATCAACTGGACGACCACCACCGAGAACACAACTTATGCTCAATCCACATTCGAACTTGGTGCCTTTGTATTTGCATGTCTGTGGTATCACTGCAACAAAAAATATTGATTGGAGCTTTTTTTTGTTGTTTTTTTTTTGTTTTTCATTAATACGAATTATGGTTTTGTTTTTATTATCTTTGTTCTTTCTTCTTTTTTTGTTTTTTGTTTTGTTTTTTTCAATTTGTTGTTTATTTAAAGACATGATCACAGTTTACATATTAATGCATTAAAATTGATATGTTTAAGCTGATGTTCCTATATATATATATATATGTATAGCGTTTTTTATCCAGCGTTTTGGCAGAAAGATAAAAATGCATTGATTGTCTTATTCTTTTAATCAAACGCTGGATAAACAACGCTATATAGACCAAAAGTTCACATAAACGAAGTTTCAGATAATTGAATTCCCTATAAAAAAGTTCACGACGTCGTACATCTAACTTTGATAATTAACGCGTGGGGAAAGCTCGAAAGTCGGGAAACGTTGAAAACCGCGCCGACTGTTAGGCGTTCGGAATATTCGTACGTTCGCCAACAATGTCATTCTGAATTTTGACGATTCGCTGCAATGTCATCCTACCCCGCGACCATTCATAACATTGGAAAACATTGCATTGGAAAACATTGCGCATTTGGAATTTGTAACCCTTCTGAAAATTGTCCCTCTTTCTGTCCCAGGTGGAAAAAAAAGATATAAACAATTGATAGATTATATATAGAACTATAGAAGTAGGCATATGTTTTTTATATGCAGACTATACATAATCTGCATAGAGATCATACGTATCTATGCATAGATTATGTATAGTTTTTATATGTTTAAATATAATCTGTCAATTGTTTATATATATTTTTTCCACTTGGGACAGAACGAGCATAATCATAACGAGCATATACATAATTTGCATAGATACGTATAGTTTCTCTATGCAGATTGTGTATAGTTTTCATATAAAAAAAACATATGCCCGCTTCTATAAATATAATCAATCAATTGTCTAAATATCTTTTTTTTCCACTTGGGGTATTTCGATCCCCCCCCCCTCCCCACACCCTTAAAGTGAAGTTGAAACAAGTTGTAACAAGGGTAAAAAATTCATTTTGGATGAGGGTGGCACAGGGTCCATATACGAACGAGCCAATCAAGGCTTGAAAAAAAAAATGAATAATTAAAATAAAATAAAATAAATAAATAAATAAAATTTGAAAAAAAATAAAAAAATCGGTTTCCAGTCTCGTACAACGTACTTCTACCGAGCATATCCATAATTCCGCTCTGTACGTCATTATTTCCCGAATGTCCACGATGATCGTCACCCCCCAAACTCGTGTAATTTCGTTTTTTTCTCAGCGTCTCAACCAGCAAAATGCCCTGCTCGTGACTCGTGAGTTTTCGTCCACGAGCACCCCGTCGTCCGACCATCGTTTTCTCATAATCGTCAACCCCCGCGACCCCCGTCGTTCCAACGTATTTTCGTTTCTCCTCCAATTCCACCAAAAAATTTGCCAGCGTCTTCGAATCGTCGACCGTTCGATCCTCGTCGACGTTCCACCCGTCCAACCGATCGTCCGTCTCAAAATCGTCCATCAAACGTCGCCGATGCGAATTTCCATTCGTTTCATCGAATTTTCGTCGCAAATTTTTTTCACCGATTTCACGTCTCGCGTCTTCGTTCGTCATTCGGCCATTAACGTTCCACCGATCGTCCGAATTTCGTTGTCTCGCGTGAAATGTTTTTTCAACCGGAAGTCGCGATGACGAAGAACCGGAAAAATGTCTTTCGTGATCAGCGTCCATTTTGTATGTGGAATCGATCGGATGATCTCGTGCGGCGCCATTGCAAACCGATGAAAATAATATTATCACTAATGACAATGCGAAGAATGAAATTTCGTTGTTTTTGTCACTGACAAACACTGTCACTCGTCGGGGTCTCAACATTATCGATCACCGAGACTCTTCGATCAATCGAATTATTATTATTGTTGTTATTATTATTTATATATTTTTTTAGCACATATATTCGGTGGTTTTTATTCGAATTTGTGACATTTTAAGAACCAAGAATTTTTCGTCTCTCAATTTAACGTTTAGATCGAAATTTAGAAAAAAACATAAATTTATTATTAATATTATTGTGATTATTATTATTATTATTATTATTATTATTATTATTATTTTTATTATTATTTTTTTTTTCCTTCTCAGTATTCACTAGCCTCCTTGGCTTTGAAAAAAAAACGAAATTTGAACAACTTTTATTAATCTTATTATATTTTAATCCACCGCAAAAAAAAACAAAAGTAAAAAAAAAATCTTTTTTATTATTCTTATATTATTATTATTATTATTATTATGTTTTGATCCACCTAAAAAAAAATGTTACCAAATTTCATTCTTATTATATTTCAATTAACCGCGAAAAAAATGTATATATTTTTATTTTCTGATATTTCGTTTTTTTGTTTAAAAAATTTGGAAAAAAATAAATGAATAAATAAATAACAGATGTAACAATTTGTTTGTTTTTTTTTTTCGATTTTTTTTTGTTTCGCGAGACTTTGAGTTGACAGTTACACAGCGTTCGGGCAAGTCGTTCGAACTGGTTGTGTGGTGTCGTCTTCGTGACGCGACGAGGTAAGGACGATCACGAATTGGCTGACGAAGAGAGGCTACCCGGCCCCGGCTTCGGCTGCTGCTTTCACCGAGCGATGCACGACTTTGGCTTTCCCGCGAGAGCGTGTCCACGTTTGAACTCCCCCGCCCCCGCCCCCCCCTCCCCGCACCCATCACCTACACAACGTCACACAATCTTTCGCGCCGAGTTTATTTACACGTATTCAAAACCCTTGGTGCTCTCCTTATTCATCGGTCTTCGCGTACATACACATTGTACACACACACACACACACACACACACAATCCATAACACCTCCCCCCCCCCACCTTGTCCCCTATCACCTAGCAATTTTTATTATATTTACTTCCACTGCTTTCTTTTTCTTTTCGACCGACTCCCACTCTGCACAGATGGACATTCGTTCAATGAAATTGTATTTTGAAGAGTCTTCCGACTAAATGATCATGGATCATGGGGGCCTGTTGACTATTGGAATCAGTTATGGGCATTTATAAAATGAAAATTATTTTTCATTTCATTTTATTTCTGCAGAAAGTATTTCAAGTATTTGAAATAATTTTTTGACTAAATGACTATTGATTATTTGTTTATGGGATGTTAGATCTTGTTAAGTGTTTGAGTGCACTGTGAAATAATTGTTCTTGTGAATTATCCATAATTATCACAGAAATGTGACGTAATCAATTGTTTTATGATCATTGATCAGAGTTATTTGTCGAAAAAGTATTTTTTTTTAACTCATTTTTATTTCATGAATGCCCATCGTTGGCCCAATAGCAAAAAGTATTTCAAATACTATTTCCATTTTATGAATTCCTATTCTTGTTCAAATAGCAAAAAGTATTTCAAATATAATTCACTATTTTATGAACGCCCATCCCTATTTCAATAGAAAAAAGTATTTCAAATACCATTTTCATTTCATGAACGCCCATCCTTGTAACAATGGAAAAAAGTATTTCAAATACCATTTTCATTTTATAAATGGTCATTTCTGGCCCAAAAGCAAAAATAATTCGTGATTCGATAATGTATTTAACAAAACAAAAAGAAACAACAATAACAATAATAATGATAATACTCCACAAAATCCAAGTTAACTAATTCACTTCTCAAGTAGTCAAAAATTATGACGTTTTATCTGTAATCGTTACTCCAACACCCTGAACAACGTCACCGACATAAATGCATAATTTTATTATCCCATTCCTAAATTCAACACAATAGAACATATATGAAAAAAAACTCCAGAAATAACAATGATAATTAAAATGTTGAATTATTTCGAGCACGAAACAAGAATTGGGAAGAACAAAAAAAAATAACAATCTTCACGTAATGAGAAAAATGTCGGTATTGGAGAAGCTGGAATCGCGAGCAATTAAGCGATTGTGTCGAATTCAAGCTTCGACGATTATTACGGGGGGACAAAAAAAACATAATGTCGTCTTTTGTGTCAAGCAAAGAAGATGTCCCCGGACCGGTGTCACGAGGTGCCGACTATTACCTATACACAGTCACAGCATCGTATGGCCTTTCTCTTTCGTGCGGGAAACGAAGTGGTTGTAACGGTATTAGTGCCGGCAACCTGTCGCACGAGTATTACACGTTAGTGTAAGTATATCTGTATAACTATATCGGGGTGTGTTGAAAAAAGTCAAGTTACTCCGATTCTTCTGGCAGTACCCACATTCGAACTAGATACTTTTAGAAGACATCTGTCAAAATTTTAGCCCAATCGGACAATATTCAAAGGTTCCGCTTTCACCAATTCCATTTCGCCTTTGATTTACACGTAAAGTTTCTTTCTTTTCCAGTGGCATTTTTTTTACCCCGGTAAATGAAAAATTTCGGGGTTGGAAAGTAAATGCAATACATAGTATTGGGGTCACTTGACATCGAGATATTTTTTGTTTTGAAATTTGACTGAAAAGTTGGCAACTTTATTTTTAACAAAAATAATTGAAAATTAATGAAAAAAAAATTGTTAACTTTTTTTCATTGGTAAACAATAGATACTGCGTTTAAAGTGATCTTAATACTGTGTATTGCACATACTTTCCATCCTCTGCATTCTGCGTTTACCTGAAAAATTAATTGCAACTGAAAAGAAAAATGTTTTACGTGTTAATCGAAGGCAAAATCGAATTCGTGAGAGCGGAACCTCTAAATATTGTTCGATTGGGCGCAAATTTTGATAGATGTCTCCTAATAGGATCTACTTCAAATGTAGGAACTGCCAGAAAAATGAAAAAACTTTGATTTTTTTCAACACACCCTATCATATATATATATCTATATTTCCCGATGCGTCCAGCGGGGGCGTCAAGCGCAATGCGCGACGTCTCGGTTCCACGATTATAAACTACGAACTCGTGTACAGAACGCTACGACGGTCCCGTAGGACAATTGTAAATGACGTGTGTGTAAGTGTGTATGTTTGTGTGTGTGGGTGGTAGAACGCCCGCTGGCTACGCTCTACCTTCTTGGACTCTACCGTGTGACTCGAATGTCGACTCAGTTGGAACCGCGCGACTCTTGTCTCGGACGAAATCATACCGGTCATTACTTTTTTCAACTAACGTTGACAACTATGAAAAAAAATGTATTCAAACCGTTATCGGCACAACTTACGTCCGAGCTCGTCGAAAAATCTCGGCTGTTGCTCGTAAGACTGCACCTCGTTGTTCGTCACGGACGAATCCATCGTTTCTGCAAAAATAATACACAAGAATGTTAAAACTTTTCGTTTTGTAAGTTTATAATTCGCGCATACGACGTGATCTCGATTTTCGAAACGGCAGGCGATGATTGGATCCCCACCAGAGACGCGGCGCCAATCGGGGCTGAGCAGTGGCGCTCATGTACACTCCGCGGGGCTGCCGCGAGCGCTCGGATTGGTCGAACGGTTCTCCCGCTACCGGCCACGTCCGTCGAGACGCGCACGCGCGGATGGCAACGTCTCGATCGAATGCGGTTTCGAAAATCGAGATCTTGGTTACTCGGACGAATTTATCGATTAAGATAGTACCCTCCATAAGGGAGTTTCTTGTCAGATTTTCATGAAACTTGGCATACTTATAGGTATTGATAAGAAAAAGGTTCAGTTAAATTTTTATGGCTTTCCAGAGCGCGAGAAAAAAGATATCAACACTTTTATTTTCACACGTTTAACATGGAGCCTTATGGAAAATCACGTTCAATTTGATATAATACAAAAAGTCCTCGTCAGATTTTAATGAAAACACTTAAGCTGCAAGTTAAATATTCGGAGAACATTTTGGACACTTGACAGTAGAGATCAGGAGACTGTGATGATAATAATAAGCAAATAAACATCGGGAAAATACAGTTTATATCAGGAGTTGGTCGTGATCCAGTAGACATGGCAACGTTGCGCGTTTGTTTCCCATCTTCTCTCTCTCTCTCTCTCTCTCTCTCTCTCTCTGATCGACATCATAACACGCGACGTTGCCACATCAAAGTACTACGTACCTCAATCAGGAGATGGTATATCTTAGGCTTGCTTTGACTCTTATAGTATGTAGGATACTACCTTAATGGGAAATGCCAAGAAGAGATTTGAACTTTCTTCCATAGAAATATTTCATTTGTTTAAAAATTTTTAAAAATATTTTTTCTATTTCTTCACATCGTCGCCATGACAATGCCAACTGTAAACAAGCTACGTACCAGAGACGGATAGATATTTGTCGTTTCTTCGTCCAACCCGTAGCGTCTCGACAAATCCAACATGGCCGATGCCACCGAGAAGAACGATGACTTTGAGAAGCCGGTCGAAGAGAACGTTGGACATGTTCATCTCGCGATGACTCTCAACCTGCAATCTCGACTTTCAGTCAAAGATTTTATTTTTTCTACTGAGAACGCACGTTGCTCGTGACAATTTTCTCATTCCCTCGTCGATTGATCATGCTTGAAGATCGTTTGACGATTTTTCGAAAAATTTGTTTTGAAAAAAAAAATGCAAAAAAAAAAACAAAACAAAACGAAAACAATCGGAGTACGAGATGTTGCCGGGGCCCGATGAACGCACGCTACATCAGTACAGTCCCGGGCAAAAGTGGAACACGAAACCAGGCCACTGAAACAAGTGGAACGTCTTTTAGTGCTTGTAAACGCCGTCAGAGAGAGACAAGGATCGCGCGCAAGGAGCATGGACGCGTCGCTCTCGACCCTCACCCCCCCCCCACCCCACCTCCTTCACTTCGAATCAACATACAACAAAGACGTTTAACATTGGTAAACGTATATCTGTATTATACATATATACATCTCACACTTCCTTTTCCCATCGACAATGTATCGGACCCAGAGTACTTTTCGTTGTCAGTGAAAGTTTCTTCACCCACGTCCTCCCCCCTCCCTGCCCCTCCTCATTCTCGAAACTTTCGACTTTTGTCGGTTCGTCCCTACCACCCGCCATCTTCCCCATCATCGAATGATCTCGTGCAAATGGCGTCGCGACTATTACAACGCGTTTCTTCAAAGACAACCGTGTAAACCTACAAATCGATTTTTTTTGTTGTCTATTCGTATTTCAAAAGAGTAACCTATAACAAATTATATAGCCTAAAAAACCTATGAAAAAGTATGTAGTTAACCTCCATTTAAACTTCGGTTAACCCTTTTTAGTCATACTTCAGTTTAACTGCGGATTCACTCACTCTCGATAAAATTTAACCTCAAAATTCGAATTGCGATGAAAAATTGTTGCAATCGACAAAATTATTTAAGAAAAAAAAATGCAAATCGTATTTCAAATCTTTTTCAGCAATCACAAATTTCTGTAATAGACGAAATGTGACTTTTTAGTATGCTAAGAAAAAATCTAGAATGCGAATAAAAAAATAAACAAGTGAAACAATGGAAACAAAAATTGTATTGTTATCTCCATTTATCTCGTCGAATTTGTTTTTGATTTATTTTCCAATTCTTTTCTTTGGTTTGTCGGTGCCCTTTAAACTTCCACGAGAATGGGCCAAGATGACCGACAAAAAATTTGTTATTTGAAATTTAATTTCGAGCTCGAGGGTTTTGTTGTATCGTCATTGTGTGTCGCAATCTCGTGAGAACGTTTTGGAAAATCTGGTTTGAAAGAAAGTCAACTGAGAAAGATCTGTAACTTGTATATACATATACATATATATATATATACATATATACAATAAAAATATATGTATATACCACACGTGGCTACCGGAAAGGACACACTTTCACCGTTTGGGGACACTTGTTCTCTCGCTCGCCGGTCCGATAATATTCTCAGAAGTTAACCAGACAATAAAAAACAAAGAAAAAAACTATGTCGACTGTGATTTTCGTATTCGGAAGACGGAAGTGACAAGCGTGATTTTTGACCTCCCCAGTGACCTTCGGTGGGTTAAATACAAAAATTCCGAATCAAACAACATTTTTTACAATTAATTCTTTTTTTCTTCTTCTTTTATTTTTTGTTTGCAAGATGAATTGCCACGACAGCCGAAAAAGGGTTGAAAAATCATCATCATCCGCGACCCAAGCAATCAAACGCAATGTTTATAATCTTTTTCCGTTCTTTCAAACATTTTTTAACAATGTCGAAGTTGAATCTTCCGTCTCACTTATTTCGATCCCATCTCGTTTGGAAAAAGTCAATGACCCACAAAGCTGTCGGCCGTTCAAAAGTCGAAGGATTAATATCAACAAAGTCGATGAAGGAGAAGAGGTTAGAAAAAAAATGAAAATAATAATAATAATAATAATAATAATAATAATAATAATAATAATAATAATAATAATAATAATAATAAATTGACCATTTAATTTCAAGGCCAACGGATGATGGCCGGGAAAAAGATTAATAGGATTCATCGGTATCCGATGGTGCACTCTGCTGCGGTGAAGAACCGAGTCACCGGCAAGGGCACCACTTTCACCGGTGCATTACTGCCCCATGACTTTCCCGACTCTTGGGAAACATAAAATACACACACACACACACACCCAATATATATATAGACATATACATATACAAGTATATTTATATTGTGATTCGAAGATCGTAAAACCTACGAAAATTTCGTATGAAAATTATTGGTAAACGTGTTTTCACGTTTTTATCGCGGCTTTGCAAGATCAAGGTCAGTCGGATCGTCGATTCAATAATGATGATAACGGAGACCGTATAAACCGGACTATATATATATATATATATATGTATGTATATGTATGTATGTATATATATTTATCCACGTGTGCTGAATCCTCGCGGTTCGTCTAGAGCGATAGAAAGCGGTTTCATCGAACCGTATGTCCACCACAAATCTTACCTGGACTCTCGGGTTTCCGGATTATTTTTTTTATAATAAAAAAATAAACAAAAAAAAATTTTTTTTTTTTTTCAAATTTAATTTTTTTTCGTATTATTCCTTGTCGATCCGATCCTCACAGTTCAACAAATGTTTTTTTTTCCAAATTCACTCGCGAAAAACACTAAAAACAACTTCTTTCAGAACGCAAATTTCATTTTTTTTAATAAAATAATAATATATAATAAAATAAAATAATTTTTTAAAAATAAAATATTTTGTATGCATAAAATTGTAGTTGTTAAAAAATGTTATACGGCTAATGGATTATCAATTTTTCCGAGAAAACTCCATCCTATGTATTGCACACAAATAAAAAAACATTATAACTATGATGATGATTAAATAAAATGTAAAAGAGATTTATTTTTCATTTTATCAATTTAATTTAATAATTTCATGAATTTTGTGATTAAATTGTTTTTTTTTGTAAAACTTTGGTGATTAAATTTTTTCGTTGGTCGAATTTTTCGATGAATTATTGATCGTTTTATTAATTAAATTTAATAGTTTCGAATTCTTTGAAAATTGTTTTCTCGTGAAACTTCGGTGATTAAATTTTTTCGTTGGTCGAATTTTTTAATTTTTGATCGAATTATCGATATTATTGATCGATGAACAATATGCGCGGTCGGAGATGCAACTTCGAGGGGACACACGGTCTCGCGACGAGAGAGTACGACGAGAGGACAGTCCGCCCGGCTGACTACTGATGAGGAACGGAAATCTCACTTCGGCGTAGCCTCTCGCATCTCTTCACGCACGCTCTCCTCACTTCCTGGCTGTTTGCATTACAAGTTGTCTCTATCTTTCTCTCTCTCGATTCACGTTTCTTCGTCACTATCTTTCTATATATATATATATGTATATATATATCTCTCTCTCTCGCTCTCCTTCTCACGTGGGGCAACATCGTCGCGAACAGGTACCACACAGTCGGCTCGGTCGTGCTTCTTGGGTTCGTGGGGATGCTGCTGGTCCAGCTCACAACTGGGGCTTCCAATGAAATTTTACCTCTCACTTATGTTTTTACTCGTGTCTCGCAAGGATCTTCAACTTATGCTCGTTCGACACATTTCTTTCGTCGACAAATCACGTTTTTTTTTGCAACATAAAGCATTTATTTTTATTTTTATTTTTATTTTTTACTTTTTAATTTTAATTTTTTATTTTAATTTTTATTTATATTCTTATTTTATTTTCGAATCATTGCATGAGTTCCAGGTCACTTGGGGTCATTTTGACACCCAGCGACCTCGAAGTGTTAAAGATCATCGTGATTCATTAACATAATTGAATATTTCGATGAAAAATAAAAAATCGTATTCAAGGACAGTCGCACTTCAATCACACGACAATTTTTTGCTTAGAAAAATCCTAATTTTTTGCTTAGAAAAATCATATCTTCTACAATTTCTAATTGTTTATTTTTTTTTCAGCCTTCTGCGCTTAAAGTTGCGGTGGGGGTCATTTTGGCCCCCAGTGACCTCGACTGGTTAAAGATCATCGTGATTCATCGACGTAATTGATATTTCGGTCAAAACTATATATCAATTTTTTTTTAAGTGAAACTTCTATTTTGTTTCGTCTTCAAATTCTGCACCTGTGATTCGTCGTCCGTGACGAGACGCTGATTGTTTCTTCTTTTTTTTTGTTGTTTCTCACGACAAAAAGTCGTGTGCCACTTCGCGCTCCGATATACTTTTACTCACGAGTGAAAGTATTTTTCGTGGTCGAACGACGTGGGTCCTCGGCAATTTGCGGGATAAATGGCCGTCGTGAGAAACGGGATGTGACGAAAACTAAAAAAAAAAAAAACGTTTGAAAAAAAAAACAAAACCCCCGGGTTATGTGGGGTAAATTAATTTTCGAGTTTCCAGCGACGACATTTGGCAATTTCCGGTTCGTATGATATAATTGATTGAATCATACGCGATCAATGTCGTTATTACGAGATTGCTTCTTCGATTGCCAATTCGACACAATTATTATATATTACCAAAGATGTTGGTCATTTATTTTTTTTTTTTTTTTTTTTGTTAGACGAATAAAAAGACGGGGAGGGAAAAAAACTATGTAGTCTCGGAATCACACGAATTACCGAGTTCGCGAGCCGTCATTACTCACTCGCGAAACGCTTTACGGACGATGGAACGCAAGAGTGAGAGTTTCATCGCCTGGCGAATCACACCGCGGTTAAACTTGCGGCCACATGTGTGTCGCAAGTTAATATTATTGCAATTATGTTTATGTTTTATTAATTAAATTTTTTTTTTTAAATTTACATAATTTTTTTTTTTTCGTTAGGATTATCGAAGGATTCTTGTCAATCGAAACACGTGGAAGCTACTGAGAAAACTTGGAAGCAGCTTAACCATTTTTTTTAAGTTGACTAAGATATAATATTCATGTGTAGATATAGATATATATTCATTCTTAAACATATATAAATATATGTATGTATTTTGAGTAACATAAGATATTATTGATCTAGATATGATCTTGATATAGATATATATATTTATAAAAGATGTATATATATATATATATATATATATATATATATATATATATATATATATATATATATATATATATATATATATATATATATATATATATATACATGTATATATATATATACATATAGATTTTTTTTTAGCAGAATAAGATGTTCTTGATGACGACAATTTTTTTTCCCAATCTCAATAATCTAAGATTCTGAAAAAATAGTACGTAACCCTAGTTTAGCTTTTTTTACAAAAATAAATCACTGTTGTTGTAGCTTTGTTGATTTTCTATCGCATTGCGTTGGACGAGAGAAAAGAAATAAAATAAAATGTCGGTTATCCATCCAGATGTGTTTCCATCATGACCGACGTTTCGAATATTTCCCCGTTTTATTTCGCGTTATGCGGATCAAACGAATACTGCAGTACCTTCGATCGATTGATTTCTGAAGAAAAAAATTAGTTTACGCTTTCGTCGTTAGGAGCGTCGATCACACTCTATGTGATGATGAAATAAGAAAAAAACCGCTATCAGCACAATGCACGATATGTCCAAAAATGAAAGAAAATAACAATGGCTTGCCCAAAAAAAATTATTCGCATCAACTGCAACGGTAAGACAGATCGAACGCCTTACCTTCAATCGGTAATCAATCCACATGCGTTCCTATCTTGCCGACAGTCGGTTTCTTCTCCGATTTGTATTCGTATTCAATTGTAGCAAATTCAACGAACGCTGCATTACCTCCGGTCGGTCATTCAAATCCTCGGGGATTAAGAAAAATGATTGATTCCCACTTTTGTCGTCAGGAGCGCTGTCACGCACAATCCATGTACTCCGAAAGAAAAAAAAAACCGCTGGCAGCGATGCGAAAATCTGTCAAAAGAACAACAAGCGATGAAAAATTTGTGGAATCTGGGTGTAATTAATCGTTGTTATTTTCGGTTGTCGCATTGAAAACGTGACACAACCAATCGTCGAACGATGGACGAGACGGAAAAACCATTCGCGTGTCCCGCACCAGATTGCAACATGGTAAACAAAACCTTTTTTTTTTTTTTGTCTTTTGTTTTCATTTTCAGATTCACAAGTATTTTCCACAAATTTTTATAAAATTTTGTGAAAATTGAATTTCGATTTTGATCGATTGAAAATTAATTCGTGTGAAAAAAAATGTTGCGATCTCAGAGTTTTGCCAACGAAGATCACTTGGTCGTTCACAAGAAGAAACACGACATGGTCCTGAACCTTGGAACCAACGGAAAGAACACGTTTGTCGGTGCGTAAACAAATTTTTGGATCGAATTAAAATTGTTCGATGGGTTGTAAAATGTGAATTTATTTTTATACAAATGTTAAATGTTTTGTTGCAGCCGATCAGACGCCGACACCGACGAGATTCATCAGAAATTGCGAAGAGGTGGGCTTGTTTCAAGATCTCCAGAACGTAAATCCGTTCGAGGAGACTTTCAGACGAGCCGTCGAGGCTGGCAAGACCGGGTCGCTCTCCGAGCCTGAGGTATTTTCCACGGATGGCAAAAAAATAGAAAAAAAAAACGTTTCTAGTACTTAACGCTGATCGGGGGTGCGCAGTATGATTATTTATTTTATAATTAATTATTATTTTCAGAATAATTATGATTTTTGTCGAATATTTTTTTTTTTTGGCCAAATATTTGGGGCTTGGGGAATGTTGAAACAGAGGCAATGCAATCATTCAACAGACTGTTCGATCGTGGCGAATATTGTTTTTGGAAAATACAAAATCATGCGACTAATGTTTTTGTTTGATTTTTTTTGTTTTTCGAATTTCGTTCGAGAAGAGACGAAAAGAGTTTGGCAGATGGCACAAATGGTTTAGCTCCACAAATTACAGAGAATGATTGATTGACTGTTTGAATACAAAAAAAAAACACAATTTTTAGTATTTTAAAAATTAATTCCATAACTCAGCTAATTTTTGGAACTCCTCAATGAGATTTTCAGAAAATACTTTTGAATAGTTCTTCTTTCCGAGAATGCAAAAAAATAAAAATAAAAATCAATAAATAATGGCTGGCTTTGAATTTTTTTTTCGGAATAAAAGAAATTGAAATTTCATTGGAAAACTTTTTGTTTTTTTTTTTTTCAATGACCTCGAAAGAATTATTGAAAAAATACTTTTCGCGCCCTATATACGTGTATAAAGTTGTTTCACACCCCAAAATCTCGTGTTTCAGGGTTACCGGTTTTTTTTTATTTTGTTGCCCACTTTTTGCACAATTATCTCTCATTGATACAATTATTATTATAATTATTCAGGTGGGTGGATCGGACGACACTCTGCACACACCGCACATATTTCTCAACATAACGGATGTTCCGGCCTCGACGGTGAGTTCGTCGGACGTGAAAAAAGAGGAAAGCCTTTCGGAGACTTCGATAAACGTTGATGCGATCGATAAAGAACGATCCTCGTCTCGTGTGACACGACAGACGAGCAAAAGCGTCGAAATAATCATCGAATCGAACGAAGAAATCGAAACTCACAGTAGCAGCATCGTCGTTCAAAAAACGGAGACTTCGGTGACTCCGAAAAAAATTGCAAACACCGAACCAGCGCCAAATTTGTAAATTATTTTTATTTTTCATCTTTATTTCATCGATGATACATTTTTTTTGTTATTCAAATTTTTCGAATTTATTTATCGGACGATTTGATTTGCGATTAATGAGATTTTTGTCAATGACAGACAGATAAACGGACAGGAAGTTCAGCTTCTTCTGAAAACCGCGGATGGAAAATTGATGCAATTATCGGCGATACCTCTGTGCGACAATCGAAGCAATAATTTTCGTGACAATGGTTCGATGCAACCAAATGTTCGCTCGCGCAACAACGAAACGACTTTCAAGTCCATTGCGACGATTGAAAACGATGATAAAAAAGACGTTAATGCAAACAATAGCAGCAGGATGATACTTGCGAAAACGGTAAATAATTATTAATAAAATTTGGATTCGGAAAAGAACGAAAATTTTTTTTTTTTAATCTGAAAAAAAAAAATTATCTTAAAAATTGAAAAATTCGATTTTTTAGAATTTATTTACGAATTCAGTTGTTATATTAAAATCTTAAAGACAATAATCATAAACAGAATCTTCGAATATATCGTAAGAGATTCATTTAGCGATTTGGTGGCGACCTATAAATATTTTTATTTTATTTATCAATCGTTTGAAATTATTTGTACATTTTTCAAGTATTTGAATCTTTACTTACGTTGATATATGTGCTGCACTTTCAGCGACTGAACGGAGCTCTGATGACAAGTTTTTATTTTCAAATTCAATTTTTCAATTGAAATCGCAATAGTAATAATGTGAGATTTTTTTTGTCATTTCGTGATGAAAAATCATCAAGAAAAGTTTTTTTTCTGTGATTCTAGGATGAAAAATAATCGTCAAACTTTTTTTCCTGTGAGTTTGGGACGAAAAATGCTCAGAAAAATTGTTTTTCTCGAACTCTTGGATGGAAAAAAACTCAGACGATTTTTTTCCCCCTAATTCTGCGGAGAATAATGCTGATTAATTATTCATATACATTCATTTTGTATATTTCCAACATATTTCGCAATACTTTTCAGCGATTGAAGCAAGCACTGACGAAAAACGGTACAACAGTCTCGAATCCAGCGACCAATGGCACGACGATGAATTCGGAAATATCCCGATCCGTAAATCGAAATGACAAATCATCGAGCAACGTGGATCAACGAAAAAAACAGGACGTCCAAGCGCGGAATCGTGCGAGTTCGATGCGAGCCCGAGCCAAGCGAAAAGATTGGATTCAACAGCTTCAGAGAACGGCCAACAATGCCAATGAGAAAAACGCTGCTCTTCAATTAGAAGTAAAAGCTTTGCGAAACGAAGTCGCGAAATTGCGAGCTTTGCTTCTCGCTCACGACAGCTGTCCCGTCACAAAAGCAATTCAAAAAGGTACATTCCTCACATTTTCCATTTTTATTATTTTATTCTTTTATTATTACTTGAGAAGAAAAACGACTATCCAATGAATAATTCATACGAATTATCAAAACAATGATGAAATAGTACAAAAACGTTTACTCATCGCTTCAACGGTCGTAGAATTTGCATTTGTTACGAAAAATTCATTTGAATAAGTATTTTATATGCGATTATTAAATTTCGTTTACTTTTTACAGAATTTTTTACAAATTACACGAATTTACATCGCAACATTTTTAATAATTTAATCAGACGAAACGAGGACAATCGTCGATCGCCTATTATCAATTTTTACATATCATTCACATTATCCTCTTTTTCATCGTCCTTTTTAATATTTAATAATAATTTAATTAAAAATGTATTAACACAAAATCAGGAAAACCGTCGAAGAAAAACAATAAAATTACAAGTCTTGATAAAAATCCGTTACCAGATAAATAACAATCGCTCATTATTAAGTTTTTATAAATTATTTACATTATCCTCTTTTTTTCATCTCATATTTTGATATTCAATAATTATATAATAAAACAAATTAATAACACAAAACCAGAGAAATCGTCGAAGTAAAAAAAAATTATAATTCTCGATGAAAATATTTTGCCAGATAAATAACAATCACTCATTATCAATTTTTTCTATATTATTGCACAATATTATATTACATTTTTTATATATGTGTGAATAAATCGTCCATCTTTTCGTCTCCAATTTTAATAAACCCAAATTTTCCTTTTTTCAGGATCTCACGTAGTATTGGGACCCAAAACCCCATCGACGAATGTCCAAAACGTTCAGAACATTCGCACAGCCCCGACGAACGTCGTGCAGGCGAGAAAACGTAATTCAACGAATTCCACGGAATTGCCGATAGCACCGAAGATGTCGAAATCATCGAACTACTCGTGTTCGTCGTCATCGAAGCCTCCGGTTATTTTGCCAAAAGCGGAAGTCCGGCCCATGGTTCCCGTGGTCAAGGACATAACCGGTTTGAAGATCGTCGAGGTGCGTTCACTCGCCAACGACAATGATCCGGGAAAACGCATCGTTCTCATGCCAAACGCGACCAGAAGATACGAATTCGTTCGTTCCTCGTCGCGTTCGATAATTCACGTGAATCCGACGAATTTGCAGATTGAAAATGCCGCATCGAAGTGCACGGGCACCTGATAAAAAATTTTTTTGAAAATGAAAAAAAAAAGAAAAAAAACATCGTCGTTAAAAATCTCTTCGAGATTGAAACACATTCCCTGTCAACGAACGACTTATCACGTCTCGATTATGTTACATGCGAGCCACGTCTGAAAATCACAACTGAAAAAAAAAATTCGTTTACGTGTTAATCAGAGGTCTTAAAAATCGAATTCGAATTCGTGAAAGCGGAACCTCTGAATATTGTCCGATTGGGCTGAAATTTTTACAGACGTTTGCTAATAGTGTCTACTTCGAACGTACGAGTCGCCGTGAGAATCTGAAAAAGCTTACTTTTTTTTCTAATTTATTTATCATCGTAACGAATACTAAATGCATTTAATTATTCGTATGTGCGATTACAAAATCTTGATGGAGGAAAGATTTCGGATAAAAGATTTAAAAAAAAAAATGTTTTGTTGTAAATATAATGATAGAAATATTTTTCGTTGTGAAATCTTCGACTTGGTAATTTTCGTGAAAGCGATGACGACTTTGGGGATAGAATCGGGTTAGAAATTATTTTTTTGTGACAAGTCACGTGCGAGTCTATTTTTATTTGTCGTTTTTTAGTTCACAGTTGAACGTTGTTTAGTTTCAATGACGATCATTGAATATTGTTGATTAGTCGATAAGATCGATGTGATTTGTAATATTCGGATTTGTAAAAATTATTCTTGACGCATATGAAAATTAATAATTACGTCTTATTAAAACGTAATTATTTTGATTCACGAGAAAAAAAAAACACAACTATCGAAGTTTCAACTTGTTAACAATTTTTTTTCTTTAACGATATTGTTTATTCAACAGTTCGTACATTTGTTTAATTATCATTAAACACATTTACCATCAAAATTGTTTGTAATCAATTTCCCCATCTAAATTATACAAATTGTCTCAAATTGTTATAAATATATTTATTATTCATCAATGATAGATTCTCAAAAAATTCCAAAAAATTTATGAATAAATTTCTTTCGACACTAAATTGAAGTCTCAAATTATTAAGTAAAAAAGTCTAAAATGATTCATGCATTATTAATCCAAAAAGGAACTATCATTCCTCGAGAATTCCAAAATTCCTGACATTTTTTTATATCCATCCGGTAATGCTTTAAAAAAAAACACGAAAAATTTGGAAATATTTTACAAAAATTTACGAAAAAAAAACAATAAACAAAATAAATTTTGCTTGCATCAAGACAAAATTATATTTGCACTCAGAAAAAAAACAAGAAATATGAAATAGAAAAAATATATAAAAATATATAAGCGAGCGACGAAAGCCGTGTCGACCAAACTGACGAAAACGTCGTTATCTCCCGGATATCGTCGAATTCCCGCGATGATAATGTGACCCCTTGGGCCCTTATCAGTTCTCCGTCCAGTAGCGGCCGAATGTAACACCGGACAAGAGAATGATAAGGGACTTTGGGCACGTATTTCTTCCAAATTTTCCAATCGTCTCGTCTCTCACGTTTCTTTTTTTCTTCATTCCCCAAAAGTCCATCCGGTAATCTTATTTTTTACCTTAAAAAAAAAATCAAACTTTTTCAATCAAACAATTCACAATTATTTCGCAACACTTATTTACAAATATCGAAATAACGAAATCACAATCGCTTCGACGAATCTTCGATTGCGTTCGAGTAACTGGAAAATAAAACAAGCCGACGATTCAGTGATGAATATATGAAAAAAAAAATCGGATGAAAAAATAAAAAAAAAATTGTAATAACAATAATTCGTCTGATCTGTAGTTTGAGAAGAGCAGTGTCTGTTAGTTTTGTGTGTGTGTGTGTGTCATCGTATCGGAATTCTGGCAAACACTGCTGCCGCCAACGGTTTTTCTATGCCAGATAACAGAACCTCGTAAAACCGATAAGAATATAAAGGCCTGACTCGGCTTATTCACAAGCGGATATATAGACGTATATATAATATATATATATATATATATATATATATACGTCTGTATAAATGCATTTGTGTCTATATATCCGCTTATTTCTACTGACGCATAAGTTTGTATAATATTTGCGTTGGTGTGGGCACCCATGTATATATATAAGTATATATAAGTATATATATACATATATACACAGCCCTTCTGGGTTTATGGAGCTGAGGTGGGGCAAAACGGTCACCCCTGATAAATTTGGTCTCCAAGTCGATCCACCAAAATTGTTGCGAGAGTGACGATAGTCGGAAGCACGTGTTATCACTATCCGAAGCCATTGTCCATGGCAGCGAGAAATTGAGTTCAAAAAAGAAATTTAAAAAATGTTTAAAATTGTCTTTTTCTTTGTTTTTTTTTTCACTTCTTTTTTTATTTCTCGAAATTCTTGGGAAATTTTCGAACGAATAAAAAGCTCATGCACTTTTGCCACAACTTCCCCGAGATTGAGATTAATTTTTTTTTTCCAAATCGATCGAGCAGTTTTGAAGAAATCTGGTATCGAATTTTTTCAAAGTGAAATTCGAACGAATGAGAACCACTGAGGCGGTCGAGCTACGAATGATCAATTACTTTATTTCTTTCGACTCAAAGTCGAAATTAAGAATCGTCACAACGACTTCGAATATTGTTCAAATTTGACGAAGGAAATAAGAAAATGTTTGAATATATTAAATAAATCGTTGTTTCTTTCTTTATTTCATTTTTTTCGTTTCGTTGATTTGGAATGTCTTCAGATCAAAGGATCGAAACGTAAGGAAATAGAATTATCAATCAATTATGAAGTCGCCGTAGGCCAAATACATTCGTTACCTCCCAAAAAAAAAACCAAAACGGAGTGACAGTGTTAGTGTGTGCGCACGCGCATACATGCATGATAAACAAGTTTTTATCCACTTGGTAACAGACCAAAGTTCAGACCTGCAAAACCAACAAACTAGCCAGGCTCACCCACTCGTCAATTCCCAGAATTTTCAGGGAGCCACCGTGAGGCGGTGGGGCAGGGGCGAAGAGGGGAAGGGGGGCTCTGCCAAAGGAAACGGTAAATGTACAAAAATAGAACGGACTTGTCCCGCGGAAAAGCATATTAACCGGGTTGCTGGCATTGGTTAGAATTTCGAGGTTTCGCTAAATCAACGACGATAACGCGCCCGCGGCCCAAAACCTCTTCAAACCGGTCACGTGGTCGCGCCAAGACCACGGCCCCCCATTGGCTCAAACATTCGGACTTTGCACTCTGCAACCGATCGTCAAACAGGCAAACGCGAATATCCCACATCGATAATAATTTGCAAGCGATTCCCATCGTTCCGGGCGGAAAAATGATTCACCGATTACCTTCCGTCGGTAAGGTAGGTGTTTTCCTCAAAATTAATTAATTCTCGGTGGCTTTTTTGGAGTGTCCGTTGTGCCAAGCCAAGAAGACTGGAGATAAAAGGAGTACGAACGTCTTGTGAAAATCGCGGTTGAAATCTGATGGTCCGAAACGTCGAAACTAATTTTGTAGAGGACCGAAGTGAACTGAGCGATAAGTCGAAAGTCTCCATGGTTGATTGGTTTAGCCCTTATGACGCTAACTTCATCTCCATAGTCGATTGGTCTAGCCCCCCACCCTCCACCATGACGCTAACTTCATCCCGTTTCTCTTCGAAGTTCAGTGGTGCTTATTTTCCAGACTTTTGCGAACGTTTTTTTCCCAGCCTCGCTTCGTACTTCTTACCTCCAGTTTCTCCGTGTGACAAACACACTCGCGCACACGGATATTGCCGGCAATCGTGCCCGGCCAGTGATCCCCCAGCAGCCAATAGCAGACGCAGATGCGAAGTGTGTGCGCGCCATTGAAATGTATGTAAGCGTAAGCCGGGGAACGCTTTACTGGGCCCCGTGGCGAGACGCGCGCAGAAAGAGATAGCTCAGTCGAGTGTTTCCGTCTCGCTCGCATTGCCGGTACAGTCAGTTGAAGAAATTAGTTCCAGCTCGACGCGTAGCTGCACAGCCCGTGATGCGGCTCCGAATGTGCTCCAAATGAGCTGATCTCTCTCTCTCTCTCGGATGGCGAATTCGCTCCCGTCATCGCGGCCTGGAACGCTTGAGACGATGGAGGACATAAGCTTACCCCGTCCCCCTCGCTCCGATTTTTGGAAGGGGGGGGGGATAGAGAGAGATAGCTCAGTTATCTCAGGTATCTCTCTGTCCTCTTCCGCACAGTCGAGTCAGAATATTGAAGCCGCACAATGAATTTCGGCATTTCAGGCTTCAACGCTTTATTATTCACAACAATGTGTCGAACTCGACCGAATATTCTCATCAGACTGTACAGAGAAGAACAAAGATACCTAACTGAGCTACATCTCTCTCTCTCTGTTATCTCAGGTATCTCTGTCCTCCTTTGTACAGTCGAGTAAGAGAATATTAAAGTCGCACAATGAGTTTTAGCATTTCAGGCTGCAACGTTTCATTATACACAACAATGTGTGGAACTCCACCGACTATTCTCATCAGACTGTACAGAAAAGAACAAAGATACCTAACTGAGCTATCTCTCTCGGCACAACGCCCCCCCCCCCCGCCCTCCCTCCACAACGGCAGAAAGCGTTTCGGGTCTACATACATTTCATAGGCGTAATCGTTCCATAGGTATACCAAATATTTCAGTTTTGTGCGTGGTCGACGTATGCACTTGGGATGAGCCGATCGAAGGTAGATGAACAAACGTTTTGAGCGAAGGGGCGTCGAAAGGGGGGGGGGGTTGAAGCGGAGGACGAGGCAACGGTTCGCGCGTTCACCGACACGAGGAGAGGCGGCGGTCGGGCCACTCGCCGGGTTCAGACGGGTTTTCGACTGTACCGCGGTCGCGGAGAGGGGGAAGGGGCGCGCGCGTGAGATGAAATTGGCGCGTGCGTACGAGCCCCCGCCCCGCCGCCGACCGGACAGCGCGCGCAAGCGCTGTCGCGTTCTCGTGACACGCGTGATTCCCGCACTATGCGCCATCTTTTTACACCGACTGTACTATATTTTTTTTTGCGAAAAATGTTTTTTTTCTTCTTTTTTTCTAGCGTTTTCTTTCTTCTTTTTTTTTTTGTTTCTTTCGTGTGGATTGGAATCTTGATTTTGAGAATATTCGTCGAGGTTGTGATAACTGCGAATTTATCGTCTCGATGATTTTCGTGTCGTCCGTGAAAATTGTGGCGCGATATTTGAATCGGATCATTCATTGTTGAAAGAGAGAGAGAGAGAACTTTGTCGCAGAACGGAATTTCGTGTCGCGATTCGATGCCCACGTTTTTTTTATTGTTTCGCGATTATAGAGTTTGACCGAACGCCCGCAGTTGATTTATTATTATTATTATTATTATTTAATTCTCATTTCCGGTTAGTCGAAGTTTGAAATTGAATTCTATATAAAATGTCGTGTGAGATTATTGTTTTTTCACGGTTTTTTAACGATCCTATATCGAATTTCAACAAATTTGTTTAATTGTTGAATTTATCGTTTCGGTCCGATTTCGAATTCTCGAAACAATCGAGGGCCAACTGTACGACATGGACGTAGATTTTTTCACGTTTAACATCATTTATCTTCTTTGTTTGACAAGAAAAGAAAAAAAAACTAAAAAACTCGTCATTACTAAGTCTTCATAAATAAATAAGTTTTATTTTTTAATTTATTCAAAATTTTTTAAATATTTTTCTATTTTTTTTAAATGGTTTTCTTTGTATTTGTAAGGATTTGAAAATTGTCGATGTGGATGATACGCGAAACGTTTTGCGATTAGATAACGTAGCACGGTCACAGACAGTTGCGAAGGTTTCAGAGACTCGATGATATAGGTTTGAGGTTGGATAAATTTCACGATGTTCGAAGCACTTTGTACGACGTTCGTGAACCGACTGCGCAGCGTGCGGCGAGATTCGGTCCGACGAGCGCTTCGTGCTGCTCCGGTCTCTCGCGGACGCCGCATGCGCGGATGGGGGAGCTAGCGGCTGAAAAGGGGGGGGGGGGGGGCTAGGGGAAGAAAAAAACATAATTGTGGAGGGGATAGCAGCAGCAGTCAAAGGGCCTGAACGGCCAAAGCACATCTGAGCACATCCGTGCGGTTCGGACTGCAATAACGGTTGTCCATGGTTTTCTTTGGTTCGTAAGGGGAGAAGGAAGGGAGAGGGGGAGAAGGTTCTTGCAAAGAAATGACGTTACTATAAATACCCATATAGAGTTTTTCTGGGGAGAACAGAAAAAACACGACTTGTCAGATTTTAGGAAATTTTCAAGGTGATGTGAAGCCTTCCGGTGTTTGCGATGAGCGCGAGAGAGATGGAGCTATCGACGCACGCTGCGGAGCGAGAGAGAGAGAGAGACAGCGCTATCGACGCTCCATTCGAAGAGCGAGAATGGTTTTCACATAATCTTTCAAATCGCAACAATGTGTGATGGGAAAAATTTGAAATAAAATTTCTTTCGAAGTAAACACGATGGTGAATTTTTTTCAACGATAGTTATTGGATCGTCGTTGGAATTTGAAGGAGTTATGTCGATCGGAAACCGAAAATGGAAGTTTGTTGAACAAAACTCTGCGAATGTTGAAATTTCGGCGTTTATGGGGTCGTTCGATGGGGGTAATGGTGGTTATGGGGGAAATGGTTGTTCTGTCGTTGAGATTTTTTATGGAATTTAAGGTTATGGCGGAGAGATGAATTTTGGATGAACGATTTTGGGGTTTCGTGTTGGATTGTAAAATGGCGCCGAGAGGCTGAAATGGAAAATTGTAAAAAATAGATATATATATATCTTACGTTTCATGGGATTCCTGGGTTACACGATTCAAACTTACATCGTGAAAAATGATCGATTCAAAATGGAGGACAAATTTGAGAAACAAAATTTTATCTTAAATAATTGTTTTTTTTTTTTAAGTTGAAATTCGAATTAAATGAGAAATCAATAGATTACCTTTTATGAAGATGGAAAAATTCGTTTTTGCAATGAAAAATTTTGCGAATAAGTATAAAATCGATGCTTCAAATTTATGAAAAATGATTTTAGAATTTCGTTTATTTTTTTTTCTTTGTTCCAATGATGGATAAAGTTGTTGTACCGATAATTTTTCACGATTGCTCATCCACCGGTCGAAGGTTTCCGATCCGAAGACACGTCACCGATCGACCCAATCGTGGATTTCCGCCATCTCGAAAAGACCGCGATCCTTTTGAGTACACACACGTGTTATGACGAGTCCTCGGTCAAAGTCTCGTCGAAAACTCGGTTCGGCCATTTTCCAAAGTCCACGAACCAGTTCAGCTGCGAACAAACCCAAAAAGATATATTTTAGTCACCACATACTTCGTCAATCAGGAAATAACAACGAGTTTGAAAAAAATGTCTCAAACAACGAAAAAAAAAAAAAAAAATAAAAAAGCGACCTAGGATCGATAAGCCGGAAGAGCTTAACACGGATAATTACAGCTACGACCAACGCCAAAGAATTAACAACGCCATGTTTTTTCTTCTGTTCCTTTTTTTTTGTTCGTTTCATTCTTTCGATTCTTCAAAGTCTTTGTGACAACGCGCCGGGCCGTCGCTCCGATCTGCGGAAGAGACGAGACCCGGCCAGGGTCACGTCGAGGTGACACAGCTTTTATGTATACACATATATATATCATACACGCGGATCGGCTCGGATCGCACGAAATGCTAACTAGGTATTCCATTGTATTCAAACTTTATGCGCGCGGGATATTCATTCGTTCGTTCTTTCTCGCTCGTTCGTCGCTTCGATTACATTCGTTCACTCTGATAAATACAATTTTTTTTTCTTTTTTTTTTTTTAGAAACGGAACAAACGAAACGTTTGTGTGCGCCACGCTGCTATCAATAATTAACGCTCTGTTTCCTTCATTTTGCTGTGCTAACGATGAAATTCACCGAACCACTCAAATTTACAAACGTCATTGATTGTTATCATGATTATTTATTTTTCCGGGTCTACTTTTATTTTCTCGATCGCTTTGTGAGATTATTTCGCAAGCGAATTGATAAACGACTGAGGATTAGTGAACGAGCAAGAGCTCAACGATTCTTTGCTACGATTGTGAATAACTTGAGCTCGATTAAATCCAAATCGTTCCAACTTCACCGTCCAACTTCAATCGTCCAAAATTCACCATTAGCGTTTTCGAAGTGATCGCGAAAAATTATCGATCTTGCAGGAGTCCAAACACATCTTGCCACGATTGTGCGTGGTTCGGAGTCAATTTCGTGGAAATCGGTCGAACCGTTCGCGAGAAATTGCCGATCGCTTTTTCGAGGTGGACGAAACGCATGCGCGCTCGTGTGTCACTCAACCGAAGCAACGAAAGAAAACGAAACTTTACAATTATCATGAGAAACGTAAAAGATAATGAAAAAAACGATAATTTCAATAGCAAACAATGATTATTTTCTTTCGTTTGAGGTTGGATCGATTAAGAAAAAACAGTTATGCGCCCGACGAGTGTGATTCGAATAAAATGTTTTATCTTTTTCTGTGCGCGTGTGGTTGAAAAGCTTGAAAACTCTTCGGACGGGTAGCCCGAAAGCGTCGTTTAAGCATATGGAAATGAGTCCGTTGTCTCGTATTAGGTTCGGATCCCACGTGTTGACCCCCATCTTTGTTCCCCGGAGTGGCGACGACCCCACCGGGTGCGTGCGGGGCGACGAAACGACCGTCCGTCCGACACGCTCGTCGAATTGCGTAACGGGAGCCCCGGTATAACGATGAGGTTAGCAGCTCGCCCGCGCCCGAGCGGCAGAAGCGGCACGTACACTTCGATAGTAGTAGTAATAGTAGGTTCGTTTTTTTTTTCAAATATATTATTCCATTGTTGGTTATGCGGCTGCATCAGCAGCAGTAGCAGCAGCAGCGACAGATGGATCGATGACCTCGAGAAGAAAGGGAAATCCCGACGAGTGGCATTGGTACATAAAGCGATATGGAGTGGCGCGACGGTCGCTCTCTCTCTCTCTCTTGAGAGAGAGAGAGAGAGAGAGAGGTGCAACACACGGGCCAACATAACCTCGCAGCTCGAGTCTGTGATTGTAAACCAACGAGTAACCCGGCTCATGACGGGCGCAAACGCGTACTTCCATGCGGCTGCGCGTCGACAGCATTATCTCCTTATTAGAGTTAATTGGAAGGCTTGCATGATACACCAGCAACGTCGTCTATGGCACGAGGTTACATACACACGGATTCGTCGACCACACACACACACACACACACCCTACATACAGTCATTGGCCATGAAAACTTATTTTTTATTTTTTTTGGTCTTGTTTCAAAACGTATGAGAAAAATCTTGCTTCCTCGTGGCCGAGTTAATGTCGCAACTTGTGAATTTTGGAAAACAAATTCATTCGTCTGAACATTTTATATTTTTTATATTTGGAATTTACGAAAATGCAAATTAGTTTTACGTACAATTCAAACATATAGGATATTTTTTTTCTTTCAAATATAAAGATTCGCGCGAAATTTTGAATTGGTGTGTATCATTCCAAAATTCAAATTTGGCCAAACTTCTAAAACCCAAAAAACCAAATAAAAACCCTCACAATCAATCTACCGAAAAAAAAAAAAACAAACTAATTTACAAAACGAAAAAAAAATTGTGATAATTCATCGGGCAACATAAAAAATGTCGGATCTCCAAACTCGTGACCCCCGGCGAGCAGTGAAGATAATTATTCTATCGAAGTAGGACGTCGCACGATAATCAACGCAGCTCAGACCCGCCGGGTCTGAATCATCAAATTGTTGCGTCGACAAATGTTGACGAACAATTAACAACAATAATACGAAAAAATTTTGTCGTCGACAGAAGCTGGGGCCGAGATAGTCGAGAGAGAGAGAGAGAGATGACGAGAGCAGCAGCAGCGAAAGTAAATGAAAACGATTCTGCAGCTTTGTCCCCCTCCCTCCCCCGGGGACTCCCCCCCCCCCCTGACCGCCCGATGTGGCTTATCTACATGCAACGTGTGTGCCGCGTTGACTGGCTCACGGCTATGGCCGTGAACGAATGACACAGCCTATATCTCTAATCCCACAACGCAAACGTACGTTGGCCTTCCAACGACTGGCACTCTGTTACGTTCCAAATGAAAAAAAAAAAGTGTAACAGTCTCGCTCTCTCAAAGCCCGAAACATGTGCCAACGACTGTGCCCGAGTGGTTTCCTTAAACGGCCGATAACCCCATCATTCGGTAACTTCGTTTGTCAATCACTGTGCCATTCGTCGTTCTGACCGGCCGATGACCGCGTTATCCGGTCTCTTCGATTGTCAATCACTGTGCCATTCCCCGTTCTGACCGACCGATGACCGTGTCATCCGGTCTCTTCGATTGCCAATCACTGTGCCATTCGTCGTTCTCACCGGCCCGATCACTGTGTTTAACGTTACGATCAAACGGCCATCGTATTTGCTTCATACGGTTTACTCGGGGACATTGAAAACTGGTGGAAACATCGTGTCTCTCTCACATCGAGTTACAAACTATATCGTATCTTTATATCTATATATATATATATATATATATATATATGACCCATCGCCCGTTTGTTACCATCTCCCCGTCACTTTGGCTAATCAGATTACACTCCCTCCCATCGTCAGCGTCACTTTCGTTATTTCATCATCGATGAAAATTTCATTTCGTTCATCATTATTATTATTATTTTTTTTTCTCCTCTTCTTCATCGTCTTCTTTTTTTTTTCCTCCTCCGAGCATTGACCCACAAGGGCGGGGCGGGGGCGGGGGCGGGGGGGCAGTGGCGAAACGTGAAAGCGTGATATCGCGTTTGGAACAACAGGCCGAAGATAATGACTATGCACAGAGCCCGGTGTGGTGAGGGTCAATGTTTTTGGGACTGTGGTTTGGTCTGGGCTAAGAGAGCAGTTGCCATGCCAACGTGAAAGAGACGGCGGCAGAGGGAGTGAAATAGGGGAGGCAGCGGAGAGCAGCGCCCAGACGTGAGAGAGAGAGACAGAGTCAGAGAGAGAGAGAGAGAGAGAGAGAGACAGAGAGAGAGACAGAGAGAGAGAGAGAGTGAGAGAGAGACCGATCGAGAGAACGAGGACCCGATGGGGCGAGTGACGAGCGAGGTATGGCCACCGGGGGAAACGACGTAACACACACATATGGGTATATATATATATATATATATATATATATATATATATATATATATATATATATATATGTATGTGTGTATGTGTGTGTATACATGTATTTATTATGAGAAGAAATAGAAAAGATAATCATGAAAAACTACTCTCATCCCTTGGCGAATATACTTCGACAATTGGATTTCGGGTTTTCGTTCATTGATCGATATATATATATTACTGTACGATGGACTTATGGTAACGGTTATTGGCCGGTTGAACGAATTATCGGAATTCACGCAACTCCGACATAACCTTCCATCACTGAATATTTCATCTCATCTGTGCCATTCGGAGAAAACGGTCGATCATATATATATATCGCGTTAGAGCGTTTTCAGTATTGTTATGGATTAATTTTTTTTCCTTAAAGGGTAAGCTTGTGGATTGTATGGAAGGTCAATTATCATTTTGTGAGCGAGGAGTGGGGATAGCGATTATGTGAAATTATGTTATGTGATTAATAATTGTTCCCGACTGATGTCTCATCGAAAAATAAAGTTAATAACCGAATATATGTATATATCTATATGTTCAGTTGCAACTTGGTGACTTCTTCGACATCGAAGGCTTCGCAACTCATGCTCCAGGCGTCTCGTAGTCATTCAGCCGGATTTCTAATCACTCGACGTCTAATCAGTCGAACGACGGTCGCGATAAGATTCAGTAGAATTTCGGAAATGTTTCAACCTCAAAGCTACGTATTCGTCGTGTATTATAAAATTATTATTCTGTATCTATGAATCGTATTTTTCTCCAAATGTATTATGATGTAATTTCAGGAATCAAAGATGGCCGTCACATCGAGACGGATGATCTACTACATCTTCATGTGTGTGTGTGTGTGTGTGTGTGTGTGTGTGTGTGTGTGTGTGTGTGTGTGTGTGGGTAAGAGTGGAAGAAAAGAAGTGGTTCGCACACCGGGATACGAACGAACGCGTAAAAACCATCCGAACTATCGGACATTTCGTTGATCGACCTTACGGAGGTATAGGGCGTCCGAAAAAGGATCACGAAAGGGTCAGTGGAACGTGTGTAATACATGCGAACGTGGTGGCGATGAGGCCAGGGCACGCGGCCGGTGGTTCGATACAGGACGACGGCAATTGCGCCCAATCTTTTCATTCGTTTGTAAATGAATGGTGCGGTGCCCCAACGACCTCTGAAGAGACGAAGACAGAGGAAAAGAGTGAGAGAGAGAGAGAGCCCGAGAACCCGAGAGCGCAAAGCAGAGAGAAAGATGATAACAGACAAAGATGAAAACATTCGAGTTGCACACGCGCATAACCTACAAACACAAAAACAAAAAAAAACCCTGGAGCACAAACCGAGAACGCTGACTTCCATATATACAGACCCTGCCACTTGTGAATAATCTATCTCGGTGAGCGAAGGCAGCAGCAGCATCGTTCAAGAGAGAAGGGGAAAGAGCAAGAGAGAGAGAGAGAGAGATAGAGACGGAAGCTTGAAGAAGACACGTCATCGTCCGGGCGGTCTACCGAAAAGGCGGCATAAACCCACCGCAGCCTGTCTTATCACCTTACCGCACATCGTCTCAGGGCATATCGCTCGAGAGTATTTCGCCGGAGAGGCTGCGAGCGCCGAACGGAGAACCGACTTCTCAGGCTCCCTCAGTCGAGGGCTGGAAAGTCTGAGAGTGCTCACTCGATTCTCCGCCTGCTTCCCCCCCGCCCCCCTCCCGCCTTTTCCCCGCGCTTATGCGTTAAGTAGTGTGTACGTGTGTATCGGCGTTGGCCGCTTGAGGCGCGGAGGTCGGGACAGGGTATAAAGCCCGCCAGAGAGGCTCTATAGATGGAGGAGATCCCGTATGTAGGCCCAGGTACATATAGCCACTACTGAGAGTACCCTTCTAGTCTTTCTCCATTTCCGCCTCTCTCGTTTTCTCGTTTGGCCCCGTTTCTCGTTTCTACCGTATTACGCCCCCCCCCCCGCCCTCACCCGGACAAACCTTCCGCCTAAACCAGACCTACCTTCGCCCTTGTCCCCTTCCCCGGGGAGCATGGCACAGCCCTCTGGGTGTAGCACTCTTGTTTCCTGCGCGATGCCGATAGGCCGGGTAGTTCCAGTGCCACGCTCTGTTTCCCGATGCTCTAAACAGGTCTGTGATGGGCCCCCCTTCGGCCCTCCGCGTTTCGTCTACCGGCAAACAACCCCCCGCCCCCTTCGCCCCATCGTACACTCGTTATGAGACATTGCCGAGGAATATTCTCCGGGCTTTTCCGCTCGTAGAAAACTACCGGGGGCTCGTTGGGGTCTGGAGGCAGTAGGCTGCGAGAAGGCAGATGGATGGGTTAGGGGGGGGGGGCAGAGTGGTCGAACATGGTCGAGGTGGAGGCGATAACGGTTCGTTGATAAGGGCACCGCTGCCCCCCCTTCGTCCCTCTGGCTACCCCTTCCCGCTATTCGCCCTTTCCGTTTGCTCTAACTGCACTCTATCTTTTCCCACCCCTTCCTCACTCTCGCACACACACCCCCTGCGCCCCCCCCACGCTGCTCTCTTTCAGTTCTCCGCAACACCGACGCTTTTAATATCTCGGCGAGCACCCGCGCCCGGCTTTTTAATTATCTCTCGAGGTATAATGGAAGCTTGCATCTTTTACCCTCCCCGCCCCCCTCTCTCCCCGCCCACCCCGGTCTCCCCACCCCGGTATGGCTTTTCGACGAAATAAACGTAAAAGCACGAATGGTACGTATTACAAGAGGCGAACGTTTGATATGCTACACGTTTATCCGAGTTTTCCCCTTTTTATCTTTTTGTCCATACCATAACCACCTAGCCCCTGCTTTCCACCCCCGCCCCTGTCCCGCCTGGCCGCCCAGGTCTCTTTATCTAACTGCACGGCACGGATAACCCGACGATGGAGGACTGCGAGTGAAATGCACTTTGCGGCGCGCCGGGGGAATGTTCGACTCTTATGGTTCTGCAAATGGGATATCATGGGGATGCGGTTGTGCTACTATCGCGATGACAAAAAGGAAAGGCGAAAAATATGGAAATCGTTGGGTAGACGAGGGTGACGAGGAACCGCGCGATGACGACACTTGGAACACGAACACACATATACACTTGATCGCTTCTTAATTTTTGTACTCTTCGCGCTGCTCTGTTTTTGCGGGTGAGGGGAGGGGGGAGGGTGAGGGTGAGTTTTGTCGTTTAAGGTTGGAGGATGATTGCATTGGTGAGCGAGACGAGTATAAGGGACACCGCGACTAAGCGAAACGACAGGTTCATCCGGCCTGAGGTTCGAGGGCCGGATGGTTGTGTTCACAGCTACGGCCCCCCTGATTATCTTTCCTCGCTGCTAAAAGGCGTCGAGATGACTTTTCGTCATATTACTCGAACGACTCCGGGAGACCATTAGGCCGGGGCGCCGTCTTGAGCCCACGGGCGCTCCTGTTCTCGCTCTCACTTTGTCACTTTCTCTCTCTCTTTCTCTCTCTCTCTCTCTTTCTGGACTGTCTCGCACCTTCAGCCTTGCAATTATCACCTTCGCGCCTGCCTCACCCCTTTCTCGCTGTCTAATGCGATGAGTAAATCTCGAAAGAGATTATCATTTTAATGCTTTTTTCTTTTTTTTTTTCGACACTTACTGAAACGCCGAATTATGACTCTGCTGATTAATTCGTCTGGGCGGCGATGGAAGGTGCTTGATGTCGGACGTGGAACTCTCAAGATAAAATCGTTCTTGATGATAATCCGGTTTTTTGAAGTTTTTTTTCTTTTCATAAAATTTCTTGCGATGCAGCCGGTATGATTGCAACGTCTTTCACGAGTCAAATTAATTATGCAACAATTTTTACTCTCGTGTCGTGAATGGATAGAGAGCGAAAAATGCAATTTTAATTATTTTTACGATAAAATTTTTATTAAGGATTTTTTTATTTCTCAAAAACGCGAATGGAAAAATTGTGAATATGCAATGGATGATAATAATTGTAATTCTGGATCGAATTCTAGATTTGATTTTAAACTCAATTGTATTTTAAGAAAAAAAATATATAAACAATTCTATCTTGTTCGTCAATAAAAAAAATATCTTCATAATTATGTATTTTTTAATCTACGAAAAAGATTTTTTAAAGTACGATAATAATAATTATATATTTATGAGACGTATGGTGCTAACAGTTATCGAAAGAAAGGCGTGAAAAGTTTCGCAGATGATACACAAACGACCCTTTCCAACGTTGGCTCTTCGAATTTCTCATTTACGAGAGACTTCGTCATTTTCTTCGTGGAGCATTATTTATTACCTACATCTCGGGTAAAAAGGCTTTTCCATGCGGACCGAGTGTGAGGTACTGCGATAATTAACAAAAGAGCATTATGAGCCTGTGCCGCGGAGGGCAGACAATCGGCCTTGGAGGGCCGGGGGAGAGGAGACAGAGAGGGAGAGGGATGAGAGAAAGACTGCTCGGTTGTTGCATGCAACGACCCCAGCAGTTTCCGAGCTATTCCGGCTTTCCTTGTCTTACTTTCGTGAAAATATAACCATCAAATTATTACATATATATATATTTATATATCCAGCACCTGGGACTCTGCGTGGCACTAAATCGTTCCAGGCCTCATTTACTAATGACTACTATCTATATACGAGTCCACGCTCATGCCTTTCATTTTCTTCATTTCAATATATTTAAGGTATTACCCTCCATAAGAGAGTTCCTTGTCAGATTTTCACGAAACTTGGCATACTTATAGGTATTGATAAGAAAAAGGTTCAGTCAAATTTTCATGGCTTTCCGGAGCGCGAGAAAAAAGATATCAACACTTTTGATTTTCACACGTTTAACATGGAGCCTTATGGAGAATCACGCTCAATTTCATATAATACAAAAAGTCCTCGTCAGATTTTAATAAAAACACTTGAGCTGCAAGTTGAATATTCGGAGAACATTTTGGGCACTTGGCAGTAGAGATCAGGAGACTGTGATGATCATGATAAGCAAATAAACATCGGGAAATGCAGTTTATATCAGGAGTTGGTCGTGACCCAGTAGACATGGCAACGTTGCGCGTTTGTTTCCCACATTCTCTCTCTCTCTCTCTCTCTCTCACTAATCGACATCATAACACGCGACGTTGTCACATCAAAGTACTACGTACCTCAATCAGGAGACGGTATATCTTAGGCTCGCTTTGACTCTTACAGTTTGTGGGATACTACCTTAAGGTCCAACGTCTTGCTTTCCAGCAGAAAGCCAAGAGGAGAGAAGACCCAAATTTGGCTTCACAATAGTTCATGAAAATTTGCAGAATGGCGCCGAAGCCAGCGCTGCCATCGTTAACGAATAATGTGGTATATATCTGTCACATGTACGCCTCGGTATATCTATATATTTTATCTCCATGATAGTGACGTCACAGAACATAAGTTCGAGAATCATCTAACAGTAAAGCTGATATCAGTAACGAGTCCCTAGTTAGTTTTTCCATTTCGCACCGTTTGCAACGGCCTTCACACGATAGGACTTAGTGCGAGACGCGCTCGTCGCGGCAGCACCACCGACGAATCACACAAGCCGTCCCCCCTCCACCCGTCCCATCGCCCATTGCCATCGGACCGCTTCGCGTCAACAAAATGGAGCACCGCGCGCACATTGTACGATAGCCCGACGAAGAGATGAGCGTTTAATATTATTAGCATCGTTGAAAATTTATAAGCGGTTACACGCGGAGCCGCATGTGGAGGCATTTTAATTGAGTGTCTGGTGGGTTAGGTCATCGCTGGCTGGTATAACCGCCACGGTATGCGCCGGGCCGAGGCGTATTCTGTGAACACATGGACGCCTCCGGGCGACCGCCATAGAGACACCGGAGGCACATCCATACACACACACTTACGCACAGACATACGCACATACACATGTACATGCGGACCGCAGATAGGATCTCAGAGATATTGCCCTCCGGTTTTCACAGACCCGAGCTCAGCGACACAAGACACTTTGTAACACATGTGCAAGTTCGGCTATTAAACTCGTACTGGTTGTTTTTTTTTACTTCTTCTTCTTCCGCTTCTGTTTTTCATCTCTAGCGTTCTATTTATTATTCTGTTTTTTTTGTTCCACACCCATTTTTTGTGCATCGCGGTTGAGGACTCGGAAAATTTGTATTTGTTTTTTTTGTTGCTTCGAGAGAAAGAGCCAGAGAGAGAGAGAGAGAGAGAGGGCGAGCTTGGTTTCGGAAGAATCGTTTGGTGGGATTTCTCATGATTTTCTGGGAAATATTTTTCAGAGAAAAGTTTATCAAGACGCACATTGGAAAAAACGAAACAATGTAGAATTGAAGAATTTTCAGATTCTTTTGTTTCGGTTTAATTGAATAAAAGTTATTGAATTTGTTGTGATGCATTTTTTTTAAGTTTGAGATAAATCTGGAACATACAACTCTTATTTTCTACAATTATGGAATATATTGAGAGTAAGAGAGAGATGTATGAATTATTTTTACGATGCATTTAAAATGAAAATAATATTTTTGATTCAGACGATCTAAATATTGCGATCCAAAAAAAATTTAGAAAAAATCGCTGATTAACAATTCACAAAATTCTATCTCAACTGATTATACTCTTTCCCCTTACCTCTCAATTTCACTTCTGAACCGAAAACTCCGAAAATAACTATGTGCAAACAAAAAAGATATAAATGAATAAAAAAATCTATACTCTGTAAAAAAAAAATTGCAACTCTATTCGTTCTTCAAAACTTAAAAACTTCAAAATAGTAAATCCAATCGTCCTATATATACCTTCTCAAAACCCTTATCCAACATTCTCCACACATTATCAAACGAAACGCAAATTTTCTCATTAAAAAAAAAAAATTCAAAAACGTCCAGGCTCGAATTTTCGATTGGAAACAATTATGAACAACCGAATCGACCAAGGAATTCTTCAACCCTTTACAACGATGTGTTACACAACTCAGTCGTTAGCTGTCTGCCGCGAGTGCGAGAGAGACAGCGCTATTGAGTCTCGTTTCGACAGACAAAAAGCGACAGACAAGTAAGCCGATGACAAGCACATTGCCTCAATTCCGACACCTCGATATCAACCGAACTATTTCACCGAGTGCCAGTTCGACGTTGACGAGCAAAAAACTTCATGAAGTCCAAACGAGTGGGTCGAATTATCGAAAAGTACAGCGACGAAAAGCCCGGGAAAAAGCCGCAGTCTAAGTTACCAAAGGCGGACTAGGGAGGCTGTGAAGTTTTCCATCCCGAGCCACAGCATTGCGGTCCGCGAGACGATGGCCCGGTCGAGCCAACTTGGGGTTTGGCTTCTACAACGATTGTATACAATGGCGTACATGTGGAGCTGTCCGTGGAAGCCTAGTAGGCTGGTCTTGGAAGACGAAGCCGAATGGTACAGAGCACAGGGATGTTGTTGAAAGAGCAGGCCACATATAGTGGCCGCGCACAAGAGCTTTGAGCCCCGAAGCTTCCCGGGCCTGGTCGAAGGCTCGGTAGGTCGTGCACGGGCCTTTGTTAAATATGGCCCTCGTGCGCGCGCGCGCTTCTTGTTCTTTTGTCGTCGTTGACAAAGCCCCGAAGAAGAATCCATCCTTCGAATGTGGAACAGCTGCGCCATCGAATGCCCGCTCTCCCAGGTCCGCTGAACCGTCAACCTATAACGTGTCTCTTCCTTCTTCGTCATCATCTTCCACGGTTTCGGTCTCTCTCTCTCTCTCCATCGCTCATCCTCTCACGCTCTCTCTCTCTTGACACCAGATTTTTTTTTGGTTTGCTTGTTTGTCCTTTTTTCCCGTTCCTCTCTCATTCTTGTTTGACTACTGTCTGCACGGTTTTCGTTCATCACACAATTTCAGTTACGAAATTATTTGAATGTGGCTGACGTAAATTTCGGTGATGTGTGAAAAATTGTTTATTGAGCTTTGTGGAATCGTTTCGGTGATTATTCGTCTGGGATTGTGCTTAAATGTCCGGGCGAGTGAAAGAATGAAGAAAGGACGAGAGTTCTTGATGGTTGTTCTGATTTGATTGCTAGTTTTTAGGGTTTTTTTCCAGGGATGAGCGTGCATTCAATGAAAATGTATTTCAAATACTTCTCGAACTAAACGATAATTAATTTTACCGGATTTATCAAATATTTATTTTCATTGTGAAATAGTAATTTACGTGAATTGATCGTAATTATTACGGGAATGTAAAAATATTGATTTGTGCATGATAATCATAGTTGTTTGTTTTGAGAAGTATTTCAAATACATTTTCATTAAATGGATGCCTGTCACTGGTTTTTTTCTTATTGGGACAATCGTATTGTCGGATTTTAGTTTCTTGTGGAATCCAGAGAATCATCATTGAGAGGGTTTATTTGTCATGACGATGCTGATGGAACAGTTTCAGAATAAGAAGATCAGGATTAGAATGAGAAAGATTAACGTTACGAGATTTGGTGAGAGAGAGAGAGAGAGAGTGAACGTAGATTCTACGAAGTTGTTTGATGATGCTTCCAAAAAAGCGTAGAAACGGTGAATAAGAGTGGAAACATGTTAGATGGATCTTCAATGGAAACTAAAGTGGGTGAGGGGTTAATAAAAACGCAGGAGAAATAATGGGATCAAATGTAGGTAATAGGTGAAAGGAAATTTTTTCCCAAGGACCTGAACAAAAATATGAGGCAATTCGAGCCAGTGGTGAGACCAGTGACGAAATGGGGTCGTGACACGGGGTTGGGAGAAGAGGGTTGGAAAGCAAAAGAATATCGGGATGAAGATATAGAACGCACGCAACGAAGGTGATCGTCAGAAGGACTCTGCCATCAGACGCAGGATGATGCTGCCTTATTTATCGAGATACGAGTAAAATAAGAGGGGTTCACTTTAGGGTGGACAGCAGGAAGGTCGTTGAAGGGTGAGGAAAAACGAAGGAACGAATAGAAGAGAATAACGGAGAAGTGAATCAGCGAGAATGTTTCGGGAATGAAATTAAAAAAATGGCGGGACAGCAAACGTAGTTCGAAACGACAGGGAAACAGGATAAAATTGGCAACAGCACAGACCTTGCGAAGACGAGGATCGCGAGTGAGAAAGCTGGCGACGGGGGATGGCGGAAAAAAGGGGTAGTGAGAAAGAAGAAGAAGAAGAAGAAAAAAACAACTCGACTCCAGGAACAACAGGTGGTACGAGGAAACCAGAACGGAAGGGACACCGAAGTATCCAACGTTATAGAGTTGTAGTGGTAAGGGACTGGGCCGGGCCAGAAGGGTTTAGGATTGGGGAATGGGGACGTTGAGGGAAAGATACGGGGGGAATGGGGAAAGTAGAAGCGGTTATGTAGAACGGGCGAGGAAGATAAAGTATTGTGGAAGCACGCGTGCTTGAGTGATAACGGGAAAAGGGTTAATGGTCGACGGGGATGTGGGAGGATGGAATTGGGGGTGAGAGTGGACGAGGAAAGTGGGAAGGTGGGAGGGAGGATTGAATCGATGGAGCGAAAATAAAAAAGTCGGAAGACCGAGGAGGAGGACCGAGGAAAGACTTATTCAAGGTAGTATCCCACAAACTGTAAGAGTCAAAGCATGCCTAAGATATACCATCTCCTGATTGAGGTACGTGGTACTTTGATGTGACAACGTCGCGTATTATGATGTCGATTAGTGAGAGAGAGAGGGAGAAGATGGAAAACAAACGCGCAACGTTGCCATGTCTCCTGGATCACGACCAACTCCTCATATAAACTGCATTTCCCGATGTTTATTTGCTTATTATTATCATCACAGTCTCCTGATCTGTACTGTCAAGTGCCCAAAATGTTCTCCGAATATTCAACTTGCAGCTCAAGTGTTTTCATTAAAATCTGACGAGGAGTTTTTGTATTATATCAAATTGAGCGTGATTCTTCATAAGGCTCCATGTTAAGCGTGTGAAAATAAAAGTGTTGATATCTTTTTTCTCGCGCTCTGGAAAGCCATGAAAATTTAACTGAACCTTTTTCTTATCAATGCCTATAAGTATGCAAAGTTTCATGAAAATCTGACGAGGAACTCTCTTATGGAGGATACTACCTTAAGTTGCTATTCCTTTTGCTGGAGAATGCTTTTCCTATTAGGAGTAAAATCAAGATGCCAAGTTGCCTGAATCAACGATGCATGGAAATTCCATGATCCAATGAAATAAAGCCAAAATGTTGTTGTGCCATCAAAACGAGGAACAATAGAGTCCGTGGTTCTGTTGACGTCGTTTGAAATCGTTTTCAGGATTCTACGAGGGCACGAAAGTGTGTTCGCCCACTTCTTTCTGTCTCTTTCTAAATAAATACAGAGGGTGAGCATTACGAAATCCGAAAATAGGAAGATCCAGAGACGCAAACACAAGGGAGATGGACAATAAGTGAGTTGAGAAGTGAATGCGTTGGTGAGCAGTGATAATCCAAGAAGGGGAATGGAATGTCCGGGAGCGAGATTGAAGTCACGATGGGAGAGATAAAAGGAAAATTGATGAAACGTAGAAATGTTAAGTGGAGTCAATAAAAATGGTGGCAAGATGAGGCACGAATGAATGAACGAGTGAGAGGCTGAATGGATGTGAGACGAGTAGCCAGGCGAACGCTGTGGTCCTTGGGGTCAATCAAGGTAACGTCGATATAGGGCGAGACGAGAGAGGAAGGGGGAAAATTAAGAAGAACATGAACGATGGCAGTGAGACGAAGCAATTGCACAAGGAAGCTCGAATCGTGTAATCTTCCACAAATAAATCAACGTAATAATAAACTTTTACCTGGTAAATCAACAACTTCAGCTTCATAGAAGATAAAAAACTCTTTTAATCTTTGAAACGTATCTTTCGATATTATAAAGTCATTACAACATTTTTTCAATATCTTGAGGCAAATATTTATCAACCCATCTCAGCGCAATTTCAGATTTTAAAAAATGATTGTGTAAATAAAGAAATAAAAAAAAAATCCAAAAATACATAAAAAAAAGATTAATTAATTATCCTGGACAAATGAAAAAATAAGCAATTACGTCTCAAACGACAATACAATATAATTGAAAAAAGAAAAGGAAAATGTATATCTGAACATTGTTTCGCGATGACAAAAGCGATTGTCTCACTGTATCCTTGTACATCCACCGTTGGTTTCCGTATCACAGATCGGTATAATATCATAGTTCGTCAATGAAAAGATTCTTCGTGACAAACAATAGCCATCGCACACAAATTCCGCCCCAGGGCCGAAGAAATAGTAAAAAAGAAGCGAAAGAAGCCATAAATATACATATATATATTTATAAAATGAAGAAATAAGGAGAGTAAAAGAATCTACCTCGGACCAACACAGTAAACAAGAGAGTCAGGGAACAGAAAGAGAGAAAGAGAGACAGAGCTATCTCTGAGAGAGATAAATTGACATAAAGACCACGAGAGAAAGCGAGAAAGTGAGAGGAAGAAAACTCGGGGCTCGATAACATTGCCAAAGAGTCTTCAATTCGCAACAATGGGACATCTTTGAATACACTGAATGGTGATGGGACGATGAGGGGGGGGGGGAAGGGGGACTCTGGCTCGGTGGCCGGTAATGGGCAAACTTTTTATTCGCGATGCTAAAAAGAGTGCCGAGCGCGAAAGTGCGAGAAGTGCCAGAACTCGTGGGCGATAGTAAAGGACGAAGGGAGGGGGGTTTGGTTCTCACTCGGTAGCATTGAGGGGGGTGGTGGGAGAACAGATAGGAGGCGGCGGGGGGGGGGGGGGTTTGGGGGTTGGTGGCGTCGCGCTCGAAATAAAGACCGAGTATGCGGATGCTTCGAGCTTTTAATAAATGATAGGGAAGAGAGCCCGAGGGATAGGACACCCGTACAATTTTCTGTACCTATATATATATATGTGTGTGTGTGTGTGTGTGGGTAGTCGACTCGCACCAGGGGGCGCGTGTGACGCCATCGACTATTTCCCATTTCAGTTATACAAGAGAGAGAAGGAGGAAGAAAAAAAAGAGAGAGAAAAAAATGAAGGATGCGAGAAAAAGAGAGATCTCCCCATTATTTTTTTTTCTCCTTCCCACCTCCCGGTTTTTTTTGTTGTTGTTATTCATCCCCCTGCGTCTCGCCTCCCTATCGTTCCTTTGTCTTGCCCGTTGAGCGAGAAAGCCACCGAAACCCGTCACATTTATAACACCCGTATATATATATATATATATATATATATATATATATATATATATATATATATATGTATGTATATATGTATGTGTGTATACAGTGTCTCTTTAGCGCACAATACGTGTATGAAAGAGTCGTGGAATAAAAAATGATAATAATGATAAAAAATAATAAAAAAAAATCGAAGCATAGCCGTGGGTTGAGGGGAGGTTGAGAGGGATATCGTTGGATTTCTCGTCTTCGCGGACTCGAACCACGACGCCCCCCCCACGGACATTAACGAGAATCGTCGGGATTACGTGTGATGCCGACGAATGGGATATATGGAAATTGCTAGCGGGGCTTCAAGACGTTTTTCAACGTCGTCGTCGTCGTGTGACAATCAACGTTTTTAATTGTTACACGCGACAAAAAAAAAAAAAGACGATATGTATCAGGGTGGTCCTTGATGGGGGTGTCGACGGATTTCGACAAGTGCACTCCCCCCAGATAGGTTCGAAACACACTAACTTGTTTTCATCGGAATGGAATATTCGAAAATTATCGAATAAATTCAGAATTAATATTTTATTAATCCATTTTGCAAACAGGAACGTGAACATTGTTTTCTTTTCCTTCTTCTTCTTAATTGAAAATCAATCATTTTACTTTTTTGGATAGAATTATTACATTTGCATTAATCAATATTTTTTCTTTTCAATTAAGAAAAAAATTAATAAGCCATTTTTCTCGCTTTTTTAATTTATTCAATTTTTTTCTTTCATAACAAAATTTGTTCGATTGTTTAATGAAAAATCAATAATTTTACTTTTTCAGATAGAATTATTATAAATAAAATTATATAATAGAATAAAAATTTTGATTAATGGAAATGTAATAACATTTCCATTAATCAAAATTTTTTTCATCTCAATTAAAAAAATTATTAATATTATTATATATAGAATTATTAATAATTATATATAGAATAAAAATTTTGATTAATGGAAATGTAATAACATTTCCATTAATCAAAATTTTTTTCATCTCAATTAAAAAAAAAATAAGCAATTTTTCCCGCTTTTTTATTTATTCAATTTTTTTTCAAAAACAAAATTTGTTTATTTATTATGGAAAATGCATTTGGATAGATTAATTGGATCAATTTTCCGGTTTCGTGTTCCGAGAGTAAAGTTATGCGATGAAGAGGACGCGCGGTTGCGGTTTTACGGGACGGTTGGTCCGAGTGTCGCGGGGGCGGCGTGAGGGGAGGTACGAGGGGCGGGGGGAGGGGGGAGGGGGCGAAGGACGGTGCCCGTATATGTGTGACGATTGTGGGAGAGGAAGCATGCGTGTAGGAAGGCAAAGACAACTCACGGAAATACCGAATTAGGGAGGTTAGGAAGTCGGTCGGGTTAGCGGGCGTGAATGTTTGGCATTTTAATGAGGAAACGAGCCATTTACCTTGCACAGCTCTTGTCGATGCAGCACGCGTCGGCCTTGTTCCTATCTCTCTCTCTCTCTCTCTCTCTGACTCTCTCTCTCTCTCTCTCTCTCACTTCTTCTCTCTCCGTCTCTCTCTCTCTCTCTCCACCCCCGCCGATGAAGCGGTCATACGCACTCACACGTACACAAAAGAACCACACACGAAGCAAATGCAATACCCCACACGGTCTCGTACCTTCGTAAGAGGGAGCCCATGGAACTGCAAACTATAGCCTCAACCAGACCGTGCAACGATATAACCGTTCGACCATAGTCATATTATAACACAAAGAATCAATTTCTGTTCTTCAACACCCGTTTATGATCATAATAGTTTATAATCATCATAATTGTATGATTATATCACTGGTTTCGTGAGAGTCACGAGAATTCAAGTACGTTGAATTTTATGATGAAGACACGAATGATTTATGTTCATTACGTATTGTTGTTATTGAAATAATTATTTAATTTGTTGTTTTTTTTTTATATTATTTATTTCGTTATTGAGATAATTTATTATTTTATCGTCTTTTTGTATAATGAATGATTGAACAAAAATAATATGTTATTATTACATTATCTTTATATTTTTTGAATAGTCAATAGAATGGAGGAATTACAAAGCAGCTGCAGCTATGTTAATAAAATGGTTATTTAATTAAAAAATATATTACTCACATACTTCGTTGTAAAGAAATTCTTTTTTTTATTATCTTTTTGTTTAAACATAAAAAAACGCAAATAAAATAGTTAATCCATCAACTTTCGATTTTTCGAAAGATAAGAAAATTCTAGAAAATCGATCATTTCGCTGTATTTCAGTTTGAAAAAAAATATGCTAACAAATTATGACAGTTCGTTTCATAAAAAACGATCTAGCTCGAAATTCCTGTGAAATCGTTCAATCAAGAAAAAAAAATCCATCATCCACTCCTTAAATCTCCAACGAAAATAACACAAATTAAAAAAAAAAACTAAATAGAAAAATAAAAAACTTCGGTCCACAATAAATCGTGAAGAAAAGAAAACCTCGTGAGTTAAAAAAAAAAGAGACAAAATTGACCATCCTCCGTCCAACAATTACCGCGAAATAAAAATAACAATAATAAATAACAATAAAAAAGAAAAGCGAGAGAAAAGTAATCGTAATTAAACATTGTATGGAGAATTGCAATTGGTTCATTGTCCGATGAATGACTTGGTAATATTTCCTTAGTATAATTAAGTCATGTGGGTTTATTTTTTTCTTCACACGTGTGACGGTGACGATGTCGGTGAGGGCGTGAGGGGCAATGAAAGGGGGGGGGGGGGTAGTATTAACCGTTAAGTCACTGCTTCCGTCTCGGTATTTTTTTCATTGAAGCTACATAATGCATTCGAAACGGAGGAGAGGGGGGGCCTCGAGGTGTAATCCCCCGGTCCGTCCATGGTCCGTGTTCGTGCATCACGGACCGGAAGTCGTCCGGCCGATCGGCCGACGAACACGTTTTCATTGTCGAATGCAGACTAAACGATAATGAGAATATTTCGGGTGAGCGATAATGGACACGAATAAAGCCCAGCCAAGAAAAAGATTCTGGACTTTCTTGATCCTCTCTCCCTTCTCTCCTTTCCCTCCTCCACGATTGTGTCCATTGTCAATTGTGTACAATCGTCTCTTCGTTCATTGCAACTCGCGTCACAGAAGCCTCCGTCGTTCCAAAAACTTCCCTTTCGATATTTGTTCGAACGAGAAATCCGGTTTTCGAGATACTATGACTGGTCTTTGAGATATTGTCCATCCTCCCCTCACCCCTCCTCGCCTAAGGCCAATGCCGTGGCTTTCTTTCGCGGATTCTTGAGGCTATCGGGTCCGAGTTTATGACCAACTTTGCCAATTTGCCAGCTTCGCTTCCGAACGGAAACGACTCTCCAGCCACTCTGCCAATTAGAATTCTATATTTATTTATTTATTTATTTTTATTATTTTTTGTTTTTTTTTTTGTTGTTGTTTGGTTTGTACTTTTGTCGAGTTTTCGATGGGGCAAGGGTATTTTATTAAAGGCATATTTCATTCATAAAACTTGACTAACTTTTCATTTTAGTTTGGGTTTTTTTTTCGTCAGTCGTTCGAATAAACATTGGTTTCGTGTTTGAAAAGAAAAGTTTTTGAACTGTGAATAACAAAAATATTATATTGTAATTTTCGAAGGATTAATTACGTGAAAATATATAACCTTTTACGTGAAAGACATTTTTTTTATCGGGAACAATAATTTTTTTTCCTGATTGTAAATAATTCGAAGTAGAAACAAAAAAAAGCAAATCTTTTTGGATTGTTTAACCGAGACATTTTTTGTTGTTTTCGTGAAAAATATATTTTTCGAGATTATCGTCGGTCAAATTTTCCAGCTTCGACTGTAGTGAATTTGGGTTATTTTTTCTTCGTTCATTCCAAACGATTATTTTCACGACAATAATGTCCCCAAATGAATAAATAAATATTGCAAGTCAAAATGAGTAATTTATGCTGAATTTGATAAATCGACGCATCTATCAAATAAATAATTCGAATGTATTAAATAAATAATTGTTACATTCGATAATAATGACCAAATAAACGAATATGATATACTTAAAAATGTTTATTTCAAAACTATTTTATGCGCAGACGCGTGGGCAAATTCATTTGATCGATTCGACTTTATCTCAACGTTTAATATCCACCCGAAGAACCTCACGCGAAAAGCTTTTGTAACCGAAAGTCGTAAAAAGTTGTTGAGCTTATGCATAGTCGTTTGGGGAGGAGCGTGATGTCGTTGACATTATGCGACATTTTCGTAATGCCGAGGGTGGAGAATCGGTATGGGCGAAGGGGGGGAGGCTCGTTGCCCATTCTCGTAAAGGTGGAACGAGACATTCGATGAAAAAGAGAGAGAGAGAGAGGGAGGGAGGAAGAGAGATGTGGATAGATAGCTATAGATGAATAGAAAGACGTCATATCGATTACCATTTGGGTTTTCGATATTACTCTCGAACTTCTTGCCAGCCTACAGTCGACGTTGGTCCATTTCTACTAGTCCCACATACACACACACACATACACATAAAAGCTGCAATTTGAAACTTGCAATTTGCTTCCTCTCAATCGTACGTAGTGCACCAAATTCTTCACCGAAAAAGCATTTTCATTTATTTTTTTTCTATCAAATCTCAGACTTCCTCATAGAGGAATATTCGTTCACTATCTAAAAATTCAAAGAAAGCAAATATATATTTGATATTTTTTAGCCTTTATTTTTAGCCGTTATTAAGCGAATATATTCAATATTTTTGAATTAATTTAATTTTAAAAAAGCCCTTATCCTTCTCACTGGGGTTCACATGACCCCAATTACAATTACAAAATTACATTAAAATTCGCAAACTAACAATCGCTCGACGAACGAGTTTTCAATTCGATGATTCCTCGTCGTGCATCAAATTTTATTGTGCAATCATATCGTTGTCAACAATCCACGTCGATTGATTGAAAAACAATAATAATCGCAAAATTATGCGAAATGCTAATACGTACGATTTAGTTTGTCAATTGATTTACGGAAAAAAAAATTAATGGAACATTGTTTGTTCACGTGAGCATTGTGTGACGTTATTTCATTACGCGAAACTGTTATATCGCCGAGCCAACCGGTGGACGACGTGAAATTGTGTTTATTGTGCAGTAACTTTGGCAATCGCAGCTTCCACAGACTCTCTCTCTCTCTCACTTTCGTCGCTACAGTCAAAACTCTCATACTTCATAAAAAAAAAACAAAAAAACTCAACCACGACGACATTTTTTAATGTTTCGTTGCATTCAAAATTTTAAAAAATAAACCAATCCACAAAAATGATAAAATCACGAAAAAAAAAAATCGAAAAATTATCATTAGTAATCTCGATCGAACGAAATTTCCATCTCGAGCTCGACGAAAAGAGAAAAAAAGTATTTTCTCGTCGCAACTCTCAACCTGGTAAAATTAATTGAAAAAAAAAAAAAAAAAAACAAATTTATATTCCTCACCCATTCAATTACAACGTTGATTCAATTTTTCTCGTTCCGAACAATCACATCTTTTCTCATAATCTGGCTTTCAAACCCGCGCTTTTATTCTCCCAAGGCCCCCGCCATCCATACACCCACACACACACCCACAAATACGCAAAATATAATTTTACATTCACATTGGAAGTAAAAAAAAAATTCTTTTTCCCGTAACCCATTTGAATTCGTCGATAATGCTCGTACTAATTAATAAACGGAGAAACGAAATGAAAAAAAAAGAAATCAACAACGGAAATCTAAAAAAAAAAGAAAAAAATCTAGAGAGAGAGAGAGAGAGAGAGGGAGAGATATATATACGAGATCGACAGGGACTAATTACCGAGGCCGGGATGCATGTTCTTTTTAATTAGTCCCAGGCGTTGCAGTTGGCGACGAATATAACGTAAGCCCGAAGCTACCGAATGCCGTCTCTCTGTGTGTTATATATATATCTATATATATATATATACACATATATATGTATGCAGTGCAGTGCAGTGAATTCGTGCAATAGGTCCCGGCTATTGAACTGGATTTTACACACACACACACACTTGCATAGCTATAGATATATTGTAATGAACCGGGAAAAGCCGCGTGACTTTTCCGCAAGAGTCGAAAGACCGTAGGGGTTGACTAGGGGAGGAGGGGTTAGGGTTGAAGCTACGACTGGCGAGCGGCAACGGTACGTTATGAGTTTGGACCCTCAGGCACCTCATTTAATCCTCCAACTCGCTAACCTACATCCACCGGTTTGCACACACACACATTGCAACCCTCGGGTTTCCTGTGCCAGCCTCCCACCCCTCTCTTCTACCGGTCCACAGCCTCGCACGAGTCGCCACCTACCAATTCCCCGTGTATCCCAAAGCTTCGACGGGTCTTTCACGCGATTTTCATAGATACGCGTCAGCCCGTTCGCTTCCAATCACTTGTACAGTGCACCTACATATATATATGTGTATAAAATGGGGTGCGCATCGTCGATTCGTCATCGTGCGAAATCCGATCGCTGCAGTCATTAGCGCATCGACGGATAATGGACGAATAGTTGGTCCCCCTCGTTTTTTTTTCTTTTTTTTCTTTTCGGTCGCCGGAATACGCGATGGAAAGTCAGATACATGCCGTCGCTGAGTCTTTTTCATAGAAAATTCAATTCTCTACAAAATTGTTTATGTGAACTTTTGGTCTATCTAGCGTTGTTTAACCAACGTTTGAACCGGAAGGTTAGGAATGCATTGATTTTCTTTTTTACCTTCTCATCCAAACGCTGCACAAACAACGGCATATAGACCAAAAGTTTACATGAACAATGTTGCAGAGAATTGAATTTCCGACAAAAAACGTCGGGGACGGCATACACCTAACTTTGATAATCAACGCGTGGGAAAGCTTGAAAGTCGGGAAACTTTGAAAACCGCGCCGACTGGTAGGCATGTTGGACGTTCAGGCGTGTTGTACGTTCGTTACAATCCCATTCGGGATTTCGACCGTTCGGGACATTGGTCGTTCTGAATTTTCACCCGAACCCGTGAAGCCTGGGGTGCGTTTGGACCCCAGTCGTGCAGTTCCAGGGTTGAAGAATCCGATTGGCGAAAGAACAAACAAACGGTTCGTCGCTCCCGGCGACTTTGTCGCTATTACGCGGAGGGGAGAGTGGCGGTGAAAGGGTGGGGGGGGGGGGAGGTAGGATCCTCGACCTATCTGGAGCTCGGGATCGCGTAGCCGCGAGTGAAAACGAGGCCCGGGGGCTATCGTTACTAACGACGCCATTGTCAGAAGTCCGGCCATTGTGCGTTGCATCCCGCATGGCTAAACGGGGTGCACGACGTGAATTCCTCGACCCCCCTTCACCCCCCAAACCCCAACCCCAACCCCTACGCGGGTTTCCCGAGACACTGGGGAGTCCTCCGTTATTGCGAGGACCGTATCTCCGGTGCCCGAGCGTTCGCCCCGATGTTCCAGTGTCTCCGCGTGAGTTTTCATCCGAACACGACGCCCGGCAGCGCCATCCGCCGGCCGACCGTCTCAACTAACGTTTTGGTGCACGGGTTCCACTAAATGCGTCCGGCACAGCGTTTCCCTCATTCGGTTTTGGCGCTTCCGCCAAACAATATGGTTTGGAATAACATTTTGAAAATGTTCTCAAAATTTGAGGTCCCCATCTCAATTCTTCACCGTGCCGCCAGCTTCTCGAAGTTTGCCGTTAAACCGGCAGGGTTAAGAACTGAGTTAGGGATCCCAAATTTTAAGGATATTTTTCAAAATTTATCTCGAACCATATTATCCCCCGGGAGCGCCGAAATAAAAAAAAACCCGAAAAAAGGACCACCCTGTACTACATTATACATACATGTGGTCTTTGTTTTTGCTTTTACATTAGTTTTGGAGCTCCCAGAGGATAATATAATTCGAAACAAATTTGCAAAAAAATATTCTCAAAGGAGTTGAAGAACTTATATAAGGATCCCAAATTTTGAGGATATTTTTTGAAATTTATTTCGAACTGTATTGTCGAACCTCGGGAGCGCCAAAACAAAAAAAAAAAAGCAATGATAAGAACCACCCTAATATATATACATATACATACGTCCATGCCCAGCGTTTATATCCGCATATAAATAAATAAAAGAACAACAAAAAAATAATAACACTCATTCATATGCAGATAAACGATTGCAGTTAATATATATATAGACACAGCGTCCAGACGTTAAAATCCGATCTCATCTTTCATTCTATCGTCAACATCTCCTCTGTGCCGCTCGGTACCGGTGCTGCTTCTGCTTCTGCTTCTGGTGGTGGTGGTGGTGCTGCTGCTGCTGCTAGCGGTGCTGCGTATGTACCTATCGATCGGCGGAGGCTCCGGAGGGGTTCTCGGGGCTCGTGGGAAGCCGGCCCGAATCACTTGGCTGCACCGAAACTCCATAGGAGTGAGAGAGAGAAAGAGAGAGAGAGAGAGAGAGAGAGCCCCGACGACACGAGGGGTTAATGGCCGCATCGACCGGCAAATTTTTATCAACCATTTCCCAAAATCGGACACGTTAATTCGACCGAGATCTCGATCATCCGATAAATCATCCCCCTCTTCTCTTTCTCTCTTCTCTCTTGCGCTTTTTTTTTCTTCTGCGTTCTTTCGCTCACTTTCCTCTCTCTCTCTCTCTCTCTCTCTCTCTCTCTCTCTCTCTCTCTCTCTCTCTCTCTCTCTCTCTCTCTCTCTCTCTCTCTCTCTCTCTCTTTTTTTTAGGGACATCAGCAGCCACGACGAACCGCACTCGAGAGACTCCTCTCGTATCTGTCCCGCGCAAGCGTGCCCACGATAACGCACACACACACACATATATATATGTATGTATATATAAAGACCGCGACTCAAACTGATTACCCCCAGAGCGCAAGGTCGCGGCGTGCTTTCACAGCCAGTGATGTATAGGGGTAAAAAAAAAAACGTCAAACCGGGCCATCGACGCTATAAATTCGCTATTATTACCATTTCAAATTGATTCATATCGACATTTCTTTTTTTTTAATACAATTTCGAATTTTCTTTCCATTGAAAAAAAAAGTAATTTTTTTTAATTTTCATCATTCACTGTGACTGAAGATAAGTTTGGATCCAATTTCAGGGGTGAAATTATTGTAACTTTGATTATTCTTCTGTTTTTCATTTCTTTTCATTTATTATTTTTTTTCGGTTTTATTTTCTTATTGAGAATCTTGGAAAAAATTGTGTCATCGAGTGTGATGTATATATATATTTTTTTGAGAAAACAATTTATCAACCTTTGTTTTTTATTTTTCTTCTTTCTTTCTGGGTTTTTTTTCTTTTTGTTTTCGAAAATAAAAAATCCAGCGTTATCAAATTTTTGATAAACATGTGTACGTATGGAAATTATATGAGGACTCACCGGTGGTTGGGAAAATCTTCGTGAAATTTCCATTTCGTGAGGGTGATGATTCGTCGCAGCTTCCGGAAAAACTCGATCGACGGATTACTCTCTCTCTTTCTCTTTCTATCTATCTCTCTTTCTCTCTCTCTCTCGAAGATTCGTGATTCGCAAAAATGTTTTCCTTCGTGTCGATCGTGACCGGCACAAAGACGTGTGTTGTGTTTTGTTCGATAAAAAAAAAACGTTCATAATAATAATAATGATTATTATTCATAATAATAATAATTTTGATTTAATGTTTTTTTTTCGTTTAAATTAATTATCATTGCTTTTTCGTTGTTGTTATGTTGTTTGTTTTGTTTTTTTCTTCTAACGCAGACGAACATTATTCAAAGACTTTGGTTATCGTGACGAAAGACGTTGAAAATCGTGGATGCAGAGAGTCGGTTATTGTTTTTTGGTTTTTTTTTTTGGCGTTGCAGGTGTGTGTGTGTGTGTGTAGCACGGATACGTGAAACTCTCGTTCACGGAGCAAGCGATACGCTACTGTCGGACGAACTGAGCTCTCCCCCCCTCGCGCACCGTATATATAACACCCCCACCCCTCGATGGAGTTCCCCTACGTTGTCCCACCAGGGTTTCATCCCCGCGAACCGACGGAGGGGGGCGGGCGGGAGGGGGGATAAAGGAGACTGGCGTGGGGATGAACGTGGTCCCCCTCTTCGGTCCTCACGTTTTCGCTTTACACGTATTATTGTATCTTTGCGTACATATATACATGTATATAATACTTTGTGTATTTGTGTAAATGTTCATGTGAGTATATGTATGTATAAGTATACGTAAGAGTCACACAGACTTTACTTATGATCGTTCGAAAAATTACACACGAAAACGTGCAACCCTTGTGTCCCGTAGTGGTCATCGGGGTGGGTGTTATTATGTCAAGGGTTCGTTGTGTGAATGTGTTTGTGATGATTTTCATGATGAATGATGTTGGATCGTAGGATCTATTGAATGATGGAAGTTAGTGTGAATTATTCATGATTGTCAAAATGTATGATTTTGATATTTATGATGATTATTGTGGAAATGTGTGGTCACACAAGGGTTCCATTTTTACCATTTAGATTTTTAAAAATACGGACCCCTTCAAAATAATCCATAAAAATAAAAAAAAACTGCGAGTCAACGAAACGAATTGAGAAACTTCAAATTGATTCATCGACATAGTTTTTTTTAATAAAATTTTAATTTCTCTTTCCATCGAAATTGTTTTATTTTCATTTTTACATTTATTATTCACTATGACTGGGAATAATTTTGATCCAATTGATCGGACGAAAATCATTGTAATTTTCATTATTTTTTCTGTTATCATTTTTATCCAATTGATTGGTGATAATCATTATAATTTTTTGTATTTTTCCGTTATAATTTTGATCCAATCGATTGACGAAAATCATTGTAATTTCCATTATTCTTCTGTTATAATTTCGAATCCAATGGATTGCTGAAAATTATTGTAATTTTTATAATTTTTTTCGTGTCGTTTCTCTTTTTTATTGTTATAATTTTTTTTTAATTCCAAATAAACGGGAAGTACCCCATAGGCTTTCATGGTCAAAAAGGTGACGGACACTCGACCGAGTAATCGCACAAGATTTTCATTTTAACCATTCAGAGGTACGAAACCCTAAAAACAATACAAAATAAAAACTGCGAGTTAACGAAACAAAATAAAAAGCCACCCCTCAGCCCCCCCCCCGTCCTTTGCCCTGTGGTATCCGGTATTTCGGTAGTGCTATACGTCGAAGGCATGCGGTCATCATAACTCGCCACGGCGCGGTCTATAAGCGTGGGAGGGGGGGAGGGGGGGATAGTGGAGAGTGGAAACTGCGATAGTATAGAGAGAGAGAGCCAGTCACAGTGTTAGTGATAGTAGTGGTAGTAGTAAGCAGTGAAACTCGAAAGAGCAGCCAGCAAGCAGTCTCTAAAAGGGGTGGGGGGGGGGGGGAAGTTTTCAGCAAAAGCAGGATGGAGGGTAGCCAAAAAAGAGTGAGCACCATCGTCGAGCAATGCAGAAGAAGAGAGAAGAAGTTCACTTGTGTGTGTGTGTGTGTGTTGAAAAGTATAAGGGTAGTTTCTCCGTTTCTCCACTGACGTCGTTTCGGTCCATTTTCCCCTCCCTTGATTTCTCGATCCCGCCAGGTAGCCAGGTGTAGGTCAACGTGATCCCGTAGGTGGGGGGGGGGGAGCTGAGGGAGGGAGGGGGGTGGGAAATTCGAGGGATGCGGTGCCCATGGCAACGACGAGTGAAATTCAACGTCGCAGTGGGGATGCCCCGTGTGGCAACAGACATGGTTCCTTCTCACTTCATCACGAAGTTTTCACCATCGTTTCGTCATCGTTGGGCTCTCTCTCGCTCGCTCCGGCATTGATCGCTCCGGGTATGGACCACACGGACTCGTGCCACCACCACGACGACTCGCGGCACCACCGCCCCTCGGCCACGGGGCATCTGGCCACCGGGAGGGGATGAATGCGCGCACGATCGGGGGGTAAGCGATAGGGAGGGGGTAAAACTTACCCCTCGCACCTTCGTGCTTCCCATGAAAATTCCATCTCGCTCTATTCCTCTCTCTTTCTCTTCTTTTATCTGTATCTATGTGTGCGTATATATATATATATATATATATATATATATATAAATATGTATATGTATATCTATATAGATATGTATATGTATATCTATTTATTTGGGGGGTTGTTAAAAACTAAGTCTCTAGCGCCTCCCGGTAGGAAGTTTGTTTTTCGTTAAAGGAAACTGGAGATTTTTTGTTTTTGTGGAAAAAATGATAAATACAGGTGCCGCATCGTGATAATAGACAATTTTTCGTAAATAATATTACATTTTTTTTGGGGCAGTTGTTGAGAACTAATTCTTTAACGTCCCCCAGTAGAAAGTTTGTTTCTCGTTAAAGAAAACTGGGGATTTTTTGTTTTTGTGAAAAAAATTATAAATATAGGTGCCGCTTCGTGATAACAGACAATTTTTTGTGGATAATATTGCAGTTCTTTGGGGATGCATGTTGGGGCGGTTTTTGAGAACTAAATCTTTAACGACCCCCGGTAGAAAGTTAGTTTTTTACTTAAAAAAATCGAGGATTTTTTGTTTTTGGAAAAAAAATTATTGATACAAGACAAAAAAATTATTGATAACAGACAATTTTTTCGTAGATACTATTGCAGTTTTTTGGGGATGCATGTTGGAGTGGTTGTCAAGAACTAAATCTTAAAAATCCAATAGCACATGGAATTAACGGGTACAGGAATGCCGCTTTCACGGGGAAAAAAATCAAAATACCCTCAAAATATATTGAAAAAATGTTTTAAATAAATTCCACGATAATCGTCGAGGAAACTATGTAAACGTGGATGTAAACGTGACACGAAACCACCCGTATGTGTATTCAATTTTTTTTTTCATAAAAGTAGACTTTACACCCGTTAATTTCATACAATATTAAATTTTTTTCACAGATCATGAGTCGTTCCGCCGATATAATTATCGAGATACATAAAAATGCCATGTATTTCAAACGGTAAACTTCACCGGATTATTGGCGATCATTAAAATTGGACCAGGAGAGTCGTGATAGGCTCAAAATTCATATTAAATTTTTTGGAATTTATTCAAACCCCGGCAAAAACGAAATTTTCACATGAACCTAATAAGAACCACCCTAAACATATATATACATATATCTATATATGTATATGCGTGTATTTGAGTAACACGTGTGTGTATGTCGTGGAGAAACCCCCGAAGCTCATACCGCACGCATTATATAGTGTGGTTGGTATACGTCGACGACAGAGAGCGAGAGAAAGAGAGAGAGAGAGATAGATAGACGACTGAATGAGTTAGAGAGAGAGAGAGAGAGAGAGAGAGATGGATATAGCATATGTTGAACCGAGTGGTGTGTGGACTCCGGTTGCTTATGCTGCGACGGCTCTTATGCAAGCGTGAATGATTTGCGACACGCCACCAACCGATATCAGCCAGTTTCCAGTGCCACCCACACGCGGCGAGCCTTCCTCCCTCCCTCCCACCCGTTCCCACCCCGCGTCTCACGATCCGCACAACCCTCGGGACGCGATGTTCCCCATTCAGCAGGCAGCGGCATACCGATGGGCTTGTGGGTTCACGATGGATCGGCATTTCATATATAATTTCATTGGCATCGAGATGATTTGAGGGTTTTTCGAAATTGCGGGGGGTGCGGGCCTGGGGGAGGAGGAGGAGTTTGGTAAATTATTTTTCCAGGGGGTTTGTTGATGGTGGGAAGCAAACACGTGGCAATGGGGGAGGGGGATTGTTTTGGGGTTATTGTGTTGCATGGAAAATAAATTTTGGGAATGAGAATTGTGTGTGTGTGTGTTTTTTTTTTCAAGGGTTTGGGGGTTGAAGAAAAACGAAAGTCTTTGCGAGAAGACGGATGAATGCGTTTTATGTGAACTTTCGATTGAAAAAACAAATTTGATGTTGGGATTATGATGCTTTTGATTGTGCTGACTAAAATTTTGTTCGTCGGGTCACGATCATCGAAACAAATCGTGTTTGATTTTAATTTTGTGGAAAAATTGTTTTTTTCGTAAACAATAAATAAATGAAGAAAATGACGTTTGATTTTTATGTGGCATTGCATACGGATTGTAGGTGAAAATTTTTGTATAAAAAAATGTTTGTCCCAACAATAATTGATAATAATAAAAACTTGTCCCGAATCTATTTTTTTCATACAATGTTTATTATTAATTTTTGTATTGTTTATTTTTGTTTGCTTCGAGACCGTCAGACTAAAGACAAAAATCGCGGACATTGAAAAAAAACGGACGGTTGAAAAGGAAAAAAAAAACAGATAAATAAGGAATAAGAACAAACAAACAAAATGATTTTGTGTGAAAATAAGGGTAAGGGTGGTTCGACTCGATTCTCAACCCCGGACCCACAACTACTTAACGTATGCTTGTGCACGAACCGCGAACCGCTTACCGCTTACCCTCCGCACCGACCAGCCACCCCATCTATACCTATATATGGGGCAGGGCGTACCAAATTTTTTTTTTTGATCTTTTAGATCCCCCTGACACTCACCCCACTCATTTTCTTTTTTTTCTATCAATGGGTAACTGCTATTTTGACCATTTTTAATTTCATGTAATTTTTTTACCCACATAATTTATCGAAATTGAGAAACTTTTTTTCATAAATTTTGGAGCGAGCATCATGTATTTAACATTTATACATATATAAATGTTAGAAAAATTTCGTTTTCATTTGAATTTTGAAAAAAAAATCATGTTTTACCGAAATTTCAATATACGACAATATTTTACCATCTGAAAGAAAGAAAGAAAGAGAAAAACGATGATTTATCGAAATGGATGATGTTTTTTTTCTCATAAAATTCGAGTAGGCATCATGTTCGAAATATTTGAAAAACAAAAAATATCGAAATATTTAAAAAATATCGAAATATAAAAAAAAAAAAAAAAAAAAAAACATCGAAACATTCAAAGAACATCGAAATGTTAAAAAAAAAAACATCGAAATATTCGAAAAATAAAAAACAAAAATGTTTCGAAAACAAAATTATTTTTATTTGGGCCGTAACTGCCCATACACAATATATGCACAAGACCGCAGCATCGCGGCAAGAAGCTCGAACGACGGGATGAGGGTGAAGGGGTGGGGGGGGGGGGGGAGTCTCGCGGTGGGAGTTTGAGCATTGAATTTAACAATTTTTTTTTTTTTAATTTAAAAAAAAAAAAAAATTTCATGCTCGTGTACTAATTAAAAAATTCCACGAGAATTCAGATTCCAACGTGTGGGGGAGACCGGGCTATCTGGTATCCGTTATCCGGCTTGCATCCCCGGCGAAAAGCCCGTTCGGACGCGGACTCCTCTCCTGGTACACGAGAGACCCGTGCACGCGCCACGCGATGCCGATGGCCACACAGTTGCATCCATGCACCAATGCCTATATATATATATATATATATATATATATATATATACATATATATAATCATCCGATACGTGACCAACACGAACGTGGGTGTATAAAATCGTGCGTTAACGAATAAATCCAATACGCGAAGCTTCCGGGACCCTCTTTCCATTCTCCCCCACACTCTTTTACTCCTGCACCCCCCTTACCCACCCCCGCTCGTCCTTTTGCCAACCCCAACCCCCGTCCGTTCCACTAACGCCCGTTTAATTCGTTGCCGATACTTTTCCACCCCCTCCCCCCCCCCCCCCCCCCCGCCCCCCTCCTCACATCAATATCCCGATACCTTCGTGATGACACATATGTAACACGTGCACAGGGTGATTCACAATGTGTCAAGAACTTATTTTTCCGTGTGTGTGTGTGTGTGTGTGTTCGTGCGTTTTTTTTCTTGTTAGTAAATTTTTCAATTTGTTGTCGTTTATTTATCTCATTATCCCAAGTGGAAGAATAAATAAGATACGAACAGTTGACAGATTGTGTATAGATGTGGGCACATGCTTTTTTTTATGTATGCAAACTATGCATCATCTTTTTTTTTCACATAAATCAATAAATATGAATGACATAACATTTTTTACAATTTTATGTTTTATTTATGCAGGAAGGTTAATGAAAATTATCATATTTCACATTTTTATCACAAAATCAAACGTTTAAGGGTAATGCATATTTTATTTTTTATACCCCATAAACTGCATTTACCATATTTGTTATAATAGTATATTATGACACTAGTACGAAAAAATTTTTTCTGACAAGTGTGAGTTTGCAGAACGAGCCGAAGGCGAGTATTGCAATCACACGAGTCCAGAAAACGTTTTTCGTACGAGTGTCGTACGAATTTTTATGTCACAAGGTCCGTAAATGTGGTTTGAAGCGAACGAAGTGAGCGTAAAACCGCACTTTTACGGACAGCGTGACATAAAAATTCTTTTTGCTTAAAAAGAAGGTCAGGCCTTTTTTTTAGGAATAAGGTGCAAAAAAAGGAGAAAAAAACCGATTCACAAATATATCATTGAAATAATGAAGAAAAAACACAATTTATTTCTTTCCCCAAAAAACATCCCTAAATTTATTTTGAACCGTCGTGTACCAAAACAAAAAACCAAAAAAAAAAAAAAATCCAGACGGTCTATTGGTATTGGATGGAAAACCACGCAACACAACATAACGAACGTGAGAGTCGATAAATTTATCAAGTTGTTGTTTTTTTTTTTTTTTTCCACCGACACGAACGAAAATCCGGACCTCGAACGGGGTTGACGAGCATGTATATTATCGTGGCATTAAAAAAAAAAAGCCAAAATAAAGAATAAAAAATAAAAAAATAAATAAAAAATTACGCGCGAAATGTAAGAGACGCGAGTGTGAGTGCCGCGAAGGGGGATGAAATGGGGTTGTAGTTCTAACCCCCCCCCCCCCTCAGCCACCCCCAACGTGCTCGTTTTATTCGGTGCGATGCTCCTGTTTCTGCGGTACCACTGTTCGTGCATACGCACCCCCTTTCTCCGCCCTACCCCTCCCCCCACCCCGGGCTGGCACATTCTTCAGTCTCGTCGTGGCTGAAGCCTGAGCCTCCTCCTGTCCTGCCACTCTTTCAACGTGGCCGTCTCTCCGGGCGTTGCATTACTGTCTCCCGGGCCTCAGAGGGTGAACATTGCACCCCCTGCCTCCCCGCGCGGCCTCCCCGGCCTACGGGCCTCCCACTCCGCCCCCCCCTCCTCTCCCTCTCCGCAACTTCATTACAACTATGATAATGCTATTTTTAATTCAAGCCCGAGAAGGAATTTCGTGGCTCGACTGTACGCTCGCGCATACGTCGAGGAAATTAAAACGAGCGGTTGTTTTTATTTTTTTATTTTTTATTTTTTTTCGGTTTTTTTTTTTATTTTTCGCGTTTAACGCTCATGTCCACGAGACGCGTACGAGCTTATACGTTTACGGGGGAGGGGGGGGACCCCCGTTACATTCCTTCAACGACTCTCGTTATTTTTCTTTTTTCTTTTTTGTATTCTTCTTTTTGTTTTTTTTTTATGGTTATGGTTGTTTAATAGCAAACGCATTCGATCATCGGTAATTGATTTTTTTTTGGTTCACTCATTCGTTGATTTTTTTTTTCGTATTGGTATAGTTATTCGATAGTTTACATAATTGACGATTGATAAATTAATTCTTTCAACATTGGATTGTCGTTGTTGTCATCGCAGTTTCGAGTTGTGAATGAATTTACGAGGAACTGTACGTTCGATAATTATTGTTTGTTGAATTGTTCAGTATGTTAATTGAATATAAAAAAAAAACAAAAGAAAAAAAAAACAAACCCTCCCATAAAATAAATGCCAAAACATTTCTACAACGATCAAGAACAATAACCCAATCATCATCGATCGATACATCAAAATCTCGATGCACAAAAATCTCGTGCTTCCAAATGAGCAATAAAAAAAAACAAAAACAAAAAGAAATGATAAGAAAAAAAAGGGACAATGAATCCAAATGTACAGCCAGTGACGTTAAAAGGCACAATGAGGGACAAAAAAAAAAAAGAAAAGACCAAAGGGTGAATCCCTGTGCGAGGAGTAGCTGCCCTGCAATCCTATCGAACGTAACAAGGGGTATCATTGACGAAGCGTGTGGAGGCCTATGGGCAGAGTTTGCCGGGTTAACTATGTCGCGGAGAGAGAGAGAGAGAGACACGCACACACACACACAGAGAGAGAGAGAGAGAGAGAGAGAGAGAGAGAGAGAGAGAGAGAGAGAGAGAGAGAGAGAGAGAGAGAGAGAGAGAGAGAGAGAGAAAGTCAAAGAGAGAGAGAGAGCGAGATAAAATAAAAATACAAAAAAAAAAAAAATCCGAGTTGCGTTGTTGAAGAGGTATGCCTAGTAGCCCATACAGGGGAGATAGTAGTTGGGTATATTGCCTTTTGGCCATAGAGAGTTGGAAGCATCGAGACGAGTGTACGAGAAGAGGCCTTCGTATCAATTGGCGCGGGCGGCGAGGGGGGGCGGGGTTGGTTGAAGAAAGGGGGTAGAAGCCGTCGGTTTCTCTTACATACACACATATACACATCCATCAACGAACGCGAACAAACACATCTGCCATACGAGCATAGACACGGAATTCTGGTTGCAATGTAGGGCCCCTACCCCCCTCGCCCCCCGCCCCCCCCCACCACGCTATTGTTTCGCAGAGACAAAACAGGCCGCTCGCGTACAAAGTGGCTGCGCGTCGCTTCCGCAGTGAGAGAACCGGGCGGAGGAGGAATAACCGACGCAAGCGGGTCAGGGGCGGCGGGAGAGGGGGGGGGGGCACGCTCGGCTAGCGCAGCAGCGCCGCGCCCGGTGGCGTCCGTTCTCCCGCGCGCCACCTGGCGGAATAGTACACTGTAGTGAACGCGTCGGACGGTCCTCGGGCCTCGGATCCTAACTCTCTCTGTCTCTGTCTCTCTCTCTCGTTGTAACGTAAGCCCGTGGTATGGAGCTGACGGAGAATCGTTGTGCTATCAGGAGAGTAGTTGAGTATTGTCTACGGAGCTAATCAAAACCCAGCCCCTTTCAACGAAAACGCCGTGCACCAAACCGAGAGGACTCCCCCCCCCCCACCGACGTCGTCGTCGTCGTCTGTATCCAGATCATCGTGCGTCTCTGTCTGGCTCTCGTCCAACCGTCGACGGGTTTTCGCGTTCTCTCGCTCTGGCTTCACTCATTCCTCGCTAAATACCGCGACCTGTACCCGGTATCTGTGTATCAACAACTGTGGACTTGTGTGTGTGGGTGTGTCGGTGTGTGTGTGTGTGTGTGTGTGTCTTTGTGTCTGTATGCTTCTTGTTAACGTACGACCGTTATATCGCTCTTGTCCTTTAGTACTCTTTCCTGCCTATACATGTGTATATTATGTATATATGTGTATAATGTATATGAGGCATTTCACTGAATTTCGATCAACTTTGACAGTCGACTCAACGGTTTTTTTTTTTTTTTAATGAAAATTTTTGAGTATCCAATTGTTGATGATAATTGTTTTATTGGTGCAATATGATTGTTAATATCCTCATCGTATAGCGCGTGGTAAAACCAAACCAAATACACGTTTTTTTTTTTTTCCGAACAATCACTGACGGTCGTTAATATTTGTCAATTTGTTTGACACACTGAAGAGAGAAAAAAATTCATGAAAAAAAAAACAGTATTTTGGCTTCTAAATGGTGGAAAAAATTGAAAGATTCTTTTTTTTTCTTTCAAGCTCATTTTGGATTCATTTTTTTTTTAAACTTCAGATGATCCTGTGTTATCCAGATGATGAAGCTTAATTGTAAATGTGATATATCTTCGTGTATGCACCGAAGCGCACAAGGAATAATCAGAAACTCATTTTTATCGATCGTTTATATCGGAATGCCCAATACCTTTCTTAGGTCAAATTTTCGACGCATAAAACGCATTCTGCTACTATTTTAGACCCGAAATATCAAACGCTTTGAAACACATAAACATTGCCTCCAATAACCGTTTTCTTTAATAAGGTACATGATGTGTATAAGATACATGATGTATGTCGTTCAATACCATTGGCATACGTATATACTACGAATTTATCGGTCACTTACAACTACGAAATGGATCTGATGCCATTCGAGCATCGAAACGAAATATTCTTAATCATTTGACAATTGGGACGCGTTTTTTTTTTTTTTTTTTTTTTTTCAGCTAATACATTGGTCCGGTAGGCTAGTGGATGATTATCGTTCGTGTTCATCGTGGATCATCCCCCATTTTACATTTCTCGAAGAATTTATTGTCATTGTTCGTAACTTTATTGAACTGTCTCGAATCTTCATCGTATTCGGAAGAACATATATATATATGTACACACATGCTTGTACACATTTGTATGTGTGTGATGGGTCATGGACACGCGTACGTAAACACGTTCGGCACGTGAATCGAGGAGCCATGAGAAATCGCACTAGCGTTCATCTTTATGAATATTTCAATGGGGAAATTGGTGGGGAAATATTTTCCCCGGTTCCACCCTCATTCGAGTTTGCCCTCGGGTGAGTTGTTTTTTTTTTTCCACGGCGTTTTACGCCACGAGCCCGTTGAGCACACGGCTATTTCGAAAATTGCAATGCCAGACCTGGCCCATGATCTTCTTCGTCTTGCGCGTCTTATTCGTTTTCGTGACGCCACAGAGCCGGGGCTCTTCGATCGATCCAACGCTAGCGCATCAAAATCGATCCTAATCTCGATTTCGACGTTTACGAATCACACGTAACGGGTTTTCGGTCGTGAATTAATTTTTTCCGAATTTTACGATGGCATAATGGTAATTTGTCACGAATTTTTGGGGTATCAGTCTCAGATACGTAATTTATTGACTGGAAGTTAAAACAAAAATAGTTAAAACTCAACATTACATTGTTAACTAACCAGAAAATTTTATTGACATTCGTATATGATTTTTTTATCATCAAAAATTGCTTTTAACGTCAAATAAAAATAAAATGCGATCACCAAAAAAAATATAAAAAAATAAATAAAAATGTCCACAAATTGAATATTTGACAATGCAATCTGCTTTGACTATCTATATTCATCTGCGTCCGATTGTCTCTTCAACTTTTGCATTGTCATAGAACAGCAGTTCCATGACAATCCAAAAAAAAAAACCATCATCGCAATAATCTTTCCAGCTTTTGTTAGAATTCAATCTTTTTCGCCACAGGCCGTCCCGAGTCCCCCTCTGCCCCCTCTTTCCCTCAGGGCACTTACCATAATCGCAATCCGTCCAATTCGTCTCCAGATCGTTCGCCCCAAACGTGGAAAAAAAAGAAAATCCATGCAAAAAAAAAAAAAAAAAAAAAAAACGATGCGTCCCAAGTAAGAAACTATAATTTTCATACTCGGGACGCGTTGTGTCGCGTTTGTATATCAAATTATATGAAATAAAATGAGAAGAACAAAAAAAAACAATAATAAAACAAAAATAAGAAAAAAAAAAACATTGGCAGACGACGTTGTGGGTTTCGTGTATTCGTTGTGTCAAATAAATCTCCTATTAGAGTTCCCCCCGGGGAGCGGAGTTAGCCCTGTGTGAGTACGTCGTGAGGGGCGGGCGGCCGAGGGGGGGGGGGGGGGCACGATGGTGGCAGCAGCATCAGCCGACGAGGTAACGTCCGGGCCGGGTTTTCTCAGCCCTGAATCGGATCTCGATCCCCGATCCTTCGTCTCTTGTATCCCCCAGTAGTCGCGTCTTATGACTCGGTCTTGCGACCTCATTCACATACGTATATGTACATGTGTGTGTGTGTGTGTGTTTGTGTACACATGTTTGCGTATGTATATGTCTCATTTCACGAGGTATAAGTTGGCCAGCCGGCACGGGACCCTCCTAAACTTGGCTCCTGGCGCCCCCTCGCGGTTATGTGTATCCCGAATTCCGTGGTGCTGAATAACCGCGTGTGATACTCCACTTCTCTTTCTGCCACCTTTGGTCTCTCTCTCTCTCTCTCTCTCTCTTTTTCTCTCTCTCTCTTTACCAACCTTGATCTCTCTCTCTCTCCCACTCTCTCTCTCTCTCTCTCTCTCTCTCTCTCTCTCTCTCTCTCTCTCTCTCTCTCTCTCTACCATCCTCGGTCCGTTCATCCCTCTTTCTCTCTTTCTGTTTCTCGTTTCCTAACGAAAATCCCGGGAGGCTATATATTTTTGTTTTTCAGAAATCTTGCGGGACTCTGATTCATCATATCTCCACAGCTATATGTCACACTCTCGTGCGTTCACTATATCAACCCCGTGTATATGATTATTGGCGGGAAATTCATGACGCACCTGGGGTAGAAAAGCCCGACACATCCATTAGACGAACCCATCGACCCCACCATTTTTTTTTTTCACTCATCAATAGTCAACGTTGCTTTTATCGTTTCTTAAGTAATAATAATAATAATAATAATAATAATAATAATAATAATAATAATAACAACAACAACAACAATAACAACAACAACAACAACAACAATAATAATAATAACAATAATACATGTTATTGTCACTACCAATACTATTATCACTCGAATTAACGATCCGAAATGATAGTGCCACGACATTTAATTAAATCAATGTCAATCCAGGCCTGAAAATGTCTGAATCACCGAATCCGGCTGCAATTCGATTGCGGATCGTGTGAAAGTGCATAAAAATCTTGAAATTACGTCGAACGAACATTTCACGATTCACTATCCCGCCAAAAAGGAAAATAACATACAACAACCAGCTAAAAAAAATCCCCGAACAATCGATATCATCGAATCAACACGAAATTCAATTCGCTCACTCGTAGCCATCGTCAAGATGCGAAGAACCAAAAGAGAGAAGGGGAAGAAAAAAACTACGTTCCATTCATCGGGAATTTTCGTGAATTCCGAATATATATATATATATATAGGTACCCGGGCGTTCGTCGCGTGTGTTCGCCAGGGATGAATAGTCCCGGAGCAGCATCAGCATCCGCAACCGCGGCAAGCCGTCGGATTGCCGAGCAAATGAGAGACGCGTGCAAGATTTCCACCCCCCCCCCCGCCCCTCCCTGCCCCACCCTGCCTCTCGTCACACACACACACACAGAGACAACTCGACACACGAACATCCCCATCGTCCCGTGATACGCGAGACGCAAAAGCCCCGTACAAAAAAAAACGAGAAAAAAAAACCAAACGCACGAAAAAAAAAGAAAAACCAGAAAAAGAACGAGAAAAAGAAAAATCGACGAAAAATCGAAAAACAAGAAATAGAACGAGAAAAAAAAAGCACACCCATAAAAACCCACGGGGGGTGGAGTGAAAAAACAAAAAAAAACCGGCAAAGAACGAAAAAAAAAAAAAATAATAATAAAAGAATGCGAAAGGAGTGCTTAGCGATGAATAAAACGAGAAAAATTGTCATTGTGCTGAAGAGTTGGACGATTCCGAGGGGGGGGGGGGTGGGTTGTGGATGCGACCGAGGGATGAGGTCGGGAGAGAAGGGTGGAAAAAAACGGCAAAGGGGTGGGGACGAGTCGAGGGGTTGGGGAAAGAGTAACCGCGACGTATAAGGAGTAAAGCACGAACGTAACAATGACAGTCGCTGACGCGGGTTCCGTTGCAGATCATCCCCTGGATATTAAAAAGTCGGCTTCCATTCGGTCTATCGTAGAGCCATATATATATATATATATATATATAACGTTGCCGATAACGCGCGCGCGCGCGCCGGGTCTGCTGCCCCTTCCACGTTTGCCCATCCGCGGGCAGGGGCCCCCGCACAACCGGCAGATCCAGCGAAATCCGAAGCAGAACCCAGAAGAGAAGAAACAACCCCTCGCCATGATGTGCCGCACGCGGCCCGGCCACCCGCCGCCGCGGAAACAATGCGACCACCAGCGCCCCGGGTACTTGGCATCTCGATGCTCCCGTATCCCATCCTTCGCCCCCCCCCCTCACCACGACCCCGCGTCCTTGCAATCCCAGAAGGACTTCACCACAACCAGAATTGGGAACGGCACAGCGCATCAACGTCGACTCTCGAATTATTCTTCCGCGACTTATTTTTCATCCCTTCCATTTGTTCGTATCACCGGCGAGTCCTTGTCCGCTGTTACGGGGGGTCGGGGAAACCCCCCCCCCCACGTCGGCTTCGGCCCTCTTCGTCGGGGGGCCCTTCGCGCCATCGTGCCCCGGAATAATCGAGCTAATCGTCGAAACGATTAGCGCCCCCGCAGCTACGAGTGTCTCTCCGCTCTTGAGGCTACGGGATCCGGGGGACAACGGTTCGGAGGATTCGCCGCAGGATCGTGAGGGGGCCCCCCTCCCGCCCCCCCCTCCCCGGCCATCGACACACACGGGCGTTCGGGGGTTTTTTTTTTTTGCAAATTTTTCGGATGGACGTCGGGGGCCCCGAGTGAAGGACATGTGTATGTGTTTGTGAATATGTGTTATACATATAAATATCAATTTTATGTAGGGTATGTAATAGGTGTATTGTGTATAGGTGTATATGTGGAATATGGAAAATAGTTTGTGTGAATTAATGTTGATTTAATTTTATGTAGATTGTATATTATATAGTATATTATGTAGATTGTAGTCTTTATGTGGAGTATGGAAAATAGTTTGTATAAATTAATGTAGACTCAATTTTATGTAGATTGATGTGTAGTCTCTGTATGGAATATGGAAGATAGTTTGTATGAATTGAATATAGATTTCATTTTATGTAGACTGTATGTAGTCTCTATATGGAATATGAAAGATAGTTATGGGATATGGAAAATAGTTTTTATGAATTAATGTTGATTTAATTTTATATAGATTGTATATTATCTGGTATATTATGTAGATTGTAGTCTTTAAGTGGAATATGGAAAATAGTTTGTATAAATTAATGTAGACTCAATTTTATGTAGATTGATGTGTAGTCTCTGTATGGAAAATGGAAGATAGTTTGTATAAATTGAATATAGATTTGATATTATGTAGATTGTATCTAGTCTCTATATAGAATATGGAAAATAGTTTCTACGCGAAATTTTCTATATACGTCAATTCTGTATATAGACTGTATACGATATAGATGAACCAGACATTTTTTTTAATCGCCATTAAAAAGCTTAAAAATATATCGATCATTTTTCGCATATTCGTGGAAATCATCGTTTTGGGGTATCTTAGACCCCCCAACCTTCGTAAAGACACATTGGATGTCACGTACTTTCGCAGAATTTACCATAAATGTCATTCCACGAAATAGCCTGCGGGATAAACTTTTTTTTTCGTTTTTTTTTCAATCCTTAATGCACGTGGAAGTGCATCGAGTCCGGGAAAAATGACCGATGTGGCAGATCCAAGGGAATGAAAAATGTCCATTAGCGAATTTTAATCCTCGGACTCTATCCTCTCTGAAGAACCGTGGGGTATCATATAACTGCGTCATATAACTGCGATATCACGTCGGACATAATTGTACAATTTCCACCCTCCCTTTCCACACCCGGCTTTGAATTATCGCAATAAGTAATCGACGTTCGAAATAATTTATCGCAAATCTGAAGTAGTCCCCCAAATGTGTACCGGGTGATAAACGACGACATTGTCTCCGACCAACGTCCATAGCGCATTTCGCTTCAATTCAACGTCACGTATTTGAAAAAAAAATTTTTAAAAAAATCTTTTGTCAATTCAATTGTGAATTTTTTCGTTCGAATATCTAAGGTAGTACGCTCCATAAGAGAGTTCCTCGTCAGATTTTCATGAAACTTGGCATACTTATAGGTATCGATGAGAAAAAGGTTCAGTTAAATTTTTATGGCTTTCCGGAGCGCGAGAAAAAATATATCGACACTTTTATTTTCACACGTTTAACATGGAGCCTTATGGAAAATCACGCTCAATTTGATATAATACAAAAATTCCTCGTCAGATTTTAATGAAAACACTCGAGCTGCAAGTTGAATATTCGGAGAACATTTTGGGCACTTGACAGTAGAGATCAGGAGACTGTGATGATAATAATAAGCAAATAAACATCGGGAAATACAGTTTATATTACTACCTTAAGCAAAAAATAATCAAGAACTCTCTAGCACACGTTGTTCTCCGTTCGCGACATATCGTGCATTCGAAACATTGCCCTTCGGAATTTTTTCATCCTTCCAAACTTTCCTCTTTCCGAATTTCCAGCCTCGCCCATTATGCCGTGTCAAATTAAATGTGACCACTCTGTACATACATTCATACACACATATATATATGTTTATTCGCTCGATGAGCCGACGCAACGATCGCGATGATAATTTTCGATGATTCATTACCATCGCGGTAAACTTGCGTTATTCAATGGTCCCCGGTAATGAACGACAATGTTACGGTCCGTGTGTGTGTGTGTGTGTGTGTGTGTGAAAAAATATCGCAAAATGGAGTATTTCGTTCGAATTGATGGTCAATTCGCGGTACGGTTAATGCGCGATGCGGTGGGACGTCGTCGATTATCATTCGCACTTTCTCGCTTCATGCTTGTCGAAAAACGTTTCTCCCCCCCCCCCTCCCCCCTTCCCCGTCCTCCCTTTCCCCCGGTTCGCGTGTGTACGAAATTACAGATGGGCCAGCGATCACTCGTAACGCGCAACGAGCTACGCATGAGCGCACGTGAAGCGCGATACGGGTGCTTGCAGCAGCATCGTTGATGCCGAATATATGGCACTAGCAACAGCAACAGCATCACTAGCTGCACCAGCCGAGAGCGAGGAAGAGAGAAGGGTAGGTGCGTGCGTGTGTGTGTGTGTGTGTGTGTGGGTCTCTTATCCATGAGTAACGCACGAGAGGGATACAGTGGTAATGCAAATGTGACGCCCGTGTGACGATAGCGTGGCCAGTGACGTCTAGTGGACTGCTGATGACGTTTACTGCTGCAACCACGCCCAAGCTCAAAGCAACGAGGGACCCGACAACCCCTCTCAACGTTTCCTCCACTCCCTTCGAAATCGCTGGGAAGGAGGGGGGGGGCAGGGGGCAGGGGGGCAGGGGGGATGCGATAGCACCCGAGCTTCCCCGATACCCCATATGCATCCCTTATGGCAATGTTCGTCACGACGTGGAGAAACGTCCTGCCAAACCGATGCATCCTTCGGCAGGCAACCACCTCCCCCCGCCCCCCCCCCTGTCGCACCAACATTGCCACTTAATTATCTTATCGGCCGTGCGATCAATCTGTCACCCAGTGACTCGACGAATTTTGTTTTTTTTTTTTTTTTTTTTTTCGTTTTTGGACTTTTTGGAAACTTGTTGGGGGGAGCAATTTTTGTTCGATGACTTTTGCTTTTTATTCGCGTTGGGGATTGGAATTTGTTGTGTTTTCTTTGTGTGATGTTTTTTTCTTTTTTTTTTTTTTGTTCAGTTTGAATTGTTTTTTTTTTTTTGCTTTTTATTCACGTGGGGGGTTACCGTTTGTTGTATTTTCGTTGTATGATGTTTTTTGTTTTTTTTTTCTTTTTTTGGTCAGTTTGAAAATCACAGTTTGTTGTATTTTCGTTATATGTTTTTTCTTTTTTTTTTTTGTTCAGTTTAAATCGTTCTTTTGCGTTTTATTCACATCGAGGATTACAGTTTGTTGTATTTTGGTTATATAATGTTTTTCCTTTCTTTTTGTTGAGTTTAAATTGTTCAGTTTGAATTTGTTCAGTTTTAAACTTACAGTTTGTTGTATTTTCGTTATATGATGTTTTTTTTTTTTTTAGTTTAAATTGTTCAGTTTGAATTTGTTTAGTTTGAAAATTACAGTTTGTTCTTTTTTTTGGGGGGGGGGGGTGTATTTTCTTGATTATTTTTTTTTGGATACCTTGAGGTTGAAAGAGGGTCGAAAATATTGTTGGTCCATTAGTTATTTGCGAAGTTATTCCGAATTGAGCAAAAAGTTCTAGAAAGTTTTAGACAGTTTTTTATTTCTACCTTTTCTGAATTAAGTCTCGCGGATTAAAATAATGTTGTTTATCAAAAAACAATAGAATCATTATTACTTTTTTTCATCTCCATAATGTGCAATTTATTCAAGTTCAATGCCAGCATCAGATGATTTTTATCAGAAGATTTCATCAAATTTATTTTGACGATCATTATAAAAAAAAAAAACATAAACACCAGAACGTAAAAATCATAAGAATGAAGACATTGCAACCAGGAGTTACAAAACTGTCCAACGAAACAGTCAAGAACAGTGAAGCCCGACAATCTTTTCATCGAGACCCATTCCAGAAGAAACAAAATTCTTTCTCACACATACCACACACGTTTTTTTTTTCTGCTTTTCACGAACTCGACAATGCATGGCAAATTTACCGAGCACACCAAAGTGGGTATGCTCTCGATCGACAAAAGCGAAATATTTCTCTCGATACCACGAACAATTGGTTCTTTGCCTGGGGATTGATGCTCGAGACTCGAGTTTCCTACTCGTCCACGAATCTTCGCATCTCAAAATCTCGACGAATCCGTGATTCTGCATACATTTTTTTTGCATACATCGTGAATTTTTTTTTTCATCGCAAACGCCAGTCGTTGCAAAATTCACCCGAACAATCGCCAAAATACAAAAAACGTCGAAGCTTCGATTTTTTATTTATTTATTTATTTATTTATTTATTTATTTATTTATTTATTTATTTATTTATTTATTTATTTATTTATTTATTTATTTATTTATTTATTTATTTATTTATTTATTTATTTATTTATTTATTTATTTATTTATTTATTTATTTATTTATTTATTTATTTTTTTCGTGACCCAACAAAGCTCCGTATTTTTTTGTTTTCCTCGTTCGTTGTTTTTTTTTGTGATTTTTTTTTCGTGTTCGTTGCTGGTGGTAAAAAAAAAAGTTCGGGGTTTTTTTGAATATTTGATGGAGTTGAAACGACAGACGTGACCGTGGGACGGATATCGCGTGTCCGAACGGTCAACCCGGACGAATGGCTCGCACGAAATTCACGAGAGTCACCTACGAGCAGATCTTCGGTACCTTACACAGATCCGACGAATTCTTCGAGTCTTTCGGGTGTCCGAAGTGCGTGGCGAGCCGCGAGACCCAACGAGAAGATAAGGGACGAAGAGAATTTGCCAATTGATAACCCTCTGCCCGGGTACGGAACGGGGGATGCGAGCCCTTTCCAACCCCCCGCCACCCCCCGCCTCTCTTTCACCACCCTTCGACCGAATAGTCCTCTCGGGACGACGTTTGCACCGTTGCCACTGACCATCCTCGTCGAAACTGCGGATACATATATATTGGGGTGGTCCTTGAAAAAAAAATTTCACGTTCTCCACTCTCCAAATTGTTCGAAAACGTAAAAAAACTTAATTTCGTTTTTTATTCCGATTTTTCTTTACTGCTTTGCATTGACTGAGTCGATAGGAAAGCTCTTGAAATTTTTTTTTTAATTATTAGTGCCTGATTTCCGTTTGAAATACGAAAAAGGTGGAAATATGTATATTTTTGGGAAAAAAACTGTGCCGGAAAAATAACAATAAAAATTTGGCCAATTTATTGTGCAGAATCAACCTACAAAAAAAAACGAACTGAAATCGATATTGAATTGTTTTGAGTGTCACGCAGCCAAAAAAATAATTATTTCGGAGAAATTTATTATCGTGAAAAATTATGTCCGAAAGTAACGAAAAAATGTTGGTGATTGTGACAAAATTTGTAGCTGGGGGGAAAAAATGTTTGAAGAAAGAAAGTATTTTTCTTTGAGGTTATGTAAACATTTTAGGATCGCTGATTTTTTGGGAAAAGAACATCAGTGGTATCTATGACATATTAAAATTTGATTGAAATTGGTGGATTCATTCGAAAGATATTAATTTTTCATTAAAAGTACATTAACAAATGAATAACTTTTGAACGAATGAACCGATTTGAATAAAAATTTATTATGTCATAGACGTCACTTGGTATCCTTACCCGAAAAATCCAATATGGCGGCCATTTCGATGTTCAAAGCAGTCCGCCATTTTGAATTTTGGAAAAATAAAAATTTGACGAAAAAAGGTATGTGGATTCTTCTGAAAAATCGTACAAGCTTCATATTTTTTTCCTATTTATAGCCAGTGTTCTGAAATTAGGAAGGAAAGTCGACAAGAATGTTGACTTTCCTGTTGATCGGATGAACAAAAGTAGGAGGCTGGGGGCTCGTGTTAAAATTGAGATAGACCGTAGTATCTTTGGGAGCATTTTTTTAAACTTATTTGAAGACACTCTGAGGGGTGCACCCCCGTAAATTCGAAACTCACGCAAATAAGAGCCACCCTCATATATATATTGTGTATATATATATATATAACACGACGGGGATAACGCAAGATATCGCTTGCGACCTCGACAACCCACAAATGTCGACACTGTTTCCACGTCTCGCTGTAAACCCCGGCTGTACTTGCCCACAATGAATTTTCACGACTTTAAGGTTGCCCCCTCCCCCTTCCCCCTCCTCATTCTCCTGGCCGTCCACGACGTCCATCTTGGACAGAGGGCTTACACATTGACCCGATCCCCATAGTCTCATTCGTCCGACAATGAGAATCGAATAGACCTCAATGTACCTTTTTTTTCTGACAATTTTTTTTCTTGGTTTTTTTTTTTAGGTTCTTCGATTGTGGAATTTGACAACATTTCCGGGACCATTGGGTATCGATCGAGTTCGGGAATTCGGGATTTCAATTTGGAGTCTTTGGCCAGGTGATTGATCGACAAAAGTGATAGGTCATTTTTTTCTCATTTTTTATTAATCGAAACATTTATTTATTTATTTTTCGGTGAATGATTTTTTTTTGTTGGTATATCGGTTCATCACTTTGAATTAATTTGCGGGGCCTTAAGGAGTCATGAAGTTAAGACAATAAAAAAAAATAAAACTCTCTATCGAAAAACAATAAAAAAAAATGTTTTTAAACAAAAATTAACGCTCACAAAGTTTCGAATAAAATTATTTCCATCCCTTCGAAAATCCTCAACAATTTTTTTCCCAAGTCAATCCGCACTTAATTCACGATTCACGACTCACGACTTTTCACTCAGCCAGAAGTACGACCAACTTCATCCCCAAAAACACAAATTTCAATTCAACAATTTTTCCAAAACACAATCTAACCTCACAAAAATGCAAAGAAAAAGTTTTTCTTGTTTTCAAACACACCAACAAAAATTTCATTTTGTTCCATGAAAAAAAAATATATATATTTCATCGGGGGTTTTTTATTTCTGTGACGTTACACGACTAAATTCACAATGGAGTACGGGGGACTCAACCACAAGAGGGTCGTACGTGAGGTTGTTAGGTGAGTGTGAGTCGAACAGGTAGAAGCGACAGCTCGTTAGCCACCGACCTTGCTAAGTGATCTCATATACAATGAGATTTTATGCAAAGTGCATGGGCCTCGAAACTCCCCTCCCCCCCCTCTCCACCCCACCCCTTGTCTTCCATCCCGTCGGGTTTCCGTTTCGCTCTAGTTATATAGTCTGGCATCGCGTATCGTGAAATTCACGAGTGCTTTCACCTATCCGACAGACCTCTGGTGCGAGGTCGACGACAGCCAAGAGAGAGACGGCGTTTATCAAGCGTTTCGGAAAGTTTTACGTCGCGAGCGACGTCATGATAATTCATCGGTCCCGTCCAACTTGTATTATTCATAAACAATTATCGACGTTTCGAAGCATTGTTTTATACACTCCGACCTCGGAATAAGAGACCAAAAGCCTCCAAAAGAAACCAAAAGGCGAAGAGTTTTTCCTCGGAAATCGCATACCCCCCACTTATTGCCGAGTCTCTTATTCCGAGGTCGGACTGTAATTTCAAGTTTCGAATCACTATCGCTACTTCGGGGGTCCGAATAAATTTCGAAGAGTTCATACAGATCAGAACGGACGAAGTCTCGAACTGTCATGGTTCCAAATAAAAAAAATCGAAAGGCAACGTATCGATATATAGCATAGGGTGGTCCTTATCAGGGTCATGTTCGAATGTTGATATTGCCGGAGACTCAATCGATCCCGAAAAAAATTTCAAAAATTTCAAGCCCATCGTGAACCTCCTAGTCCAATTCTAATCTTCGCCCAAGACCAGACGAAGTTTCCCATTTGAAATACATGCAATTTTTCTGTACGTCGGTTATTATATCGGCGGGACGACTGATTGTTGTTCGAAAAATTCAATACTGTACGGAGTTAACGGGGATGAAATCTACTTTCACGGAAAAAATAAAATACATATATGGGTCATCTCGTGCCACGTTTGCACGCACCTTTACACTGTTTCTCCGACGATTGTCATACACGCGTACTTGTGGCATGAGAAGACCCATATATGCATTTCATTTTGTTTTTTTTTGCGAGGTTTTTTTAATTCTGTTATAATACCAGACGGAATAAAAATAAATCGTAGATTTGGATTTTCAAAAAAATTACAGTTCGAACGAAAAAATGTTCGAATTGTAATTTGAGCCATTGAAGCATTGATAATTCGAAACTTCGAGACACCCCCGAGGGGAGGGGGTAGATTATTGTACGTATTTAATGCGAATAGTTATGGGTCGTCGTAACGGCCATTAATATACATTGGTAAATCAGGAGTTTGATAACGAGGTGTGTGTGTTTGTGTGCTCTCAGACGGTCGGTTTGGGTTAGATTGCTATTGAATTATTAAATGTCGATTCAAAGTTTTCGAACTTCACACGTTAGACGAAGACGATCGGGTCTTCGGCTTAACGATCGTCCACATTGTTCGTTTTATGCGTTTTTGGTTTGGGTCTCTGTAAATAACATGGAAATTTACGTGATTCTTAAATTATTCATTGATATCATTCAATCATAATATTTTGCTGTTATTTATTATTAATTTATCTTGAATAATATTTTCCATTGAAAAAGTTATACACGTGTTTTTTTTTTGCACTTTCATCTGTCGATAATGTTCATAATTATCCATATTCTTCGTTTTTCATGAAATCAGTTGTGTACGAAATTTCATGTGAAAAATGATGGTTCTTCGAAAAAAAAATTATTCAATAAAAAAAATTATTGTTCACTTTGTTATTATTGTATGTTTATTATTATTATTTCCAACTTATTGAGAATCAACTTTTTTCGTGTGATCGATTACTCTAACTTGAAAAAAAAGGGAAAAAGCTTCAAAATATTTCATCGAATATATTGAAATTTTCGAATTCCGGGGAAAGAAAAAAAAATAGAATTCGAAATAAAAATCATCATAGAAAATGCATTATAAAAAATTTAGTGAATAAAAAAAAATTAGCGATAATATAATAATGAACGTAGAAGGGACACGATAATGCGTTTGATGATAAGAATAATAATCCAAAACAGAAACGTCGTTGAACCATCGGTCAATGTTTTCACGTAACTACGAAATTTCGTGATACGAAAAATAGTAAAATTGTTTAGTACACAGGTACGCGCACCGCACGTACAATTTTACCATTCGTGTGTGTGTGTGCGTGTGTGTGTGTGTATACAACAACGTAGCCGAGCCGACCAATATAATCCGCGTCCCACACACGACGATGTAGGCGTCGAAATTTGTTTGTTCGAATTTTACGACTGGACCAGACCGCTCAACCAACGTTATTGGATTTTCCGGTGGAATATATCTCGCGTACGTCACACGTCGCATCGGTTTTCGAGACATTGACAGTCTCCCTCTCAATCCCCATCCTCGATTTTTTTTTTATTCGCCTTTTCTATCCCACCTTTTTTTTGTCGATCGTAGAAACGGAAGTAAAAAAATTATGTATGATCTATATATATAAACTATATATAGACTGTATAGTTTATGTTTAGGTATATTCTATAATATAAACTAGATGAAGATATTATTGATTATATCCATTCATAATTTATTGTATACAATTTTATTATATATAGTTTTTTTTATTTATTATACATAATCTATTAAATATAGGTAATAATCTATAAACTCTTCGTATAGTTTATGTCCAGCCTATATATGCCACATACAGTCTATACATATATAGATTATATATAAACTATATAGTCTTTATATAATCTATATATAGTTTATATATAGATTATATGTAATTTTTTGACTTGGGTAGATAATAATTCATACATCATAATTCATAATCATTTATAAGACTATACATAAGCTACATAAGGACTTTAAAAATTATGCTTAGTCTATATATGATCTATATATATTGACCATGTATGCACAGTCTCATATATAGTTTATACGTAACTTTTTCACGTAGAAAGACATGCGAGGGGGAAGAACGAACTGTCACGCAATTTTATCGCACGACATGCATTTGGTTATTTGCAGTTAAATTTGCGACAAGGATACGAAAAGATTTCGGAAAGCTCGAAAATGTTAGATTGTGAATTCCCATCGCAGAGACGTGATAATGCCATTTTATTTCGAGATTTTCCCGAAGGAGCGAGGATTCAATCTCGCCAGCGAGGGAAACAGGACGAGAGCACCGGTGTGCTCGTTGAGGATCCTTGACGTCTACGTTCGGATTCTCGTGGCCGCGATGACTCGATTCGGTTTCACGTGCGAGACACATCAATTCTCACGTTTTTTCGTTTCCGTTTTTTTTTTTCGTTTTTGGTGTTTGTTTTTTTGTTTTTTAATTCGTTTTTACGTCTTCGGGTTACTCAGAGGTGTAAGGGTAAGGTCAATGTGATGAGTGGGGTAAAAATTATCACTTGTTTAAAAATTGTAATCTTACCTTAGTACACATTCCAAGTGAATAGGATTTATATCAGGTATCTATGGGACACAGGAATGGACATTCATCGAATAAACAAGCATTTGAAATACTTTCGTGACTAAATGATCGGCGATAAAAACGTCAATTCAAAATTAAACAACCTATTGTGAAACAAATATCAATCTGGAATATCAAAAGTTATTGCAATAATGTAGAAAAAATTGTTTGTATTGTAAAATTTTAAAATTATTTGTTTGTAATAAGTGTAATGTTAATGTCATGTAATAATGTCGAAAACATAAATTTTCATTGAAACGAATGCCCATTCCCAATGGGAAAAAAAGGAATTAAGATGAAATATGATTTATCGAAAATCAAATACAGAACGATGTAAAAATTTTTTGGCAATGAATAAAAAAATCTTCGATGTGACAATTTTTTTCCGACAAACCAAAATATAACGTATCATCGATAAATATCCCATACTACCACCCCCCACGACTACTCCCTGAATTCACAAACAACTCGACTCAAGATCCAATCCCTCATTATCTTCCAATCCCTCTCATTCCAAAAGCACCAACAAAAAAAAAAAAAAAAAAAACAAACAAACCAACCAACCAAAGCTCCCGCCACTGTCATGCCATTTATCAATCAACCCCCATCCCCCAAATACCATTCCCACACAAGCCACTCGGAAACCCCCTCATGAAAATCACAAAACAAATTGAATAAAGTTCGTGATCAAATTCACAACTCGAAACCCAAAGAAAACAAGTTAGTTTTTTTTTTTCCAAGATTGTTTTCAGGTAATGGGTTGGACATTGTCGTTTGAAAAGCCACTGGCAGAGTGTGGGAGTCGGTTGTGGGCGAGCGGGACGCAGAGAAGGGTGGTTGGGAAATTGGAGGGTGGGGGTGGGGTTGACTGGTGCGGGACACGAAAGACACTTGGCGGTAAAAGGCTTCGGGGGGGTCTGGAGAACAGGCCAGACAGGCCAGAAGACGACGAAGGAAGGGAAAAGAAATTTCCGGACGTAGAAAGAAACAGAGAGAGAGATGGATAGATAGATATATATTTATATAGAGGGATAGACGGATAAAGGAGTGAGCGAGTTGGGAAAGCAATGAGGCAAGGAAAGTGCGCGCGGAAGGAATAACAAGCAGAATGTCTCCGGGGAGTGTGCACCAGGTGTCGGGTTAACCCTGGTGGCTTAGGTCTCTTGGTTGGCCGTTACGCGCGGCTGTAGCCTCCTCCACCTCCGTTGTCTTTCGAGGTAACCACGTTCACCGTGCAACATCTCTACGAAACTTACCCTTCAAACCTCTTTCACCTTCCCCACTTCTATCCTTACACCTTACCAATCTGTTTATGAAACTGTACGAGTTTCTTTCTCAATTCCACTTGTTGTCCAACAAGGGCTCACTGTTTTCCAGTGATTTAGACGGGGACGATTGCTTGCGATTAGGTTTCCAGGGTTCCTTACCTCGGAATGAAAATAAAGGGAAACCCTCGTAGGATCCGACTTTGTCGTCTGTTCGTCGACTGGCTGATCATCGAAAAACCTACAGGGTGCTTCTAGGTGACCTGGAATCTTGAAATTTTGCACGAAGAAAGGTCTCGTGGCACGAGTGAAGGTAAAAATGTTGATGATCATTGATTTATGGTTCTCCTGTCCTTACAGCTTGACGATCGGTTTGTGAAACTGAACGAGTTTCTTTCTCAATTCCACTTGTTGTCAAACAAAGGCTCACTGTTTTCCAGTGATTTAGACGGGGACGATTGCTTGCGATTAGGTTTCCAGGGTTCCTTACCTCGGAATGAAAATAAAGGGAAACCCTCGTAGGATCCGACTTTGTCGTCTGTTCGTCGACTCGCTGATCATCGAAAAACCTACAGGGTGCTTCTAGGTGACCTGGAATCTTGAAATTTTGCACGAAGAAAAGTCTCGTGGCACGAGTGAAGGTAAAAATGTTGATGATCGTTGATTTATGATTCTCCTGTCCTTACAGCTTGACGATCGGTTTGTGAAACTGAACGAGTTTCTTTCTCAATTCCACTTGTTGTCAAACAAAGGCTCACTGTTTTCCAGTGATTTAGACGGGGACGATTGCTTGCGATTAGGTTTCCAGGGTTCCTTACCTAGGAATGAAAATAAAGGGAAACCCTCGTAGGATCCGATTTTGTCGTCTGTTCGTCGACTCGCTGATCATCGAAAAACCTACAGGGTGCTTTCAGGCGACCTGGAATCTTGAAATTTTGCGGGAAGAAAGGTCTCGTGGCACGAGTGAAGGTAAAAATGTTGATGATCATTGATTTATGATTCTCCTGTCCTTACAGCTTGACGATCGGTTTGTGAAACTGAACGAGTTTCTTTCTCGATTCCACTTGTTGTCCAACAAGGGCTCACTGTTTTCCAGTGATTTAGACGGGGACGATTGCTTGCGATTAGTTTTCCAGGGTTCCTTACCTCGGAATGAAATTAAACGGAAACCCTCGTAGGATCCGACTTTGTCGTCTGTTCGTCGACTCGCTGATCATCGAAAAACCTACAGGGTGAATTCAGGTGACCTGGAATCTTGAAATTTGGCGGGAAGAAAAGTCTCGTAGCACAAGTAAAGCTAAAAATCCTGAAAACCACTAATTCAACATTCTATGGAGAATTATTACGTTTCGAACTTAATTTGGTGACTTCACAATCATCACTATTAATGAAATTTGAAAAAACCCCGCACTTCCAATAATTTAGCAAATAATAAATAAATAAATAAAAACAATCACGAAACCAACAAAATTTCACAAATCCATCGAACTCCATAAAAATATGTACCGCACATAAAAATGTGTACAAATACAACAAATTTTGAAAAAAAAAAAAAACGAATTAATATTCCAATCTTTCAAATGACTAAACCAAGACGTTCGTTGATAACTCAACATCTCGTGACATTGTCTAACCAAAAAAAGAAATAAATAATAAAAAATAAAAAAAAACAACAAGGAAAAAAAAAGAAACCTGCAATCTTTTCGGGTAATCCGTCTGGGCTGTCTGGTACCCCTTCACATAACGGAATGCCATTCTCGTAAAAAAAACCAAAAAAAAAAAAAATAACGCCAAGTCTGTGGAAAAAGAAAGAGTGTCTCGGAATCCATGTGAACAGCGATGGCGGGAAAGCCTTGGGGCATTTGACTGCCAGGATCTGTAGCTACCAGAACGTTATATATACATACATACACATGAATACATATAGAGAAAGAGACAAAGACAGAGACAGATTGCAAGTATTCGCCAGAGAGAGAGAGAGAGAGAGAGAGCGAGAGAGCTAGAAAGCCTTTTCTCTCTCTTTCCAGCAAAGACTCGGAGGGAGTTTCAGGTAGCTAAGTAAAATAATAAAATACAACCAAGGCGAGGGGGGGCAGAAGGGGGGATGGGGGGGGGGGGGGGGGGGGGTTGCTGGAGGCTTTTGCGTGGGTTCAGCGACGGGCCAATGGGAACGTGTTATTTCTCGTGTCGTCGTTGGACGTAGTCGAGCCGCAAGGTGGGATCGTAGGTGGAGCCTGCGTTCAGTTACGCCCAGGCCCACGAACAGGTGGAAAATGCAGGTGATAAGGCACGGCCTCGACGAGCGGACTGTGGGGCCGACGCGACTGCCCGCACCACCACCACCACCACTTTCTAGCCCCCCCCCCCCCCCCACGTGTCCGTGCAACGTTTGCCGTTACCACTTAACGCTTTTCCAGTCTCGTTTCGACCCTCACTTCTGCCAAGCCTCACCACCGGCTAAGTCGTGAGCTTGGGTCATCCAGTCGTTGGCCACCTGTCCACTGCTCTCTGCACACCTCCACGCACACACACACACACACACACACACACACATATATATATATATATATATATATATATATATACAGTTTTTAATAATCATCCGTGTGCCACTTTGAACAACGATTCCTAACATTTCACATTCGATTTTTTTGCCAGCATTATTGTGTGTGTGTTTTTTTTTTCCCTTAATGTTTATTTGTGACGAAAGAAAATTGAGAAATTATGATTTCTTTTTTTTAATTTTTATCAAACTTTTTTTTTGTCTACGTTATTATTATTATTATTATTATTATTATTATTATTATTTATTTTTATTTGGTACGAGATGATAGACTGGTTGGGAGTAACATTTAGGATTCATGAGTACAGAGTTTCATCATTGGAAGAAAATTACAGAAAAAATTGTTCGATATTTTTTTTTTCTTGATATTATTATTATTATTATTGTTATTATATTGTTCATTGATTTTTCTTCGCTATTACTGAACCATTTTCCATCCGTAGGTCACAAAATCTGTTATTGAAAAAAAAACACACACAAAAATGTCGCAATTTTATCTTATTTTATTATTATTATTATTGTTGTTGTTGTTGTCGTTGTTATCATTTTTTTTCCTTCCTTTTTTTCGTTACGAAATGGTAGTTACGTTGACAGAAACATTTTGCATCCCTCGGCACACAAAGTCGGGTTGTGACGAGGAGTTGTGGCGTCGCTCGATCTCGATAACGGAAAACAAAAGATGAAAGATAAAAGGAAAAACCACGTACCCACGCTCACCACCCACCGCACCCGGTGCATTATTGTCGTTTGCTTTGATGTTTATCGGAGTACGGAGAGAGAGCTCTGTTATTTTTTTTTTTTTTTTTCGTTGTTTTCAGTTTTTTGAAATTTTTTTTTTTTTTTTTTTTTCAAGTTTTTTCGGTTTTACAAACGCGTCACGAGTAGACGGACGCAGATGGGCATGTCCTAAAAACAATGCAAAGAGCTGCGAGTTTGCAAAGTTGCAATTTGCTTTCTCTGGTGTCGTGTGGGTAGTGCACAAAGTTCTTCGATGATGGGGAAGCATTTTCATTTGCTTTTTGTTTTTTTTTTTTTTAATTTTTGGCTGCAAAATTATTTCCATCGTCGCATCGCAAAACTTGATAAAAAGTTTTATTTCGTTTTTAATTTTTACAACAGCGAAAAATTTACGACTCGACTTTTGTCCATTTCCAATCTACAGATTTTGGTTTTTTTTAATTTTTTTAATTTGGCATATTCTTTTGTAATGGGTTAAATAATAATAATGATAATAATGATAATAATAATAATAATAATAATAATAATAATAATAATAATAATAATAATAATCAAAGCACGTTATAAACATCATATAACGAAAAAATATAATAACAATCACAATAATAATAATAATAATAATAATAATAATAATGGATATTTGAAGATAGACGTTGGATGATTGGTATGAATGGACTGGGCTCGGTGAATGAAAATTCGACGATTGTCAAGACTCGATTATAATAACGCGAGACCGTTCGTGTGTCGCTCGGATAAAAGTACGGAAGAAGGGGGGTGGGTCGGGCCTGTGTGGGCTCGTTTAGATTTTCTCGATAGAGCCGAGCTCGGTTTGGCACGTTCGCCCCGAGCTTTTCGCCCGCTTCTCGTTACATCGTTACGTCTTCGCTGGTATCTGGTATATGTATCGAAAATGAAAATCACAATAGAGTTCCTCGGCTCACGCTCACGTGTTGAATTAACCACAAATAACGTTTTGCATTTTTTTTTTTGCAACCAAACTCGTTTCGATGTATCGAAAAATCGTTAGAAATATTAATTTATTTTTATGATGTGAGGTCGAGCCGGGGCTATTGTGGAACGAAATTGTCACTTTTTTTCTTTCTTTTGGCCTTCGTTTTCAATCAGAGTTGAAAGTAGAATTTTTTTTGAACTTTTCAGGCGTTTTGTAAACGTTCATATGAAGGTGGCTGATAAGTTTCATTGAGACAATTTTTTTTCGTCAGAGTTATGTGGATGCAGAGTTTATTTCATAATTTGCAAATAAAATTAGTATTAATTAGTTTGGGGCTATTATGGAACAATTTTTGTATTCGTTAATAAAAACTGGTGAATAATTTTTGTTCGTTCTGAATCAGATTTATATCTTTGTTTAGGTATCTCAGAGCAATTTAGAAAAAAAATCACTCAATAATATCAATTTTTCTAGGAATGGCGAATGAAAGAATAAAACAAAAAAATGCAATTTTTCGATCCTCAGTTCATGATAGAAATATCAATCTTTTCATATTTTTAATCGCTTTTTCATATCTTTAATCAACATTATATCAGCATTTGAACTTCAACGACAAATGCCTTGTCCCTTCATTTTTAAAAGCTCAGTGACTATTTTTTTCATCTCGTTTTTTCTTCTTCCAATTTCGCAAAAAAAATTATGCTTGACATTTTTTATTATTTTTCTTTTCTTTCTAATTCGTCAAATCTTGGCAATTTTTTTTAAATCAATGGATCATCACATTTGAATTGAATTGAAGCGAGGAGAACGGTGTGATATATTGATGAAAATTACATTTTCGAACAAATTAATGGGCGAATGTATTATTTCGTTGGTCGTCGTCGACTCGGGTTTTCCTAATTTCCACGTTGACGTAATTTCCACGTTGACAACCCCTTCCCCCCCTTCCCTCTGGCCACGAGAAAATTACAATAATCGCAGCATTGCCGAGAGAGCCTTCGCAATCCTTCTGTTCCACTCTTTGCACGTCCCCTTATTTATTTTCTTCAATAAATTCCCGGAACTTTGACACTTTAATCCGACGGAAATTTTCCGAGTGCCTGTCAGTTATGCTGTGCCTACTTATTGCTACTTAAGCGTTTTAATGGACAAGTTATTAGTCTGATATATCGACTTTTAAGCCATTGGACCGTTAGCCTGATCATCTTATTGCTCGTCGATGGTGAAGCTGTCGTCTGTGGTTGTCCAAACGCATCCGGACACATACATACAAACAAATACAAACACTCACACACACATTCATAAAGTATAAAAAATTTCCGTTATTCAACATTTCACGTTTCATTTTTTTCTCGTCCTGATAAAAAAATGTTTCTCTTGAAATGTCGACGATGAAAAAAAATATGTTTTAAACTTATCCAGAATTTCGTACAGTCCCAAAAAAAAACACAGAAACAATTTTATCTTTAATACCGAATTAGGGTTGAGATGAGAATTATTATTTAATAAATGATCATCAATAACATTATTCCATGAAGATTATTGAATTATTGAATTATTGTTATTGAGTTGGACTGTAAAATTATAGAACGACAAAAAAAAACAACAATTTTATTATTAATAGTGATTAAGAATTCGTAGAAAACTTTCAAAACTACCGGAGACGAAAAAAAAACCAAAAATTCAAATATTCGTTGGCGAATTATTTTTTTCGATTTTAATTTTTTTTCCTCCTGAAGCTCCATCTTGCAACAGCGTTTAAAAATTTCTCCACAATCCACAAGAATTTTGTGCATTTTTCCAGGCGAAAAAAAGTAAAGCTGTTTTTCTCTTTAAATTTTTTCAATTAAAAAAAAAACACACAAAAATATCATATTTAAAAATATTTAAAAAAAAATTGGGTTCGTTCTTTCAGACGAGTAGGCTTTCGAATGAAAAAAATTACCAGGAACCATCTGAAAAGTCATCGCCAGATCTCGATCGACGTGTCACGGAATAACCCATACAAATCCACCGAAACGTCCGGTAAAAAAATGTCACCCAAACGTTACGCTCCCGGACGATCAGTCGGACCATTGAAATTCCGAATGGGTCTAACGTTAGAAAAAAAAAATGCAAAAAAGAAAAGTGTTGCGAAAAAATTTGGTTTCACATCCGACGAACGAAAGAAAGAGTAGCATATATTTTGATAATGCACCGGCCGATATGCATCTACGTGCCTGCCAAGAGCAGCGAGTTTCGCGAGCGTTTTCGCCCTTCTCGCCCATCTCTCTCTCTCTGTCCCTCGTCCCCCTCTCTCTCTCTCTCTCTCTCTCTCCCACTCTTGCCCCCCTTCCACCCTCTCGACCTCACCGGCTTATTAATATTAAACAGTACGTAACCTCGAAGCCAGCCCCCCGACCTACCACTTTTATTTCTTTTTTTTTTCGCATCCCCCATCCCTCGTGCACCCTCGTAGTCGAGGAATAGTCACCTCGGCTTTCACCCCTCGATAACGAACATCTCGGTCTAAACTTTTTCACGTGCGAGACTTTTTTTTTTCACCGTGGCCGTTTTTTTTTTTGTTCCGTCGTGGCGGAGACCTCGTAGACCATCGACGACTTCTCGCGGTGGCGAAGATCCACCCCTCCCCCACCCCCCACCCCCTCGAAGAACACTTTTAAATAGCCAAACAAGCAATGGCGGAGACCCTTCACGGTCTTTCGCTAAATACTTGATCCTTTTGGCGCGTACGAGCGGCCCTACATCTCGTACCAACCTTCTTCCAACCCCCGACGTACCCCTTCCACGAACAACCAACCCCCCCTCGCACGGCTGCACTCGCGAGCTCGAATCCCGTGTTCACCCTTCGACTCTTTTCACGCTTCGGTTACATTTTACCAACCTTGTCTACACGGTGCCGCTGCTCGATGCAACCCCAACCACCGAGTACCAACCAACCCCCCTCCACGCCCTCGCCTCGTGGCCGTCGTAACGACCTAATTACTTTGCGCCGTGCAATTTTACGATTTTTTTTTTTGTTTTTTTTTCAGAGTTGGAATTATTGTTTGTCGAAGAAATTTTTGTGTAATTATTTTTTGGAAATTGTTTTAATTTATGAATTCGTTGTCACGACGTTTTTTTATTTGTTTTATACAGTTTTTGTGACTTCGCAGAAAAATTGTCTTTTTTTTTATATTGAAAATTGTGTAGAAAAAAAAATAGGTGGAAATGTTATTAAAAAAAATATTTTTTTTGGTATTGGAAATGTTTAAGGACGTTTATCGATGGATGTGGTATCGAAGAGGTTTTCGTTGAATCGAATAATTCGGTGAAACACAGAGAATAATGGCTGATAATTATTTTGAGGTTTTTTTATTTTTTTTTTAATAAAAATAATACACTTCTATTTTGTTTTATTCGCAGCAATTGCGAACGACTAATTGAAGGAAATTTTGAATAAATCGTGAATTACCTGAAAGTGCTTTTCAAAGCTTAATCACAAGGTTGGAGAAGGTTGGAATAATTCAACGACGTAATATTTTTTGTCAGAGCTGCTTTGCTGATTTATTTATTTAAACAAATGTGAATTATCGTGTCTTCGGGCGATGTTGACAATGGCGAGTCATGTCGTTACAAAACTGATTTTTTTTCTTTTTTTTCTACATCGCCGATATAAACAAGCTTGTTTTTTTCTCTTGTTTTTTTTTATGAATATCGGTGAGGAGATAATTGTTTGATTTTCGAATCAAGCTCTTGTCTATGGTAACTTAACTCCTACATTGCAAATTAGACCCAAGGGTCCCTCTCTGCACCCTTCTTCTGTCGTTGTGGCAATGGTTGGTGGCGTTATTTCACTCACAATACCCCCGACGTCTCCCAACAGATCCGCTGTGACAATAGAAAAAGAAAGACAAACAAACATATAATTTCAAAAAAATGTCGTTGCATATTTAATTCGTTCCGACTTATTTACTATTATTTTTTGTGTGCGCCATTATTTTTTTTTTTTTTTCGAACTTGAATTGCGAAAAAGAAACGAGAAAAACAATTTTTTTACATTTTTATGCTTTTTGCATAAAGTTCGATGTGAACGAAAATAAAATTTATATCTCCAGTAATTCATCATTGAAAAAAACTTTTTTTATAATATGACAAATTTTCAGGACTTTCGAACGAGAATCCTCACTTTAGAGAACGTCTGTCAGTTCAAATATGATTATCTATGATTATTTATAAGACATAAAAATGTATAGACATCAGGGTGGTCCTTAAAAAAAATTCACGTTCTTCAAACTTTTCTCTTAATTCGGGAAAACCAAAGCAATGAAAAAAAAATCGGAAAAAATACGAAAATTAGTTTTCCATATATTCGAACCAAATGGAGGGTGGAGAAATTGATTTTTTTTTCATCAAGTCAATCAAGGACCACCCTGATAGACATAACTATTATTCAACGAAATTAGGTTTTCAAAAGGTGACTTTTTAAAGAATTATAGTTATTATGTACTTTGAAAATTAATCTTATTTCAGTAACTATTTTCAAATGAAATTTCGAGAAAAATGTTGATGTGATCGAACTTACCCTCAACATTAAAAATCGACAGACTCGCCACGATGAGAACGACGATCGTCAACCAGTGTTTAGATTCCATTTTGCGAGTGAGGTTGATGATCGAAATTTTCGTAACCGATTAACGCTGAAAAATCGTCGCGACAGACTTTTATGCAAAGGACATTGTTTGTTCATCGAGTGCATGAATGTTTTTTTTAAATCTCTTCTTCAATATTGTAATCGAAGAAGATAATAAAAACTTGTCGCATCATCGTCATAATATTTATTTTTCATGTATTATTATCAATAATGATAATATATCGTTGTAATCGTAAGATAATAAAAATATTGCAATTTGCATGCACGTCTGTTCGCTCACGAGCGACGTTGTTTGTCAATTGAAATCCATTGTTTTCTTTTGAAAGACAATTATCATCTCGGGCCAATTAACTCTTTATCGGTTAGCCGATTTTTTTGTTGTTTTACGTTGGACTTATTTATTATTATTTTCATTTTTACTTTTTTTTTCCAAATGCAAAAGCGTTATTCTGAAATTTATATTTTCAGATCAGAACGATGATTACACACGAAACAAACACACGTATGCGAAAATTAATCTCTTTCGTAAACGGCGTCGGAAAAAAAAAGTTTTGTAAAAATAAATAATTCATAAGTATTCACGCAATGACTCGAATAATTTCGTATATATCTCGGCGACGACGTTTACACATTAATAAACCGTAATAAAGATAATCGATTGGAGCCTCCGGGCATTCGTGTCGACAAATTACTGTTTTACCGACCGAGTTATTTATTCCCACATTAAAAAAAAAAAGAAGTCTACCATCATGCATAACAACGAGACAAATGTTTCAACGTTACTTCTTGATTCAAAAATATTCGGCAGAGTTGAAGAAAAAAAAAATTACAGTTTTCATTACCGACCGAGTTAAAGTTAAGTCACGTTTCGGTTCGGTCGGAAGTGCAAAATCGAAATCTCGTTTGCATTCAAACGCACGATATTCGAACTCGATCGATTTTTAAGGTTCCGTGTTTGGTAACCCTTATGGTTTTGATCAGTCCGTCCGTCCGTCCGTCTGTATGTCACAGTCCTCCTATTCTCTTATTTATGTACCGATTACGATGAAATTGGTTACACAGACGTAGATCGATCACCCAAAAAATAAAAACGATAACATAAAAAAAAAAATCGACCCCCCTCCCTCAGATTCAAAAGTGAACTCGACCTTTTTTTTAGCTCACCCCATCGAGTGAGGTGTCTCTCGATAGGTCTCCTCAAATGCGATTTAAAACGTTCCGAGGCCCTTTCATTCCCGCCCTTCAGTCACGAGATATTCGCTTTCAAAGTCGTCATCAGTGTCCCCCCTCCCTCTCTAACTCCTAACCTATCAATTCAAAAAATCTGAAAAAATTCCACAACGTAGCTTCCGATCCGTACATTCAATCAAAATTATAACCAAACATCGTGGCAAAAAATAACCTACGAAAAATAAAAAAAATTTAAATTTCCTTCAACGATTTTGTGTAGAATACATATTTTTCTTCAAAGGCTACCACAGAATGACAACAAAACCCTATTATGTGTCCAAACACACCCTATTGCGTGCCCAAAACACCACTTGACTACTTTTTTCGTGCCGAATTTCTCGGTTATACTTTTAGAGCCGAAGCACAACAATAAAGAGTGTTTCGGAGGCACAGGAGGGGGGGGGGGAGGCCATTTTGTGGAACAAGTGTGCGTTCGCAAGGAGTTACCCCACTCGTGTGGTTACGTGGGCATCCTCGATCAACGCGGCCGCCTGGCGGCAAGTGGCGCAACCGCGACACAAACGCGATACGAACATAACCTCGCAAACGCGAGCAACGAAGAAACAATAACAAACAGCGAGCGGAGTTATCTGTAATGGAATAAGTTGGTAACAATGGAGCATTGTTGCGGAAGGCTCGCGGTTGTACGGCCACGGCGTATACGGTTGACGGACATTATCGCCGGACGTCGCGTTTCCGGGTTTTCCGTCGACGTTCACGGGGCGCTGGTGCTGCCGCCGCGCCGCGACGACGGCGCTCCGGTGGAACCTGTCGAAGTGGGCTCCGTCTAGCTAGCCCTCGACCGCGTCATTGGGCGAACAGAAACCTTCAACGACAACACCAAGACGTCGTCGAGAGACCCGTCCGTACCAATACAATCGTACATAACCTATATGCCGCATTCACACGTAAACGAGAATCTATGCCATTTCCCCCTCTGCCCCCTGGCGTCTAGTTTTGCCAAATGCCCTGCCACACACACACACACACGCTACTCCTCGATACTCGCATTGTTCGTGCATCAAGTTTGAGACTTCTTTGACAGCCAGAGACCTCTATCTTATTGGAACGTTACGACGAATGTATACGATGACTTCTTATTTGTTGTCGATCAATGGCGACAACGATGGGTGATGTGATTATCGTGTTGTACGATATGTGAGAGACTGAGAGTGAAATTTTGGGAGGAGGAATGTTTTTTTTTTTTTTTTCAGTTTTGGTTTTTGAGGTTAGGTAACTTGGAATGAGAATAGGAGGGAAATCTTATCTATGGGATCACTTCGTAGTCTGTTAGTCGACTGACTGATTCACTGACTGATCGTTGAAAAATTCTAGGGTTAGGTCTTCCCGTTGACCTTGGAATTGAAGGTTGGGCATTGTTAGTCGTTGGTTCAGCATTTCACAATTGGAACGAGATATCGAAATGTCGAATTAACAAAGAGTGTTATCGAAATATCGAAGTATTGAAATATCGAAATATTCAAATATCGAAATATCGAAATATCGTAATACCGAAATATCGAAATATCGAAATATCGAAATATCGAAATATCGAAATATCGAAATATCGAAATATCGAAATATCGAAATATCGAAATATCGAAATATCGAAATATCGAAGTGTCGCAATATCGAAATATCGAAATATCGAAATATCGAAATATCGAAATATCGAAATATCGAAATATCGAAATATCGAAATATCGAAATATCGAAATATCGAAGTGTCGCAATATCGAAATATCGAAATATCGAAATATCGAAATATCGAAATATCGAAATATCGCAATATCAAAATATCGAAATTACGAAATATCGAAATATCAAAATATCGAAATATCGAAATATCGAAATATCGAAATATCGAAATATCGAAATATCGAAATATCGAAATATCGAAATATCGAAATATCGAAATATCGAAATATCGAAATATCGAAATATCGAAGTACCTAACTGCGAGGATACCGATTTCACCTGTTCCACCCCAAACTTTCTCCACCCTTAATGCAATATCAATTAAACACTAATATATCCGACGTGATATCTACACGAAGTTTCAGTCGGCGAATCTTTCGCGACTATTGAAACATAACAATCGAAGCCGAAGGATGAGCCCCGACGGATTCATCCGTACGCGTTGCGGTTACGCGGGAAGTCGGTGTAAAGTCCTACGGCCTTCCGCGTTGGTTTCCCGCGACACCCCCTTCCCCTCCCCCCTCGCCAAACCGCACAAAGACGCGATTTTCTCGGCTGCGTCGCCCGCCGCTTCCGCGGATTAAGACGCTGTTGAGCCCTTTTCGCAACGCGCCTTCGTTTCTCTCCATCATCCTCAACAACACCTAATACACATTTACTCGCAAATCTAATCTTCATCTTCGCCTTGTCCCGTCACATTTCCGTCGTGATATGACGCGTATCGCGCGAATAATACCAAAATCGCCTCATAGACAGACGCCATCTGCGAGTTGTAAATTTATTTCCGGCAAAACACCTTTCAAGCTCGATCCACTGGTTCCTCCAACCAAACTCTACGTTGTACGCAGAGCGAGCTTTTGCCGCCTCGACGACGGAGCGACATCCACGAGACCCCGAGAAAGCTCGAGCGAGAGCGAGAAAAGCCCAAAGCTTCAAGGTGATGCGCCAAAGCGGATTAAACAAAGCGCTTCGCGTCCTCGAAAGTATGAAAATCACGATGTAACCTGAAGGACACCAAACGAGTGGTCCATAGTGCACAAACGAAACCCCCCCCCTCACCACGAAGAGGCCGCTTCACTAAACCGACCGTTGAAAAGTACGAACATTCGGCATTGCAGAAAAAAATGTGAAAAAATAAATTGAAAAAAAAAAAAACGACCTCGACGAGAGACAGAGAACAGAGTTGCGGAAACATCGACGTGTCATCGTATGTCTGTCGTGTCGTGGGTTCTTCGTCAACTGTAAAGTAGAGTGGCGCTCGGAAAAGTATGGAAATTGCACGTCGAAGAGAGCCAGGCGGACGAGAGGGGGAAGGGGGGGGGAAGTATATGATTTTCAGAGAGAAGGAGAGAGATAAGAATGGATATGCGAAACGAGAGAGAGAGAGAGAGAGAGAGATAGGCAGAGAGAAAGAGGTAGCAAAGAGATGCTGAAGGGAGGACCGCCAGCAGAGTGTATAAGTGCTTCGGCTGGCTGGCGAGCAGAGAGTAAAACATGAAAGGCCCGAACCCGCTCGAGGACACGAACGACGACGCAGCATCACCCTGCAGCATCAGTCGTCGTCGTCATCGTCGACGACGACGACGACGACGACCGTAACATACGGTTTGCCTGTGAAGATACCGAAAATTCCGGGAGTAAAGAAGACCGAGAGAAATGGATGTCTTTTTTTTTTTTTTTTTTTGAGAAAAAGGAGAAAGACGAAAAAAAGAGCGAAAAGCGGATTCGCGCTTTTTCGTGACGCGTTTTTTTTTTTTGTGCAGCACGTCTCTGGGTGGGTTGTCCCTCGGGCTTGCAAGCTCGTCCCGAGTCTCACTCACGAGCCCTCCAGGCCTCGACAACCAACTTCACCGATTGCATGTATCCATATGTGTGGATTAATATATATATATGTGTGTTTATCAGGGTTGTTTTTATTTGGGTGACGTTCTGATGTTGATTTTGCCGGAGACTCAATCGATCCCGAAAAAAATTTCGAAAATTTCAAGCCCATCGCGAACCTCCTGGTCCAATTCTAATCACCGCCCAAGACCGGACGAAGTTTCCCATTTGAAATACATGCGATTTTGATGTACGTCGGTTGTTATATCGGCGGGACGACTGATTGTTGTTCGAAAAATTCAATACTGTACGGAGTTAACGGGTAGAAAATCTACTTTCACGGAAAAAATATGATACATGTATGGGTCATCTCGTGTCACGTTTGCACGCACCTTCTCTCCGACGATTGTCATACACACGTATACGTGTGGCATGAGACGACCCATATATGCATTTCATTGTACTCAAAATGTTTCTCATCTATCTGCGAGTGTCGACACCACCTCACCCCCTACACACGTGTTTTAATGAATTGTAACAAAAGAAAAGAAAGAAATATGAAAAACCAGTCGATAAATTAAGGTACAATCCCACAAACTGTAAGAGTCAAAGCAAGCCTAAGATATACCATTTCCCGATTAAAGTGCGTGGTACTTTGATGTGGCAACGTCGCGTGTTATGATGTCGATTAGTGAGAGAGAGAGAGAGAGGGAGAAGATGGGAAACAAACGCGCAACGTTGCCATGTCTACTGGATCACGACCAACTCCCGATATAAACTGTATTTCCCGATGTTTATTTGCTTATTATTATCATCACAATCTCCTGATCTCTACTGTCAAGTGCCCAAAATGTTCTCCGAATATTCAACTTGCAGCTCAAGTATTTTCATTAAAATCTGACGACGACTTTTTCTATTATATCAAATTGAACGTGATTCTCCATAAGGCTCCATGTTAAACGTGTGAAAATAAAAGTGTCGGTATTTTTTTTCTCGCGCTCCAGAAAGCCATAAAAATTTAACTGAACTTTTTTCTCATCAATACCTATAAGTATGCCAAGTTTTATGAAAATCTGACGAGAAACTCTCTCACGGAGGGTACTACCTTAATACGTTTGGATGTAATTTTTTTTGGCGACCGAGAACAGTGAAAAAGATTGTCCGAGGTTTGAGGTAACGAAGAAAAAGACGACGAGGAATAAGACGAAGAAGAAGAATGCTTCAGGGGCCGGGGGTAGGTTGGGGGGGGGGGGGAGGATTATTCCTCGGGGCCATCGAAACGATGCGCCAAGCAAGCCGCGAGCAGCGAAGGGGGGAGGTGGATGAGAATGATGAGGACGGGGCAGGGGGTGAATTCGCGAGGCCGCGAGGAACTGCCGAGCCGAGGGGGTTGCAACCCCCCGCGAAGGACGGCCTGGAATTAAGCATCTCGCCTCAAGAGACTTCGAGTCACTTCAGTCTCGCTCTCTCGATTTCTATCTCCTTCTCCCTCTCTCTCTCCTTTTTCACTTACAACCCTTGCACAGCCCTCTCATCCTATACTTGCTTACCCCCCCCTCCCCGCCCCTCGCCCTGCGCGTCCTTCCCTCAACCACACTCCAGACCGACACGGATTAAAATCTGCCTGCCGTGGCTTCTCTCACCCTGCGAACCAACCCCCGGCCACCCCCCCCACCGCCACCCACTCCACATCCCGTCGCCGGGGCCCTCCGTTCGCTCTCACTTCCGCCTACGAAATACACCCCCACCCCCCGCCACCGTCCCGCCGCAACCTTCGACCGAACTTTCGTCGATGTCCTTATATATCCCCCCACCCCCTGCTCCGGTCCTGATATCCGCCGATATATTGCACCGCGCATTGAATATATATATATATTTATACACAAGAAAAATAACAATAATGATAAATATGTGAAGAAAAGAAAACAATTAAAATGAATGAAAAATATATATATATATATATATATATATATATATATAAAATAATGATAATAATAAACAGCCCCCGAGTCACCGATATTTCATAGCCCGAGGGCACGGATCCGTCGCACAGCAATCTCACGGATCGTCATACTTTCGTGCTATACAATTCTAGCCTTTTCTTATTCCAACGCACATGCGTCGTTATATATATATATATATATTTATATATATATATATATATATATATATATATATATATATTTATATATGGATGTATAGGTATGTACATATTTCTTTTTATCGCCTTTCCTTCGACTCACGGGAATTTATCAATCGTCGAGTCGTATCTGATAATGACTATTGTGATAATAGCACCTGGACCATTGACGGCGAGTCTTGATAATATGCAATCAAAAAAAATATGTTTATTGAACCGTCTTAAGTGACACTTTAGTGAAAATGATGGCTCAGTCCTAGTGGATAAAATACTTCGGGGCAAGTTAAATAAAAAAGTTGAAGTTAAATAAAAAAAATTGCAATCAACAACATTGTTTTTTGGAAAATATTCGAGACACATTTGAAACCTTTCTCTACATGTACAAATTTTTGTAATAGCTGAAATGAAATTTTTAATATGATATAAGAAATCTTTTTGTAAAAATCGAATGAATGATTTCTTCATTAAAATTTCTGGAACTTTTGCAATTTTCAAGATATTGATTTTTTTTTCAAGTTAACGTGACACATTGGCAGGTTGAAAAACCCGCTGAGGTTAAATTTACTTGGTGCGACAAAAAAAGGGTTCGGACAACAAAATATTGTACTTACATCGTATTTCTTATTTTCATGAAATTTAATATTTCACAGTAGTAGTATTTATTTGCTATTGTATGCCCTTTCTGGTAATAGCTTGTTACCAGAAAGGGCATCTTATATTAATACAATTGACTCAAGTCTAATCTTTTCATGTTCACATTCCAGCCACTTATCACATTATTATTCTTTTCGTTCAATCTTCATTCAATATTTAAAATTTGATATTCAATATTCAATATTTGCTCAATATATTAATATCAAATTCTATTCTCCGAGGACTCAAAGTCTTCGACAATCTTAAGATTATGCCAAGCGCCTCAATACCCAAACGCGACTCATATGTAAATCCTTTTTTTTTAAATTACTTTTTAAATTTCAACAAAAATGTTGAGACTGGAAATGAAAAAGTAAATAAACTGTCGTGCACATTGTGCGACAGAAGTTTCGACTGTAGGGTGTGACACGCGTGTAAAATTACGTACGTGAAAGGGCGGTAAAGTTGTTGGGAATAGAGTTATGGTGGGTACATTCGGCGAGTCGGGTATATTATGACACGTGCCGTGGGATCACCATAAGATGGGATATACGTCGAGACTCGGTATTATCGCGAAGCCTTTCCGTACCTTAACCACGGTATTTTTTTCTTTCTCTCTCTCTCTTTCTAGTTTCAGCCCGTGCCGACAAGGCCGTGCAGCTAGGGGCTCGTCTTGGGCTCACTCCCCAATACTCCACGGCGAGGATAGTCGGCCGGGTGACTTCGAAGCCCTCGTACAGACGCCGAAACGTCATCCCGTGGGAGTTTCGACATCACCCGTTACATCCGACCTATATGTATTGCATTATTACGTTATGGCTAACCTATATGGATCGTGTATCGGATATCTTCGTGGCAAACAGTCCCGGATACTAGTCCGAAACTATTGGAGAATCATTTGCAGCATCTCTCTCTTCCTCCATTTCCTCCCCGCTCTCTCTCTCATTCGTTCTCTCTTCCTCTGTGTCCTATTGCCGCCTTCGATTCACTTGATGGGATAAATCAGCCACGTGTTCTTCCTTCCCCTTGTAATATCAAAGGACATGCAATTTCGACCTATCGATCATAAACAAAACAAAAAATCAATCTTCTAAACGACATTCATTCCAACAAATAATCTGGAAATTGATGAATACGCGCGAGAACAGAAAAAAAATGTAATGTCGTAAAATTGATGCCTGAAACACGTTTGCAGCAAAACCATTTTTCGAAATTTTCAACATGACTACGAAGAAGACATCTTTATTAATATTTTTACACAAGTATTTACGTCGTTTGATTTTTTTAAAATTAGATCCTATTCACCTTAACTTAGAACTTAACTAATAGCTAATAGTGGTATCAAAACAATATAATAAACTCTTTTATTTTACGAGGAGTATTTTTCTCAATTTTAGTTATAGAAAGTTTTTGGTAAAAAATATGAAAGAAAAAACCGTTAAATTGTGTGAAAATAATTTTTTTCCGACCGATATTTTATACACGTGGGAGGACCGTTTCGCCAGCGAGAAACAGCGAGCGCCCGAGCCACCTCGCGGCGGCGCGCGGAACTAACGCCCTGTATCTCCGCTCTTCCGGAACGATTCAATTATTTCCACAATGACGTTATCGTGGTTTTCCGATTTCACAGGGAGAACTCAATTTGTTCGTTGTTTACAATCTTATTTATTTCCGGTGTCGGATGTAGAACGAAATAAAGGTGATGCGGGATCGATCAGGTTAACGACGAGGTCCCGAGGTCGCGAGACTTTTTGTGTGACATGCAATAACTACCGACAGTTTTACGTTCCGTGTCTTGTCCCATAAGAATTTAACGATATCCCCCACCCACGACTTCGCCAGTCCACGGTGTTGCTCATCCCACCCTAGCTGCGCCCCGACGGTCCGGACTAACGTTTCTTCGCGTGTCTTGTCTCACTCACTGACACGTCACTATACCTAACCCCCAACTTCATACACTTATTTTGTTTACGACCTTCCACCGAGGTAACACACTTCCACTCTCGCACTACTCGCTTACGTTCTTCGCACAGAAAGTGTTGATTCCCCGCAGTGGGTTGAGAGAATCAAAATGTGTATACATAACCTCGAAAATGTTTCGGTACTTGGCGTAGGCACGATGTGAACTATCGCACACATATGAGGTCGTGTGAAATTGGAGGATGCATGATTATTGAATAATTCTTGTGCCGACTGTGCTTTGGTGTTCACTCTCTCTATCTCTCTCGCACACTCGAAGGTTATATCGATCTATAGGTTAATGTGTCACACAAGCGGTGAAGATTCTCAAACGAATCGAAGCTTCGAGCACTTCTTGCCATCGCTGAGAACAATTTGGGGTCAATTCGATCCGAATCCGTTCGATCTTGAGCGAGAAATCACTAATTTTATTTTTGAAGTGGGCGAAACATGCGACGCGCGACGTCCAGGCAAGCTAACTCATCGATGTGTCCCAAGCATATTGCCTTATGTATATGTATATATATGCATACACACGAGAATAAAATGAACTGAAAATATCAGTCAAACTTTTTGTCTATCAATCTACGTTTTCCTTCGCTAGAGAATCCGACTTTCATTCCAAAAATGGCGGCCACAAGTCTTCCCAACCATGAAAATTATTACCCAGCGGTGGCGCGTCGAACTAAAATCTCCACTCCATCAATTTTCATTATAATTATTTTTTTTTTTTTTCAATACTTTCCTTCAAAAATCTCTTGACAAATATTTCCAATACATCTTTATGCAATATTCACTCACAATTATAATAAACATATACACATTTATACACATATATATATATATATATACGTGTACACGAAGACTCGTGTATACCGACGTCTTGGCGTTGTGACTAAACGTTTATGGGCACTTGGAGTAAGTTTTCCTCGCGTAACGCTGCATGAATAAATGATAAAACGGGGTCTATCGAAAGGGGGGCGCGGGGTGGGGTAGGGGGTGGAAGTACAAGGTTGAGTGGGTCGGTGAGGGTGAGGGCCCGTAGTATAAATTCCAACTCGGTTGTCCTGTCCCGTTCCCGGGGGTATAACCAACCCTGTGTGCCGGTATGCAGTACAGACCACAACTACACTCCGTCGGCTCTGGATCCGTGCTCAAACCATCCAATGTGTAGAAAGTACTCTCACCGCGCGTACTTCTCCATACCAATGTTGGGATACACACGCTTCCACGTGGGGTTGTATCTCTCACACCACCCGGTTTTTCCACCAAACATCCCTTGCCCACACCGAGCCCACACCGCCATAAGGGTTATATTTGATAGATACGGCCGAGCTAAGTGCTTATCGTATTTCTCGGGTCACGAGCCGCTCCATCCCTTCTCACTCTCACTCTTTCTCTCACTCTCTCTCACTCTCTCTCTCTCTCTCGCTCTCACTCACGTTCAACCCTCAAACCCTCGACGGTTTTTCGCGAGCAGACGGAATCGCCTTGAACTCCGAGATGCTTCTCGCGACTGCTGCACAGCATCCTCCATCGCTTGGTCCACGATGACGAGGAAGAAAGTAAAGGAAAGTCCAAATACTTATATGTATACAGAGATCATGACATTTATTTTTGTGTTCTCGTTATTTTAAGCATTTATCAGGAAGTTCTTCGAATGGTGACATTGTGGGATTTCAGTTTTTTCTTCTTCTTTTCCAGGGTCAAACTGGATGGACCGCCTGGGAAGGGGTTAGTCTAAAATTGGCGAATCGTGGATTCAACGATCGGGACCATGTCGTACATGTTTAGCCTCACAAATAGCTAAACTAATAATAAATGAAGGAAGTATCATAGATACTGTAAGAGTCAAAGCAAGCCTAAGGTACATCATCTCCTGATTGAGGTACGTAGTACTTTGATGTGGCAACGTTGCGTGTTATTATGTCTATCAGAGAGAGAGAGAGAGAGAGAGAGAGAGAGAGAGAGAGAGAGAGAGAGAGAGAGAGAGAGAGAGAGAGAGAGAGAGAGAGAGAGAGAGAGAGAGAGAGAGAGAGAGAGAGAGAGAAGATGGGAAACAAACGCACAACGTTGCCATGTCTACTGCATCACAACCAACTCCTGATATAAACTGTATTTTCCCGATGTTTATTTGCTTATTATTATCATCACAGTCTCCTGATCTCTACTGTCAAGTGCCCAAAATGTTCTCCGAATATTCAACTTGCAGCTCAAGTGTTTTCATTAAAATCTGACAAGGACTTTTTGTATTATATCAAATTGAGCGTGATTCTCCATAAGGCTCCATGTTAAACGTGTGAAAATAAAAGTGTTGATATATTTTTCCTCGCGCTCCGGAAAGCCATAAAAATTCAACCGAACCTTTTTCTCATCAATACCTATAAGTATGCCAAGTTTCATGAAAATCTGACGAGGAACTCTCTTATGGAGCGTACTACCTTAACACTAATAAAAAATCAACATCTCGTAGTCACCCATGAGGCATTTGGTTTTTTCTCGAACGCGGCTTGCAAAATTGGATTCACAAAATTGTGAGATTAAAAAAAAGTTTGTCTGTTAAAAAGTGGATATGTGGGAGAAGCTCATTGGCGAGGCGGTAAGAGGTTGGTAACGGGGAAAGAACAAGGAGTTTAGGTACGGAAGCACGCGGGCAGCGATGGGGGTGGCCAGGGGGTAGAAAAAGCGGCACGCATCTGTGCGGGCCGATTAGGGCGGTTGTGGGTATGAAAAAAACAAAAAAGAGAGAAAAAAACTGTGCGCGGACGACGTCCACGAGGAACGGCACGAGTGGAGGATAGAAAGAGAGAGACAGAGAGGCTGAGAGAGAGAGAAAGAGAGAGAGAGAGAGAGAAGAATGCTCGCGACGGTGCTTGCAAAAGGGGCTTGCGGAGGGTGCAAAAGCCCGTGGCCTGCTGCCGTGCCTATAGCCCGCTCGCGCTTCTCCCCCCCCTCCCCCTCTCTGCCCGCCACCACCCCGTCGCGTCACGCGGAGGGTTGCTTTCAATTAGGAGCCGGTAACTCTCCCGGGCATTGTTCATTTCACTCTAGATTTGTATTCACCGTTCGTTTGTTTCCTCGCTATTTGCCCAACTCGCGCGAGCCAGCAAACCCCCGCCCTCCCCCTCCCCACCCCGCACCACCCCTTCTCGTGATACTCCTCCCCCGCCCTGCCATTACTGTACTGCAACTCCGCGGGACTCGTGCAACCCGTTTCTTCTCTTTCAATTCTGCATCTTTCTCTCTCTCTCTCTCTCTCTCTCTCTCTCTCTCTCTCTCTCTCTCTCTCTCTCTCTCTCTCTCTCTCTCTCTCTCTCTCTCTCTCTCTCTCTCTCTCTCTCTCTCTCTCTCTCTCTCTCTCTCTCTCTCTCTCTCTATTTTTTTCTACAATTCTGTTCATTTTTGTTTTTTTGTCAATTTTATTCTGCATATTATTATCGTTCCTCACGACATCCGGAAATTTTTAAAGAAGGATCATTGTTGTTGTCTTTTTTGCGTTTTTTTTGGCGTTTTTTTTCTTCTTATTTTTGTATAATTGAGCAATCAAATGTTTATCATTTACATCGAGAGTGATGAAAAATGTTTTTTGTTGGAATTTTCACTTTTTGTTGTTGTTGTTGTTGATGTTATTGTTGCTTTATATATATAAATACACACATATTGTTGCTTTCTAGATGCGAGTGTGTGTGTGTGTGTGTGTGGCAACGTAAGTTTCGAGAACATTTGAGCCTGGAGAATGTAGCTTTCTGGAGGTTTATCGGAGGGTGCCATGGCCTCTCGAAGCGATTACTCGATATTCGTAGCGCGTTGAATATTAACGAGGGAATACAGCAAGAGAGAGAGGGATATATATATAGTTGGAGTAGAGTAGACTCCATAGATAGAGAGAGAAAGAGCAAGAGAGAGAGAGAAAGAGAAAGAGAGAGAGTGAGGGAGAGAGAGACCAATGTATGATGAGGCTTAAGCCGATGGTGCTGTCTCCCTTTCTCGCTCGTTCTCTCTCGCTCCCCAGCGAACGTCGATAGGCGCTATCTCTCTCGCACTCACGGCCAAGATCCAAAGGTGTTTCACATCACCTTAATCTCAAATGGCGCCAACAGCGCCGGCAGCAGTTCCCCGCGAATTGTACTAATTTCTTGGTCGTCCACGCTATTCGCGTCTCAAACCTGCCCCCCCCCCTCCCTCCCCCCCATCTTCCGTATAATACACGAGCTATTTATATAACATTGTACAGAGGCAGTTGGGATAATATGGGCAACTCTTGAGTTGCACGCGTGTAGAGACGTAAATTTATGTACCTATACGCAGCTTACGTACTTTATGTCTTTGCGAGGAGAACCTCGGGGGGGGTTCTCGCCGTCTGCTGGAAACCTCGTAACCAAATCTCTCACCCCCACCCAACCCTTCGACCTATAACTTGCCCCCCACCCCCCGGCCGTGAATTCAAGGTATTTCAACGTCGAGACTGAGTATTGGCCCGATGCCTCCGCACCCTGCAGGTAATACACACTCGTCCTGCGTGCTATATATATAGTTATGCATAGAGCCACCCGTGTGTATGTATGTGGGGGTGTGTTGAAAAATGGTACGGTTTTTCGATTCTCATGGCGACTCCTGCATTCGAAGTAGGGACTATTGGGAGACATGTGTCCAAATTTCAACCCAATCGGACTGTATTTAGAGGTTCCGCTTTCACGAATTCGATTTTGCCTTTGATTAACAAGTAAACAATTTATTTTTTTTCTGACGCTATTTTTTTTCCGATTAATGAAAAATTTCGGGGATGGAGGGTAAGTGCAATACGTTGTATTGAGGAAACTTGAAATGGGAATATTTTTTGTTTTACTGATTGATACAAAAGTTGACGAGTTTATTTTTAACAAGAATTGTGGAAAACTTACGAGAAAATATTGTTAAATTTTTTGTTGTCTTGAGATAAAAAATATTGCCATCTTGAGGGACCTCAGTACTATGTATTGCACTTGCTTTTCGCTCGCGAAATTTTTTATTTGACGGAAAAATTAATTACAGCTGAGAAACAAAAATTGTTTACGTGTTAATCAAAGGCAAAATCAAATTCGTGGAAGCGGAACCTCTGAATATTCTCCGATTGGGCTGAAATTTTTACAGATGTCTTCTGATAGTATGTACTTTTGATGTAGAAGCCGCCCTGAGATTCGAAAAAGCTTGCCTCTTTTGAACACACCCTGATGCGTTATGTATAGCACATACGTCCCAGCACTCTCCGAATTTTGGCTCCTTGTGTACCATATTATTATTACCTCCACACGTTACCTCGATTTCGCAATTCCTTATTTCACCCAACGATCGTGGCTACGCTCTCGCGCTCGCGTTTCACAACTCTGAGGCATCGACGAATTTTCATTGTTTTCACAAGATTTTTATTTTTCGTGAATTTATTTATTTACTTAGTTATTTTTGTTGATGATTTGGGGGTTTGTGTGTGTTTTTGGGGTTCCGTACATTAAAATGAGAAAAAAAGAAGAAAACCCTTATAGGATCACTTTGTTGTACAATATAGTCCTGATCATCATCTTGATTTACTGATCATTAACATTCAAAGGGTAGGATTCGAGGTCCCATTGACATTAATATTCATGTCGGATACATTTAATGTCAGATGATTTTCATGTCGGATAATTTTCATGTCAAATGAATTTTATATCGAATTTTTATATCGAATTTTATAATTTATACGTCGAATAAGTTTTATGTCAAGGAATTTTCATGTCGTAAAATTTTTATGTCGGATAATTTTTATGTCGAATAAATTTCATGTCGCATCATTTTCATGTTGTATAATTTTCATGTCAGATAACTTTCATATCGGATAACTTTCATGTCAGATAACTTTCATATCGGATAACTTTCATGTCAGATAACTTTCATGTCGGACGATTTTCATGTCGTATAACGTTGCGTTTTCTTTATCGACGGTGCTTCATTGCCGATCAACGTTTGCCACATGACACCACATGACACATTGGCTATGAAACAAAAGTCAGCGACCTTGCCAAACAAGCTCGTGCCTCCCAATCAATCGTTTTATCACATATTTCTTCTTTTAATAATTTTATTTATACCATCGACATCGACGAATCACATTTACAATACAACACACAATTACAATTACCAACCAGGTCAGTCTTTCCGAATTTTCAACAATATTAAACAAAACAATTTGAATATAAACGTACCTACGAATAAACGTTAAAAACTAAAAAATGGAAAAAAAAACAAAATATTTCAAATGCACAATCGATAAACACGTAAACTTGAAAAAAAATTCGACGAATAAAACGTGAAAGATAACCACCCCGATTGAGTTCACCGCACTTTGCTCCTCGACTAGCCAAAAAAAAAAAAAAAAACCGATTCCAACCTCGAAAAAAAAAAAATTTTCTTTCCCTTCGAAAATTCGCACGACACTATTTTAATAACCTAATGGCTCTCACTCCGCACATTACGTTCAACAACTTTGTCGGATTTTTTTTTTTAATCTCCCATCGTCTTTTTTTTCCATTACAATTTATTTCGGAGACTAATAATATTTTTTTCTGCTTTTATTTTATATTTTTTTTCAAATTTTTTTTTTTTTTTCAATTCATACATTAGTTCGTTCTATTTTTTTGTTTCCATTTGCAATATTCGTTTTTCCCGGCTGGTGAAAGTTTTTCGTGAACGGTATAACCTCGGACTCGGTAGAAATGTGAAAAAAAAAAAATAAAGTCGTCGCGCCGATGGTGGGGGGGGAGGGGGGGTTAGACTTAAGCTCCTCCTACGGGACAATTCTTACGCTTCTTCGAGCTTTTTTCCCGGAGCTCCGCCCTTTCCACTTCCTTCAACCCTCTCGAACGTCTTATCGCGACGAACGGTTCGCCACACGTACACACGTCACGTCGTACCAACACACACACGCGCGCGGAAATTCGGTTCGAGGTCCGTTCACACCAACGCGAGGCTATATAGATAGTGAGGGTTAAAACCGTGGTCCGGTTAAACCGAGTGTTACGAACGACAAGCGTTCCTCTCGTCGAACCAAGACTCCGTTCTCGGTCCCATTCATCGAGCGCATCTCTCGCATCTTCACGGACGTTCCGGCTTGTCCATTGGGCTGTGGGTCGCTTCGAGTCAAGTCGATTATTCGCGTCTGGTCCATTTCGAGTCACTCCCAAGTAAAAAATCATATATAAACTATATATGGGATTGGGCATATGTGGTTTACATATAGATTATATATAGACTGTATATAAACTATATATAGTCTACATATAATCCATATTTAAATTATACATACCCAATTCCATATATAGTTTATATATAGATTATATAGAAGTTTTTTACTTAGGTTTCAACGACGAACAATCATCGCGAAACGTGCGAATTTCGACGAAAAACCACGAGATCGATCGATCGGACTGAAAAAAAATCTTTTTCGTCCGACCACTCACGAAAACGCGTCATTTCGTGCCTGCGAAGCGGGCGCAAAGTTAACGATTTCACTCCGGAGCAGGGATGGACGTTCATTCGATGATAATGTATTTTAAATACTTTTCGGAAGGAATGATAATTGATTTTATTGAATTTATTGAATGTTTAGATTTATTGTGAAATACGTAAATTACGCTTACGTAAATTTGTCGTAATTATTATAGGATGATGTGAAAATATTGATTCTTGTAGGATAGTTAATCATCGTTGTTTGTTTCAAAAAGTATTTGAAATACATTATCATTGAATGGATGGTCTATTCCTGGTTACATATATTATTATTATTATCATTATTATTATTATTATTGTTGTTGTTGTTGTTGTTATTATTATTATTATTATTATTATTATTATTATTATTATTATTATTATTATTATTATTATTATTATTATTATTATTATTATTATATATCAATACGGAATTTTTGGTGATCGTATATATATATATATCTTCTAGCCTTTTTAGCCATTTCTCTTTTATATACTTTGTCTTTTATATAATTTATATATTTTTTTTATTTTACATTCAACTTTTTTTTCCTGTGATTCTTATAGAGAATATATACAGATACAAAATAGATGGAGTCACCAATAACGGTCTATATCCATATTTATATAATTCATCCCAAAATAAAAATAATCTCAAATCCAAAATATTCTAAAAAAATTATGAAAAGCTCGACGAAAATAACTCAGAATCCAGATACAATCCATCGCTACGATTAATTCATACATGACACGAATATATGTATATACGATGCATTCGGGCTTTTTAGTCCCGAATTATCGGTGACGAGGCTCGTTCCGATTCGAAGAAAAATATTTTTCAAATTTCTCAATTCGCGACAGACGCGAATTGCATTTGATAGGAAATGAAGAACCTGATTATATTTTCTTCTTTTTTTCGTTTTCCAGTAACGTTGTTTATTTCTTTCTTTTCTTCATTTTTTTTTGTTAATTCGAGATCGAGAAGTAATAGCTGGAGCGAACACAGTGGTCCTTATTACGATGCACCGAACGCCACCGACGATATAATTCACCTTGGGGTTCGAGCTTTACGATCGGACGTTTTTAATTTCCCACGACTTTCGCGTCTTTTTAAGGCTCAAAAGGGCCTAGAGACGTGAGTGAGAGGGAAAGAGGCCGGGAGAGGGTGGCATGACTCGGATGACGCAGTGGAGAAGCGAGAGAGAGAGAGAGAGAGAGAGAGAGAGAGAGAGAGAGAGAGAGAGAGAGGGAGAGAGAGAGAGCTGAGAAAAAAAATGCAAATTGTAACAGTCAAGTTATGACCGGCCAAGGGGTAATGGAGGAAAAATTTACGAGCCATCGTGATTGCCAGACATCTTAATACCTACCCCAATGCCGGTGTACAAAATGCCTTTGAAATATCAATTGACGAGCTTCTCACGTAATTCTTGTATACGACAAACACGTATCGAGACCCCCCCCCCCCACGCTTCAGCATCGCCACTCCGATTACTTTCGAGTACCTCAGACGCATTCAATCATGTCACAAGTGTTTTTCACATGACCGACGTTTTTTTTCCACGTTTTTTTTCCACGTTTTTTAAATTTTTACATTAAAAAAATCTTTATATTTATTTATCTATTTTTAATTTTTATCTATCTATTTGGACCAAAAGAAAAAAATAGAAACCAAAGTGAATAATTTTTTGGTTACAAAAAAATAAGAATCGGGGGAAAATAATTGACGAAAGTCAGGATGATGGTTCCGAAGCAACTTAATTGATAAACGATGTTGTGATAAATAAAATTTCGATTAAACGATTATTATTATTATTATTATTACTATAACTATTATTATTAAATGATAACAATAACATTAATAACAATAATAATTATGCACAACTCAATTGCATTTAATTAAAAATTCATTATCGTCATTATTGTTTTTCAAATTGTCATTATCACCATAACTACAATGATAATTAGATCCCTACTATAAAAATTAATATCTTTTTGTGCAGAAAATCGTGACGAAGAATGTGATGACGACCCTCCATCGAAACAATTCCCCGTCGACTCCTCGTCTATCCAATATTTTGTGGTTATCGTTGCTCGTGACTCGAACAATCGCGGAAACGAATTTTTCGAACGAAGATTCGAATACGAAACGCGTGAGAAAATTATTTGTCTCGCATATATTTTTTTTTTCACACATACGCAATTTCAGAATTATCTCGATGAATTGTCACACGTGTCCATACAACCTCAAGTTAAAAAAAAGAAAATTCAAAATTAATCTCACACGAGGAAATTTTTAATTAATTAATTCGTCGATGTTTTTTGCGTTATCGCTTCATCACGACCGACGATCTTACGTCATCGCGTGTCAGACTCCGTCATTCGCAGACGTCTCGAAAATGTTCCCTCCACACACACACACACACACATGCACATAAATAAACGTGTGTGGGAAGTGACGTCGAGGCGAAGACGCACGACGAGAGACGCGAATGTTATTTCCGACGGGCTTCGTCTTCGTCTTGGTCGAATTCTCGTCTGAGTCGACGTTATCCTCGCTCCCCCACCCCCCTCCCCCACCCATGCCCAATGACAAAATGACAAAGGGAGTCTCTGTAACGGTCGCGAAGGGATGGCACAACCTCCACTGGGCTGCGGGGGTTGAAGGGGGAGGGGGAGGGGGTCGAAAGCGGCCCTCGGGCCTCCGCCGATATTACCGGCGCGTTTCTCTTTGGAAACTATGCGGCCCGCCAAACCCTCCCACCACCCCTTTCCCCTTCCGCCACCCTCAACCCCCCAACCCCAAACTCACGGCCACACGCTATCCGCAGCATCTCCGCAACCCTTCTCTCTCGCCGCAGAGTCGTCTTCTACTCGCTGCTCCTTCGCGGGGGATACCCTTTGGAACCCCTTCCACCTCCCCCCCCCCCTCGAGCGTGCCGGAACCGTACCGCCAAAACTCACTGCCACGTGATTGATTATTCTCATACCCAGTTTTGGCTCTTTCGGCGGGCTAAATGCAACCCCCGTCCACCCGCGAATTTGCCGATACGTCTTGCGGAAATTTTAGTGTGGTTGTGTGTCTCATTGCCAAACGACCGCCAACTATCTCTCTCTCTCTTTCTCTCTCTCTCTTAATGAACGATGTTGTAAATAATAAAATTTCGAGTAAACGATTATCATTATTATTATTATCCTTATTATTATTATTTTTTTTATTTTTATAAACGATTATTATTATTATTATTATTATTATTATTATTATTATTATTATTATTATTATAAACGATTATTATTATTATTATTTCAAAGCCAAGAGATAGCTCTTGTCTTTGAAATCCGAATTTTCGTGCACTATCGATGAGACAATTGTTTGCGTGAGGTCAGCCTATATTTTCATCTAGTTTTTTAAATTTATTTTTTTATTTTTCATGCTTTCAATTTTTGTGATTTTTTTTTCATTGTTTTCATTTTTTATTCATTTTATTTTTAAGTTTTGAGGAATTTGTGCGTTAATCGATTATGCTTACTTGTCAATCATTTTCATTATCCGTTGAAAAATTATTTACACGAAGATAATTTACGCTTATGTCTAGAATTTTTTTGATTTTTTTTTTCGATGCAGCCACGAATTATTCTGGAAAATCGAAAATGCAGCTACCAATTAGTGTGACACACCGATGGTTAATTTATCGATTGGTCGGAAAAAACAACGTATCTGCTGAATTCTCACTGCGAAACACAATGGCGAAAAAAAATGAAAAAAAACACACATACAATTTAACGAACGTCATAAATTCCAATAATTCAATTATTTCATTTTAAATTCAATTACCCAAAAATGCAAAATTCACCGGAAAAAAAAACTAAATCATCCGGGAATAAAAAAACGGAAAACTAAAATCAATCGCAGGATACTCACACATACAATCACAGACATGCGGGTGGCTCTACAAGTTCCAAATGTTCGATGATCCGACGGTTCGAATTGCGAAATTCTTTTTGTTCCATTTGAATTTTCTCGAAAATCGTAATCTCCAACTTTTTTTTTTTATTTTTTTTTTTATTCCGATCGGATAATTCAGCGAAATTTAGAAAACCCAGAACGTTGAAACCGCGGGGCTATTCATTGGGGCTGTTGGTTGAAACACCGCGACGAAAGTACGCGCGACCGAAACGGGTGGTTTTTTGGAACCGTGTGATTGCGTGGGAAGAATACAATAACGCGGGGGGGGGGGGCGGGGGGTGAGGGGTGGGGAGGAGGGTGCAAGAAGGAAGAAAACCGATGGCGGTGGATCGTGTGACAAGGCAAGCCAAACCACAAGGAGCACCACCGGGAATGAGATGCAGATTGCCCGAGGCCACTTGAGCAACGTTGGAGGGAGTGCATTTTTAATAACACCACCCGTTATATACCTGGGGCACTGAGGCCTCTCTGTGTGGATGTACCATTGTCTTGTGCTCACGGAAACTGCTCTCTCTCTCCCTCTCACACACACACACACATACACACCACTGTGCTTGCGTGCTCTGCTCTGCGAATGTGCTTCGTTGCACAAACCGCAAAACGACACGCAGTGCGAGAGCTTTTTCGCAGCCTGTGCATTCCCATTTCTTCTTCCATTGCCAACAGACTTATTAATATTATTATTATTTTTTTATTAATTATTATAATGATTATATGATAATTATTGTCATCGGTGTTGTTACTATTATTATTATTATCATTGTTATTATTATTATTAATATCCGTCGCCTTTTCCAGCTTAAACTTTGGATGGACATAATAACTCATTAATAATAATAATAATAATGAAAGTAATAGTTACTATCGTTAATAATTATATGGCAATTCTTATGATAAGATTATGATTATAATAACTATTGTTATTGTTGTAGTTCATATTATTTGGATTTGTCGTCTCTTCTAGCCATTAAACTACGAAACTAAATAATAATTTAAATAATTTAGGTAGTAACAATAATAATAATTATTGTTATTATTATTATTACTATTATTACTATAATAATATATATTATTATACCAATCATTATCGTTATAACTATTATCAAATTTGCTATAACAATGATAATTATACTATAATTATCATCATTTCATTATCAATGGAACTTATTATTATTATTATTGATGTAATATCACGATTAATGGGTATGATGAGTAATGTAGGATTTATCAAGACAAAAATCCTTCCTGTGACTTTTCAGTCCCTCATTCAGGATTTTGCCTATTTTTTTTTTTTTTCCTTCAAATTTTCATTCCCATTGTACTTTCTCACGCTTCATTTTACTCTTCTTCTTCGTCTTATTTTTTGTTTTTCAGGGACTCAGGAGTCCCGAACACTCGTCGAAAATCGACACGAGAAACAATAGCCCGGCTCTAAATAACTTTTTGGAGGATGTGCTTGGGGCTCAGGATGAGCTTAAGTGGATCGATCGGGCGGTTCATCGTTCGGCCGATTTTCCGGCATTTCACGATAACAGGTACATAATCGACGTTGGGATGCAATAATTGATGTAGCTGCCATTAGCCGTGAGCGATGATGGCGAAATTGATTTTGAGGTTTTTGGGAAAGTATTTACGAAACTCTCGACTGGTCGTTCGAGTCTCGATGTTTTATAAATTTCGGATAAGTCTTTTTGTTTCAATGGGACAGATATCACAAATATCAGAAAAAATATTTATATAATTAATTTATTTCAATATTACTAATTTACGCATTTGAAAACATTTCACTCAAACTTTCGTTCAATGAAATTGAAATATAAGTTGAAAAACTTATTTTTTTTAATTTAAAAATAACTCAATGTCGAAGTTTATTTATGAATTAAAAAAAAATTTAAAAAAAAAAAATTGAATTAAAAACTTTTTGAATAAAAAAATAAAAAATAAAAAATTTCAAAAAATTGTCGCAGCATCGAAAAAAAATTGAACAAAAAATCGAGAAGAGAGACGGACGATCGACCACCGGAAAGATACAAACCACGGGAAATCGATGAAAACGATGAGATCAAGGAGAAGCGTGAAATCGAAACGAACGAAAACTCATCGTCGAATACTCTGGCGGCTTTGAAGAGAACGATTTTGAAGCTGACAGACAGTTTGAACGGTGATGAGTGCGACGATGAGCAGCGCAACGACGAAAATTCGTTCGAATCTCAGAGAAAGTTACTTTGGTCGGAAAATCGGAAATCCGCGGCTGGAGTAGCCATCGAGTATTACGATTATGAGGACAGTGCGGATTCGGCTGGTTCCATGCTCGACAATCCGTTCGACCAACAATCCAATCGTTTGTCAGGATTTCATCAGGATTTTAATTTCTCAAATCTTGAACTTTATTTTATAGTCTAACTTTTTATTTATTTTGACTCTTATCATATTATCCCAATTTATTTTTTTGTCATCTCGACCCTTATTTTATTTTCTCACTTTTAATTTTTAAAATCTTGAATTTTAAATTTTCGTCTTAATTTAATTTTTTTAATTTCAACTCTTATCATATTATCTCAATTTTTATTTTTTGTTATATCGACTCATCTTATTATCTCAATCTCAATATTATTACCTCGACTCGTATCTCATTATCTCAATCATAATATTTTTTATCTCGACTTCAAACGTATTATCTTAATTTTCATATTTTTTAATTTACGATTTCAATTGTTTTTTTATCTCGACTTTTATCGTCTTATCTGAAACGTGAATAAAAATTATCGGATAATCGATCGATCGATTGATACGAGATAATCAAAATGTTAATCAGAAAAATTCATTTCCAAAAATCGTATTTTTTTCCATTCGATCGATTCACACATTTTGATGATCCGATCGTTCCCAAGGTGATAATTCGCAAAGTTCGCTGGTTTATCCGATCGTGAAAACTCGAATACAACCGAAGAAGGACGAGAACAGCGAGGAAGAACGAAAGGAGGAGCGCGAACGACAAAAATTGACGAACAAATATCCGAAGGAAGAATTTATAAGCGACACGGCGATACACCAACCGAATTATCAGACTGTCGCACATCCGATGTCAAATTCGATGATTCTCAAGAGAATTCCCAACGACGCGGATTCCGACGACTCCGATTATTACAGCCAGTGGTAACGACAATTTTTTTTTCATCGTTGTACCAAATAGTGTGTCCAATGGTATCCAATTGGGGCATTTCAAATGAAACCGTGGAGTCATTTCCCTCGGGTCGACCGATCGTTGCACAATTTTTTTTTTTTTGGCTTTGTTTCGACTCCAAACAGAGCCCAACTTTTTTCAGAATTTTCCCCCTCCTTCCGAAGGTGATGCGTGCGCATCGAAGTTTCAAAAACAGGAGCAAACCAACAGAAGGACCCATTTAAAAATTATAATTTTTTTTCCACAAATTCCGTGTGATTATCAAGTATATGTTTTTCTTAATTCGGGAGAGTCCAGTGACTTGCTTGTATTAAAAAAAATTAATTTCTTTTTTCAAATCTTCAAAATCAAAAAAATGTGTAACTATAAAAATCATTACATATGTAAAAAAAACCGGAAAATTCTGAAAAAAAAAAAAATTAGTTAACAACACGTTGATACAACACACAACAACACTCCAAAGTCTTGTAGTGAAAAAACGTTGAACAACGCTCCAAAGTCTGTTTTGAGTCGTAACAAAGCCAAAACAAAAACAAAAACAAAATTTGAAAAAAAAAAAAAATCACCCCACGGTTTCGCTCGGAATGCCCCATACACATAACACGAGAGTCAGATCGCGCAGCAAATCGAAATCATATTCGGACGAGTCCGACGATCCGAACGACGACGAAATCTCACCGAACAACGACCAATCACCGTCGATCATCGATCGGCGAACATCGACATTCACGAAAAATCCCGAAGACGCGGAATCATCGAACGAACGAATTTATTTGGTCGTATCGCCGGGAATGAAGAAAAAACGATCGACGAAACGACGCGGGAAACCGGAAGAGCAATCGGAGACGGTGGAAACCGATTTACAGGCGTCTTCGAACGCCGCGAAATCGGCGAGAAATTACATGGCTCTGAAGACGACGGACGACATGTTCAAAGGTGGCGTCGAGCAGAGCAATCCGCTCGGCGTGGATAAGCCGATGATCGAGAGCCCGAACTTATCTTCTTCGTCGTCTTCGTCGTCTCGTGAGACTTTCGGAAATTCTTTGTTAGCCTCGAGATCGTACAAGACGAAAACCGACAAATCCGGATCGAAGGTCATCGAGGTAAGCGGCCGAACAATGCCCACCCCCCATCCCCTCCCCCTCCTTTATCACCTCCTTGGCAAATAATTTTTCATCGATTAACTTCCAGACGCGTTTTATTTTATTATTTTTACATTTTTTTTTCACGCATCCCAAAAATTGACCCGTAATTTAGAAACTCTGTTTCCGTTTTCCCCCTTTTTTATTTGTTTTTTTTGTTTCCTCCTTTTTTTGTTTTGTTTTTTTTTGTATCCTCCTTTTTTTTGTTTTGTTTTGTTTTTTGTTTCTGCTGTTTTTTTTTCAACCGTTGAAGATTTTATTCAGCGGTTTTAATTGTCAATTCGAACGTTATTCTCTCAGTCCGTCAGAGACACCGAAAAAATGTTGCAACCGGAAATTTCGATGGAACCGAGAAAAATATTCCGTCGACGTCTCAACCAGATCGTTGATGACGATGAGTCTGGTCGTGGGAATTTTTCATCGGCCTCTTTAGTTCCAACCACGGATGATAAATTGTTCAGCACGACCTTGACTCATCAAGTTCAAGGGCGATTGGGTTCAGTCAACGGAAGCTTCAGTGACATCTGGGTAACAACTCATCATGAAGACAAACACGTTGAACATAATTTGGATCAAGTTAGTCATTTATTATTATTATTATTATTATTATTATTATTATTATTATTATTATTATTATTATTATTATTATTATTATTATTATTATTATTATTATTATTATTATTATTATTATTATTATTATTATTATTATTAATAATATTATGATTTTTTTCACTTCTATAAAAATATTTTTACGCAGAATTTCGATGTAAAATCAGACGTTCGTGAAATTGTTTCGACTACTGTAAAATCCTTGACTACAATTACCGGCCAAACTTGCGCTACAGCGTTGAATCTTCATAATTCAAGCTCGATCAAGGAAACTCACAATAACACGAGAATGAGAAGAAACGCTGGTACATTTAGTGCAGATGATTCCCCTAAACTCAGAAGACACAGAGTTCGGCATGTTGACGACGAAGAGGTGAAAAACTTTGATTAAATAAATAAATTGATTAATTAATTAATTAATCAATTAAGTAAAAATGTAACAAATTGCAAACATGCTGAGCAAAAAAAAAGATGGAGCTGAATTACTGACATCTGTACTCCCGAAAAAAGTCTAATATTTCCTTCAGCGAATGTTTATTTATGAACTGTGAAAAAAAATTCAAAATTTTGGTGACATTTTTTAAAATTAATTTTTTCCTTGTATTATTGTTTTTTTTTTTTTTTGCGTTTGAAAAAAAATGTTTTTGAATTCTCAAAAATGTTAAATTCGAAGAACACTAGGATGAAAAAAATTTTTATAATTCAACTCTAAAGAATTAATTATTACGACGTCCTAAAATCGTTGATCGGTCGATGTCTTTTTTTTTTTGTTTGTTTTTTTGTTTGTTTTTTTTTGTGTGGAGATAAATAATAAATTCGATAACTGATACGGTCGAGGCAGATTGGGAAAGGTCAAAAGAGAAGGTCGATCGATGCCGTCGGGACCGAAGCTCGACGACGAAAGCTCACGGTAATGTTGGCCGCGGACAATATCGAGGACGAGTCGCAGATTGATTTGGCCGTGCACGGCGAACTCGCTGGAAAAATCGTCGAGAGGATATTCGAAGAGGTGAAATTGGAACCGTGAAAAATAAAGAGAAACAAACAACAAAAAAAAGGAATTCAACGAAACAGCAAAATTTATTCGACAATACGAAAAAAAAGTGAAGTTTTATAAAAACTGTTGTAAAAATGTTGTGGCATCTGTTTTTTATGAAAAATCATGAAAATTCGATAATAGTTTGAAAGTAAAAGTTGCAAGAAAAAATTTGCAATATAAAAATCATGAAAACTTTATCGATAAAATGAATAAAAATTGGGAATTTTTATTTTCATCGGTCCATTTTCATCACAAAAATATCACGAAATTGTGTGAAATAAATACAAAATTTTATCAAAATTTCATGAGGACAACTTAATTGGTACAAATTTAAAAAAAAAAAAAATTCTCACGAAAATTAAAAAAAAAATTATCAAAATCTTTCATTTACCAAAAAAAAAAAATCTAGCAACGATGCAAACAAATTTTACAAAATTCTAAACAAAAATTTGGAATCCTCAATTTTGATGATTCCTTAGTTTAATTGTTTTTTTTTCCAATTTATTATTAATTCATTAGAATTAATTTCGTTTTATAAATAACATTTATCGATTTATCGCGTCGTCAAAAAAAAACAAGGTGCAGCGTAACGAAGGTTTAAAAGTGGCCCTCGGGCCCGGTCTGTATCGCAAGCACAAGCCCCAGGAATCAATCGCCCTCGACAAGTTGTATCGTCAGGGTCTCGACGAGGAGGAAGCAAGTTCATTCGAATTATTTTCACCGTTCCACCTTAAAAAAAAAAAACAAAATCCTCATCGTTTTAAATTCAATTATCGAGACTGAAAAATTTGGTGAAAAAAAAAACAGGTGAAGGAAACCGAAACGATGATGAGACGCGTGATGGAGCTTCTCGGACGTTTGGTTCTCGACGAAGTTCGTCGGAAAACTTGCGCCTCACTCGCTCCGGACATGCACGATTTTTTGCAATGGAGCCTCGGTCTCGAAGAACTCGCCGAACCCTCGTCCGATCAAGTAATCATTATTATTATTTTTTTAAATTGTTATTCTAACAAACGTCAATTAATTCGAATAAAAATATTTACAAACTAATTGTTTTCACAAAAAATATATTTTATGAACCCCAAACAAAAAATATGGAAGTTAACAAATAAATTTTCAGCAAAAATTAATCCATTTTAGTATAACAAAAAATAATTTATCGTGAATAAATACAAAACTATTTTTTTTTTTAATATACTTTAAGAACCTCAAAGACAAAAATATGGAAGTTGGTAAATAATTTTTCGAAAGAATTATACCATTTAACACGACAAGAACAATTTATTGCAAACGAAAATGAAAATTTTATCTATCACATTTTTTTAATGTCAATAAAAATTATTCATCGAAATAAGAGTTTTATTTTTTAAACATTTACTCAGAGTTGACGAGATGATAAATAATTGAACAATTGACAGAAAATGTATTAAATTTATATGTCAAAACATCAGTCCCACGAAAACGAAGAATGGATCGTTCCAATTTTTTTTTTCGGGTTAAAAATATTCATTCTTATTTTTTCGAATATTGATTTTCCATCAGAATTTATAGAGATGCGATGAACATTTGAATAATTGACGTGAATCGATTGTCCCAGGGTCCACCGTTGCCAATGATTCCGGAAAATCGTCTTCACGAAGCGACGGAACGTCCTCCGCCCTCGGCCGACAAATATCTGTTCGAAGGTCCACCGAATGTTGATTCGTCGGGTTCGAACGAACTTTCGGAACTCCAGAGAAAAGTCGCGCTGTTGAAGAGTCTCATAAACGAATATCGCGCTTTAACAGAACGCGAGAAAACGAAGGTTCAGACGGTTCATGATTATTTGGTAAATTTTTTCACGAAACTTTAATTTAATCATTCGTAATAAATAAATAAATAAATAAATAAATAAATAAATAAATAAATAAATAAATAAATAAATAAATAAATAAATAAATAAATAAATAAATAAATAAATAAATAAATAAATAAATAAATAAATAAATAAATAAATAAATAAATACATTTTTCACCACTTCTTGTAAAATTGTACGATTAGGTCAGACAATTGGGTCTTCTGATGAAGTACATCGAGTCGAAGGAAGCTTCGGATAAGAAAAGAATTTCCGACAAGCCGGAAACTGCAGGAGCCCGACTTCCGTCGGGCAAAGAAAATATCTTGCAGTATCAGGGATCGATGCCAAATCGAGATTCGAAAAAAAGTCGAGAAGTCGGATCAAACGCGACCATCGACGAACCCACTGACCGTGACAATAATCGATCGACTTTTCAGGCAACGTCATCAATTATTCCTCATCCCAATGACGATTCTCAAGGTCAGTACATACACCTGCAGAATTGAACAAACACGCCACACGATCGAACAAACAATTTTCAATGTTGCAAAAAATCGATATTTGGATTATTTTCGATAGAAAATCGATTTTCTGATTATGGATGGTTTTTTGATTATTTTTTATCAAGAAAACAATTTGTTTTTCGTCCTATATACATATAGATTGGACGTTGCAAGTGGTACCTCGAATTTATTGATTTATTTATTTATTTATTTATTTATTTATTTATTTATTTATTTAATTTTCCATCGAGTTATCAATTTTTTTTTCTCACAGAATCAAAACGTTTTTGGCCCAATCGAATAACGGAAAACCGCAATTCTCCAGAAACTCCAAAATTCAATCGTGAAAAAAATCGTCGGGCTCAGAATTTCGAACCCGACTCATCAATCGAGTATCGCAAATTATTTCGTCGTATAGCCACGTTGAGAAGAAAAAAACGCGACGATTCTTGGGGCTACGAAGTGCCAAAGATCTACAATATCGAGCCAATGGAACTTTCCCCAATTTCGACGATCGTCGATCACGAACGATCGGCCACACAATCATACGCATCCGATCGTCTCCTGGATTCGTCGACGACCCTTGAGAGAGCGAAGAATCGGGCGGACGACGAGATAATGCTGTTGAACAAGCGTGAGGCTTGGAAAAAAGAGAACGAACGATTGCTCGAGGAAGTGGCTTTTGGCAAGGACACGCGAAACGATTTCGCAACCGAGCAACGAGATTCGTTCGATCGCCATTCGGAAGCGCGAATCAAACGTCAATTCAACGACGAAATATCGTCGATTCGCACAACGACTTACAACTTAACTACATCGGAAAATAATGATTCAAATAATGATCTTCGATCTGTGGAAAAAAAAATTAACGTCTTTCCAGTGGACATTGATAATGAAAAATAATCTTATGCAAAAAAACGATTTGGAAATTGATTTATGAAAAAAATTCATAAAAATTTTATGAAATAATAAAATAATATTTTTGTGATTTTTATTCATTTTTATTTATTCATTTGTTCATTCATGTCTATTGGCATTTGTTCTATTTTTATTTCAACTCTTTTTAATCACACCAGATGAAGAATCCGATGGGGGAGGTCAGAAAATGTTGTAAAGGTTTTTTTAAAATAAAAATTGGGTGAAATAATGAAATAATATTTTTGTGATTTCTATTTATTTTTATTTATTTATTCTATCATGTCTATTGCATTTGTTCCATTTTCATTTCAACTCTTTTTAATCACACTAGATGAAAAATCCGGTGGGGGAGGTCAGGAAATGTTGTATGAAATTTTTATTATTTTTTTTATTTTTTTTTTCTTATTCAAAGAACCCAAAGAAACCATAATTACCCACAAATTCTAACAGTTTGTCTATTTATCCATTTTAGAATATTGAAATAAATCCTAAATTCGCTATCCCGATATTCCCACACGATTCGCGAATGCTGCAAACGAAATGTTTTCATTCAAGCTGCACTTTTGGACTCGCAAGTCCGTGGAACCTTTTCGAAGAACGTTTATCAAGAACGTTTGGAACGAATTTTCCGAGCGTTATCGCGCGGGACTTGGAAATATTCGATTAAACGAAGCGCACGGGGGGCCGCGTTTGTACGAACAATGGGCAATAATGGGCGAGGTAACGTGTGAGCTGATAGTTTGGCTGTGAGAGAGATATTGTTTCGGTCGCGCTCGGTTGTGGGCGAGCGCGCGCGCGCAGTTAAGTCGCGATAAGGGTATTATTGTTTCGGGCCGCGCAGACGGTGCACGCTACCTGCGTCGCTAACAAGTTTAGTCGTCCGACCACGAGAGCATCACGACGTGACACTTGCAATCATGTTTGAAAAAATTTTCGTTGTAATCGTAATCGTTTTCTTCGTGGACGTCACATTGTCACAAAGCTCGGGGGGTAAGTCGTCGATCGATCGAAATCGCATATCAAATTCACGAATATTATTTAATATCGATTTGATCGAATTACAATAAAAATTCGAAAAATGGGGTTATTCAAATTTGTTTCAATTTCATTCATTTCACATGAATGAAAATTCGTAGAATAAAAATTTATGTCTTATTTCATTTGCGAGATGTTTTATTGAAAATTGTTGTTTTTTTTTGTTACTTTTTAAATTTTTATTTAAAATACTCACGAATTGTATTTAATATCGGTTTGATCAAATCAAAATTAAATTAATTATCCTAAAATTGTGATTATTCTAAATTTTCTTCAATTTCCTTAATTTTACATAAATATGATTGTCGAATGAAAATGTTTACATCTCATATGCGAGATGTACGAAATTTCAATATAAATACGATTCGATCATGAAAATTATTTTATAAATATATATTTCATTGAATTTTTTTTTTTTTTTGTTTTGATTTTTTCCATTTGAAATACGTGCTTGAATAAGTCTACGATTGTTTTACAGAAGAAATCTGCGATATGGCAAGAGACACGGGTCCGTGCAAGGCTCACATGTTGCGTTATGGTTGGGACTCCTCGTCACAAAAATGCGTCACATTCATCTACGGCGGATGCCACGGGAATGCCAATAATTTTCGTTCATTGGCAAAATGTCGCACGACGTGCAAACCCTTGTCGCGATAGTTGGCACTTTTCCCCATTCGTCCGATCAATTTTTAGCGAGTACACAAAAAAAATATTGTCGTTACTACGCCAAAAATTAAAAAAAAAAAAAAAAACATTTTGATATGAAAGGTTCAATAAAAATGCATAAAAAATATATTTCCACGGCTCAATACTCATGAAAAATAATACCTTGTAAATATCACAATGTATGCTAAGCAATTAATTTCAATCGAATCCCAAATATCTCAAATAATTGTGAAATAAATTTTAATTCGTTGTTAATTTGATTTTGAAAAAATTCTAAAGAACATTTTGAGTGCATTTTCATTGATAAAACAAACGTTCGCGTCGAAAGTTGTGTGTTTTAGTTCATGGATCGCTTGTACCACGTGACACGACAAAAAGCTCATGGTCCTGGCAAATTCTCTCGGCAAAAGTTTGTCCTCGGCCGAATCTTCGGTTACGCGCAAGTTTGGTCGTAAAATGATTCTGTAAGTGAAGGCGGAGGCTGTGAATCTCGTGCGGAATAAGGAACCAATTAAAGCGGTAAAATCGGACGGTCGTTTATGCAGGCGAAGAGAGAGAGGGAGAGAGAGATAAAGAAAGAGAGAGAGGGAGAAAGTGAGAGTGAGAGAGTCTTTTGCTTCATCCTGACCTAACCGTTTCTCATGGCTTCCTCACGACGTTATTACTTATTCGACGCGCTTAAAGCGTTTTCTCGTAGAATTTATTTAGAAATTCTGGCGAGCATCTGCCTTCTCACCCTCTCGTCCTGTTTCCTCACTCACTTACCCCCCCCCCCCCCCTCCCACGGAGTTGTACTCGACTCGATCCGCGACCCCAAAGCATCGAGTTGCCCACTCTTCCCCCCTCCTTCTCTTTCTTTCACCCTTAATCCAACGTTGTACATTATACTATCTGGCATGTTGAACGAATGAAACAAACTCGCGAGACTGAATTAAAAAAGATTTCGTGGTTCAAACGAATCCAACAACTTTCTTTCCCCCGAATTACATTGTAATCCACCATTCCAATTCACAATGCCCAAGAAAAATCATAAAAATTCGTGTTGGTTTCGAGAAATATTAACTTTTAAAAGACCGTTGGATTTCTGGATGTAATGGAATAATTGAACAAAAAACAGGACAAACTCTCACCTTGTAAAATTGTTAAAACATGATTACTAAGCATCGTAATTATTAAACGGAAATCCTTTGAGTATCGATGTTATTAGACTTTTTATAAACAATTTTAATTTAAGTAGTTGAAACACGTCATGTCAAATCGTAGTGTGTAGTTGGAAAGAATTTGTGACCTTAGTGTCCCTAGTAGAGGCTGAAAGACAACTGGATGGGAAAACGTAAATCTCAAAAAGCGACAAAGTCGTCGATGAGTTGCGAGAATGAGACAAGCGAATTTCGCATACGCGTTACACACTGATAGTCGTCGACGACGTCGACGTCGTCGTTGTCGCGCTGGTTTGTGGGGATAGAGGTGCGCAACGCGTTCCAATGACAGATGGTATTTTCGCGTATCGCGATCGCGCGCTACCCCCGATTGTCTCCTCTCGGGGCTGGAAATGCTGGCATACCGTCGGTGCCCTGTACCTATACCGACTATGGGAATACAGTTGGGGAAGCTTCCGGGTGTACGCAGTGTTGCTAGACCGCGGCAGCAGTCGCTATGCCATCGCAGGACGGTCTGTATGCTATCGCGACGGTAGACGACGATAGTTCCCGGAGTTTACGGAGGAAGAGAGAGAGCGGAGATACAGCGAGATGTATCGCAAACTGAAGGATCCAGCTATTGGCCATTCAAGGCACGGCCGGTTGCCACAAATTGGCATGATTCCATCTTCATTCTACCAATGTGTTCGATATAGCCCATACTGCAACGTCCTAACAACCGTCCTTCTCAAATTTGCCTGAATAATCGGCCATAACCAATGAACGAGAAAAAACTCCATCGCTGTTAATATGTTGTAAGTATTTCTCACACATACACGAATATGCCGAGAAAATTTGAAAAAATTCATTTTTCATCGAAATACAGCTATTTGATAAAATGGTCACACATTGGGACATCGAGAATTTCGAAACGGCCAATGCCCAGTGGATGACCACTTGTCGTATCGCTCTGGGTGTTGGCTGCCGCTATGAACGGTGAATCCCAGAGGCTGGCTGTCGAAGCATCGTCGACATGTCGATACCAGGCTGGCCATAGTGACCAGGACCAACAGCAGCAACAGCAGCAGCAGCTTCTGTCCTCCTCGATACATAGTAAACCGATATAGTAGTAGTGTCCTCGAGCACGCATCGAGGGGGCTCTCGGATAGCCCCTCGTTCAACCGCTAAATGCTCAACATCTACCGGCAGTATCCAGCATCGGAGCCGCACCTATACACCGTCATCGCGATCGACTTTACCCCCCCCCCCCAACCGCCCCTTCCCCTCGTTCCCATGTACCTCCATCAATAATCCTCAATTATTGATACCAGCCGCATTTACCAGTCCCGCCGACGACTCTCATTTTCCACAATCGCAAACGCGTCATCCACGTCTCTCTCACACACTCCATCTCTTCCTCTCTTTCTATCTCCCGTGCGGCTTTACAACTCGTTCCATACGCGATTTTCATTCGTGATTTCATTCGCGACTCGTTCACTTTTTTTTTTTATTCTTTTCCGTCCGTCGTGTGCCTGTGGGTAACTGGAATATCTGGGTGAAAGATACCGTCTTTTGGCCCGAAATTGGGAACGCACAAAAGGTCCCGATTAACCGTTGACCCGAGCGCATAGCTCGGTCCGTCCACCCTCCCACCCACCCCCGCCAACCACCGGTGCATCCCTTCTTCCTATCAGCTCACTATCCCGGACTGACGTTTTTTTTTCTCTTTTTTTCTTTCGGATGTTCCGTTGGGCGACCCTAGACCGAAATGGCGAATGTGTCTGCCTTCCTATCTAGGACCTCTATCTAGGACTGCGTTGCGCATAGATTGACAGATCATAACCAGGATAAATACACGTCGATCATCCCCATCACACGCCCAAATGACAAAGCCAATGAAAACAATAATGAAAATACAAAATTCCGATGAAACGCCTAACAAGATTCAAGGAAGATATGCTCCATAACAGACTGAAATAGTCATTCTCGGCATCACTTAAGGTAGTATCCTACATACTGTAAGAGTCAAAGCAAGCCTAAGATATACCATCACCTGATTGAGGTACGTAGTACTTTGATGTGGCAACGTCGCGTGTTATGATGTCGATTAGTGAAAGAGAGAAAAGATGGGAAACAAACGCGCAACGTTGCCATGTCTACTGGATCACGACCAACTCCTGATATAAACTGTATTTTCCCGATATTTATTTGCTTACCATTATCATTACAGTCTCCTGATCTCTACTGTCAAGAGCCCAAAATGTTCTCCGAATATTCAACTTGCACCTTAAGTGTTTTCATTAAAATCTGACGAGGATTTTTCGTATTATATCAAACTGAGCGTGATTTTCCATAAGGCCGCATGTTAAACGTGCGAAAATAAAAGTGTTGATATATTTTTTCTCGCACTCCGGAAAGCCATGAAAATTTAACTGAACCTTTTTCTCATCAATACCTGTAAGTATGCCAAGTTTCATGGAAATCTGACGAGGGACTCTCTTAACGAGGGTACTACCTTAACTTCCCGCTCCCAATTTATCATTTCACAACCATGAAACTCGGATTCATTGCAACATCAACAGACGTCATCCAATTTACTTCCACCTCTGATGCACGATTTCGTAGTTAAAAACATAGACGAACGATGATAAAAAGCCATTGGGGATGGTGAAAAATAAATTGCGGGTCTAGATGTGGGAGAGGTCAGCAGAAATAGGAAGGCCGGGTCGGTGACGGGTGCTCCGACGCGTTGTTACGAGTCCGACAGACTTTTCAGCCTTGCCGTGCAGCGTCTGGCTCATAGATATCGTCTCGCGGGGTTGGGCAGGCTAGGGGCGGGGGGGGGAAGAAGGGGGTGAAGAGTTGTATGGTTCGAACGGGAAAAAGGGATCTAAAGTCTTGAGGATAGAGGCTGGAAGAAAGGCCTAAGGAAGAAGAAGAAGAAGAAGAAGAAGTCGAAGAAAAAGAGTTGGGGGGGGGTGGCCTGGGGGCTAAGGGAAGCGGGAGAGGGTGCTTCGTCGAAGGGATGTGGCAGGACGTGGCCGCAGGGGGGTGGAACGGACGGGGGTCGAGGGTCTGGGGCCGGGGGGGGGGGGGGGGCAAGCGTGATACGCGACGCGCCCTGCCGCGGAGAAAACCACCTCCTCATACTCCACCCTCCACCCCCACGAGCCTATACTCCCGTTGAGCCGTACACGCTCGTACCCCGTTAATGGCACCCTCGGGGTATCCCCGGAGAAGCCTCTCGTATTTATTATTTAGCTAGATGCGAAATGGCAGAGAAGAGAAGGATAGACGGACCCGGTAGCGTGTTCTCATCCCCACCCCCCGCCCCCCCCCTGGCCCCACGCACCCTGACTGGCGACCAAGACTCGTGTGTGAGCGCCCTCTCTTCAACTCCATACTACTCGCGTGACTTTTTTTTAGCGTTGAGATCGCCTGTACCAGTCGTTGACCACGTAACTCACCGTTCGTTCTTTATCAACCTTTTTTTTTTAGGTTTTTTTTTGTTTTCATTCACGTGAAATATTTTGCTCGGTCGGTACTGTTGCGAGGGTAATAATTTATTTGATTGATCACTTTTGTGTGACGTGGAATTTTGAAAGGGTTGAGTTTTTTTTTGTTGCTTGTGCTTGAGATACTGTGATTGTTTGTTGGGAATTAAGTATGTGGAGGATCGAACGGGTTATCGTTTTATCGATGTGGATACTTCGATTGATGGTTATTGGATTGTCGATGAGGGTCGGATCGAACGCCCTGCTTTCGTTTTTATTTTATTTTTTCATTTTTTTATTTTTATTCCGAAACTCGTTAACTTGATAACTTGATGAACTTTGTGACATTTGACGATGGTGTATCAATGGTGCACTGAATATAGATAAATCGAAAACACTTTCAGAGGAATGGACAGTGGTTAGCCCTGAATTGGAACTTCATAATTATCACTATCGATTCGCTTCTCGTGTGAAAAATCAGACTCCAGTTGTGCAGCGATGAAAAAATAAAATAAAAACTAATAACTGGAAACAATAAAAATTAATAAATGGCACGGAATGAAGAATCTTTTGGCTAATTTATTGTTATTCATTTGGATGTCTGTGTTCGAAGAAACGAGTATCAGTGTTTTTTTTTCACATCACTTTTGTATTTCACAAAATAAAAGAATTGGACAATTATATTACCGTCCACGATTATTGCAGTCGATGATAAATCTATTGTATTCCAAATGCCCTGCACCTTCCCCAATTAACTATCACAGCCATGATTTTAATTCTTTTTTTGGTTTCTAGTCTAATTTGAAATTAGATCATTCCGAGTAGTCAAAGCACAACGATAAAATGTATAAATGTAAATAAAAATAATTAAAATTGATTTTGTTTTCGACATTTATTTTTGCGGCTGCATATTTTTTTTCATAGATTTGATACTCGAGAGTAGCCTTGCTACTGATTTATTCCAGAGCCTTGAGGGCGGGGGGAGGGAGGGGGGCAGGGTCTATTGCCCCGCGTGGCGGCAACGCAGTCCACCCGATAAATTGATACCGAAGGGAATCGAGTTGCGAGCTACAGCGACGTACAAGTCTTGCGAGAAATGAAAAAAAAAAAAGGAAAGAAGAGAGAGACGTAAGAAAGAAAAAATTGTTGATAGGAGCGAACGATAAGCTATTGGCAGGGTGGTTGTGGGGGACCTGACCAACTGGCCGATCGTGATAAATCGTCGCGGGGACGAGTGAAGCGCAAACTGGCTTGTATAATCGACTTTGACTCCAGCTACATTTGCTCACTGGGCAACGACCGGCGAAAGAAACTCGCAATTTTCTTCATTTTTTTTTGTTCTTTTTTTGTTCCTTCGGCACGACTGGATAACACAGTCATTGGCCACACGATAGTCGTGAAATCTGTTAAATTGTGAATGAAATCATACCTCAATTCCAAAATCGTTTTTCAGAAAATCTGTATAATTGGATTTCTCTTTGGAGATGTTAATTCGAATTTAAAAAATTAAAAAATTGAAAAATTGTAATGCGACTCGATAAATAATTGATCGACGTTTTGAACAACTTTTTCTTTCGTGCGTAATTGTACGCTTCGGACGATGACACGTGAATGAAGAATTTGAAACGAATGAATGTTGCGTTGAAGAAAACTTTCTTCGACGAAAAAAATACATATTCGTCCATTTGTAATGATAAAGTTCGCACGATGAAATCCATAGAGTGCCCTAAAATGTACATAGAATTAGAAACAAATGAATATTAAATTGCGAATTTTACAATAAACTAAAAAAGATACAGGCTGTAATAAATGTGACATTTCTCCTACGACAAAAAAAAATGGTAAATCAAATTTTTCAATGAAACTAAAGTCTCTAAAATCTTATACCCCAACTTTTGTCAAATACTAAATATCAAAAATATATTGCAATACCATAAGATACAAATAATTCTGCTTTCTTCATTAATTTTTAATAAATCGAAGTATGATTAAAAAACAAAAGATTAATTCTAAGAAAAATGGATAAAAATTACATGCAACAAACGTCACACGATAAAAAAATACATAGAATGTCGGAAAATTCTTTTACAAAAAACATAAACATCATAGTCTCATTATTTTCCCGAAGAGACAACGAAAAAAAATGCAATTCCAGAGGAATACAAATCTTTCAAGATTTGTATAATCTCATCGGTCCCGCGGCCAATGACTGTGCCTGGGAGCCCAGAGTCGCGACGTTTGCCCGCACGACGAGGTCCACGTCGGTATATATCGACTACCAGCGTGTTGTCGAAGCCCCTTAACGGCAGAAACCCTCCTGACCAGGAGTAGCACACGGTCGAACGTATTTCCACACTCGTGTGTGTGTGTGTGTGTGGCTTTTGCCTCAGTTACCTCTTCCTCACTCGATCACCGAAAATTCAGAGACCCGCCGGAACGGGGCTCGTACACAACCTTTCCACTCCTCACCACACACAACTACCTTCACATTTTCATCTCCGTAACGTTGCGGACTGAAACGCATGCTCCGTTGCTCACCATCTGTGCCACGTTATTGATACTACATTTATCCCGATTTGACGAATTGCTGCCGGCTCGTGAACTAATGGCCCGGGAACATAGGCCCGACTCTCCACGTTTCACCAACGACTCATTCTACCCCCCCCCCCTGCCCCCCCCCCTTCCCACACACGAATTTCACGACTTTTCGTGTTTCAAATTATTTTATATATTTTGTCAATGTTTATTTTTTTTTTATGAGTGCTTTCTCACAGAGGAAGCTATATGTGACGGTCCAACGTTATTTTTATCGAGATTACGACGTCAACATGTTCAAAAATGATCCTGCTAAATTCAAAATGACCCTGCGAAATTCAAACGTCTATAACTCGCGAACGGTTTGAGCTACAGCGCTCAAATTTCACACGCAAGTGGTGCTCTATGATCTCTGTGTCATCTGTAATTTTTGCAACAATCGACCCAGCCACTCAGATTTCACAACATTTTTAAATTTCCAAAAAAAAAAAAAGAAAAAATCGATCGGCCGCACTCTAGCGTCCGCAAATTTTGAGACATTCGTTCAAACAGTCTAGTCAAACTCGATTCATTTCGATGAATCTTTTTATTCAACCAAACTTCATTCAACCGAATCCACAAATCAATTTATTTCATTCAAATTTCATTCCACCAATTCACAAATTGAAACAAAAGCAGAAAAAAACCAAAACAATTGAAAAAAAAAATTATTTCGACAAAATCTCAACATTCCGCATTCCTTCGACAAACCAAATGTTTGGGCTGGTAAGTACCTGGCGCCATCCCTTGGAGCTGGGTCCAATGCACCGCCGCACCGGCCTTTCTGTCGCACCGACATCATTAATCCCCCTCCACCCTCCCCTCCCTCGCCCTTACCCCCGACCGCCCAACATTTCCACCAAAATGTTCCCACGAAGCCCGCACACACACAAGCCCCCCAAAAAACACCCTCAACCAACAATAACAACAAAACCCAAAAAAAAAAAAATAAATCACAAAAAATGAAATTTAAAAAAGAAAAAGAAGAAGAAGAAAAATAACGCCACCTACATCTCTCCCTCTCTCTATATATATAAATATATATACACAATATATAGAGATGTATAGAGATGTATATATACACATCCCAAGATTTTGTGTATCCTTCGAAAATCTTGGAATATCTTCGAATTGCAATTTTTTCGTCTCAAAGATTTATTTCCGCACCATCTCACACGAAGACACCGTCATTGAAAGGAAAAACCTTTTTTTTTTCCACCTTATGTCTGCCACTGTGCTCCTCACACACATTGTCCAAAATGTCCCAGCTTTGTGGGTTGAGTTGTGCACGGTTGGGATGCAACGTTGAATCGACGGTGACCGGGTAACTCCGGGAAAACGGGATGCAGCGCTGGTCAGGCGCGAGAACCTCCAAGCGGGGGAGAGGGAGAATTATATTTTTTTTCAGTGCAGGTAGATAAACAGCAGGTAGGCTTGGTACAGTATTGAGAATGGAAGTGAGGAAAAGGCGGTGCGAGCAAACCAAAAGGGACCTGCACTCTCCGGCCACGAAGAAACGACCATTGTGGTACGAGAAGAAGGGAGGGGAGGCGAGGGGGGGGGGGAGGAATGGGCCCTATTTGCACGCAGACCGACAAAAGCACGCACACCGAGATAAACGTACATGTGGACGCACAAGTGCAAAGTGCATTGAGTCGGAGAAGGTCGGCTGGTCGGGGGGACTCATCGCAGTTTCCACGGTCGACCCACGGGTGGGCCCCGTCGTTGGGCCTCTTTCTCGGTTCTCTCCATCTCCCCGTCTCCGTCCCACCCCCACCACGACCCCACCGCGGTCCCGCTCGCTCGGGCCCCCGAGTCCCCGGGACTCGTCGTCGAGAGCCGGTCGTGGGACCCGGCCGTACCGAACGGGGGAGGGGGCAACGGGGGCCCCCGAGACGCGCATTCCACGACTCAACTCCCGGCGGTGAAGGCGCTTTTCGGAACTCCAGTCTTCTCTGTCTCTCTCTCTCTCTCTCTCTCTCTGCGCAATACGACACACACACACGCGCATGCGCATACGACGATAAATATAAATAAAAAATTGTTTAAAAAATTAGAACATTCTTCGAGAGTTAAGTTTGTTGGCAAATATTTTGACGTGAGAAATAAATGAGTGATAATTTTTTCGTGGCTTTGGTGAAAAGTTCGGATCTCTTCGGTTGTGACAAACACGCGCGCACGCATGCGCGCGACGAACTTCGATGAATAAATGAAAAAATTATTGAAAATAAACATGTTCTTCGAGAGTTACGTTTGTTCGAAATGATAATATTTGACGTGACAATGAACGAGTGATAATTTTTTTTGTGGCTTTGGTGAAAAAGTTTGATCACTTCGGTTGTGACAAACACGCGCACGCATGCGCGCGACGAACTTCGATGAATAAATGAAATAATTATTGAAAATAAACATGTTCTTCGAGAATTACGTTTGTTCGAAATGTAAATATTTGGAGTGAGAATGATAATTTTTCGTGGCTTTGGTGGAAAGTTTGATCCTGATAGATAAAAAAAAACAAATCAAAAAATAAATCACACTCTTCGCGAAATACATTTGTTCGAAATGGGAAAAAATTCGACGAGATGATGAATAAATAATAAATTTTGAAGAAAAAAAAATCAACGAGAAAATAATAATTGATTGATTTTACCAGAAATGAAGATTTTTCATCATATTTATGTATTTTTGTTGTTGTTTTTCAGTTGCGATTGAATGATCTTGGTGATACAATTATTTTTGGTTTTTTCGTGATGAACGAGTGAAAACCGTGGGAGTTATTATGTGGTCGGTGATGAATATTCGTGATAATGATAAACGCGAGTGACGAAAATTAGAAAAATAGCTGAAAAAAAAAAATTGTGAAATTAGTGGAATAAAATTTTTTTTCAGTGAGTGGCGGTGGGGGGTGAGAGAGTCGAGTGATAATAATTCGTTTCAACAATGTCGCAGGACGACAGAATTTCGGGTGCTCTGCGCGACGAACAATTCGCATTTTTGGACAAACGCGGTTCCTGCCGTTGTTCCGGATTGACTCCGGTAAAATCTACGTCAAACACGTTGCAGGAAATCATTTCGTTGCAAACAAACGCGAACGATCGTGAAAAAATCGATAACAATTTTTCCATGGAAACCATCGACAATGTCGATAACACGAACATGGATTCCCATCGGCACAACGTCGATTTCGAACGTTTTGGAATCGTCAGATCGAGCGTTATCGACGCACAGTCGGTAATGTCGCACGTGGGTGGAAAATTATCGACGAGAAATTCCAAAAAAACGTGCAACGATGCGTTGAACGACGATGTGGTCGAAAATCACGATGATGAAGATGCGAACGACGACGACGTCGTCACGTCGACGGAAAATACGTTGAAAACGTCGATTTCTACATTACCGACGATCACGCGACAATCGTGCGGATCGTTGGATCGTTCGCGGATTTCGGGCGACAATAACGATCAATCGACGATGGATCGATCGATGATCGATCCGACGAATCAGGATTCGGCAGTCACGACGATCGAAACCACGACGACGACGAGAAACGACGAAAGATCGAGCACCGCAGCGTCGACCGTTTCTTTTGCCAATTCTTGTTCGTCAAACGATGCGAATAATTCGCGATTGCACGGAAGAAACGACGCGAACGAGCAGATGCATCGCAATTCGTCGTCGGACGTTCATCGACAGATGAACATTGCCAATGGGTTCAATGGGAATCGTGGAAATTTGCGATCTATGAGAGATTGCGGTAGAACGAACGTCGAGGGAAACGTCGGTGGAAACGTTGACGATGACGATCGCGCGATTGACAATCGCAATAATGGATCGGTGAATTACAGCCCAACGGGTTTTCACAATTTGGGCGAACGTATTATCATGCAACCCATTCATCGAGGAACCGGGGTCAATGCTAAGGGAAATTTTGAAACTATGCAGGTTGATAAAATTTTTGTTTTTCGCGTTATTCGACTTTGTTGGTTGTTTTTCTCGGCTTGTGTGAGATTGTGAAGAAAAAAAACAATTGGATATTTGGACATTTTGTTCATTTGTTTCATTCCATATTGAAATTGTAAAAATTGAAATTTTTTTGTTGGATATTTGGACATTTTTTTATTTTTATCATTTTATATTGAATTTTTTTTCTTTGGATATTTGGACATTTTTTCATTTTGTTTATTGTATATTGAAATTGTAAAAATGGCAATTTTTTATTGTTGGATATTTGGACATTTTTTCATTTTTTTCATTTTATATTAAAATTGTGAAGATTAACATTTTTTTTCATTTTACATTGAAATTGTTTTTGATGAAATTGATTTTGGTAGTTTGGTTTAATGATTTTTGAGCAATTGGTGAAATCAGAAGGCTATAAAGCTACGTGGATCAATTTTTGGTTCAATATTTCTCTTTTTTTCGTTCATCACGTAATCGTAAAACTATGAACTCGAGGTTTTTAATTAAACTCACAATTTCCATTCAACTTCGTGCAATACATAACAAGTCGGATGAAAGAAAAACACGATACCGCTATCGCATACATGTTGCTCACCCACAACGTGGAAACCACGCGCTGAGGCCTCGAACGTCTCACGATAATTAAAATAATAATAATTATCGCAATTAAATTGTGTATTTTCACGATTACCATGATCGTGACGTAACAAGTATAATTAAAAGTTAGTTATGTGTACAACCTTACAACTTATCGAATATCAAAATAATATATTTCCATTCGAAGCCCTATAATCGAATAATAATCGTCCAGTTTGAAAAGAAAATGGAAAAAAATAAATATACATGAATATTCAATTCCTCATGAAAATGAAAATAGCGATGTTATTACATACGAAGCCAATATTTTTGTTTCCCATGTAATGTGTAACAAAATTATTCCACATTATTGTAAAAAAAAATTGTTTCGACATTCAAAGAAAGTAAATAAATAAATAAATAAACAAATCGGTAAATGTAAAAAATTAAATTCATGACACCGATCCTTTTGTCATTTGAAATAAATGTATAGTATCAATATGTTTCGATGTATCTGATTAATTCATTAATGGATTACAATAATTATTTATTTTACATACCTGATTAATTCCCTAATGAGTTACGATAATTATTCATTAGAATATATAACCAGATATATTCATCAATCGCTTACCATAATCAATTGTTCAACATTTCTGACTAATTAATCGATCGCTTTCAATTTCAAAACATACATTTTTCGAAATGTCTGATTAATTCATGAATCTCTTATTATATTATATTATTCGAAATATTTGATTAATTCATGAATCGCTTGCTACAATCAATTGTCCAAGATTTCTGATTAATTCATCAATCGCTTATAATAATAAATCATTCGTTATGTCCGATTAATCAATAAATTCCATTTCAACGATGAATATTCGATGATGATTAACAATTTAAATTGTCCCACGCAGTTGACAACCGACGATACGATGGAAAAGGGCAAGTGTCAGTGTCACCACATACAGCAGCATCAGCTTCAGCAACGTTTGCCGAACATTCAGCAACGCGAACAGATTCATCCCCATCATCATCATCAGCATCGTCACAAGACGATGCAAACCCAACAGCAGCAACAGCAACAGCATCAACAGCAGCAGCTGCAACAGCAGCAACAACAGCAGCAGCATCCGCAACGTTCTCACCAAACGGCCCAGCATCTCTATCGTCATCATCACTATCATCATCCGCATCAACATCTCGGCCAGCAACAGTCGGACATTCAGCGACAGACCGCGGATCAGATTGTTCCGAGAAACAAACGCGGAGGAATCGGACCGGACGACGAGTGCGACGACATGATTGAAACTAGTTTAGGAACTCATCAACCCCCGGCTCTGCCCCCACGTCCACCACCCCGACCAAACAGACGTTACGAACACAACAACATCGCTAACTATGATCTGGGTGAGATTTTTCTTTCGAATTTGTTTTTTAAAAAACAATTTTTCTTTCTTTCAATAATTATCTATCTATCTGTTTATTTGGAATTTTGATATTATTGTTAGAATTAAAGATATATTTATATATATATTAGGTAGGGTGGTCCTTATATGAAGCTCGGATGAATTTTGGACCTCCCTTGCCCCAGATTGGCTTTAAATGTTTTTTTCAATAATCCCTAAATTGGCAGCCCACCATCTTTGAAATTGCCTTAGGGGTTCCTTTTTCTCCCTCAAGGTAGTACAACTCCTCGATAGGGGAGTTCCTCGTCAGATTTTCACAAAACTTTGCATACTTATAGGTATTGATAAGAAAAAGGTTCGGTTAAATTTTTATGGCTTTTCGGAGTGCGAGAAAAAAGATATCAACACTTTTATTTTCACACGTTTAACATGAAGCCGTATGGAGAATCACGTACAATTTGATATGATACAAAAAGTCCTCGTCAGATTTTAATGAAAACACTTGAGCTGCAAGTTGAATATTCGGAGAACATTTTGGGCACTTGACAGTAGAGATCAGGAGACTGTGATGATAATAATAAGCAAATAAACATCGGGAAAATGCAGTTGATATCAGGAGTTGGTAGTGAACCAGTAGACATGGCAACGTTGCGCGTTTGTTTCCCATCTTCTCTCTCTCTCTCACTAATCGACATCATAACACACGACGTTGTCACATCAAAGTACCACGTACCTCAATCAGGAGATGGTATATCTTAGGCTTGCTTTGAATCTTACAGTATCTAGGATACTACCTTAAAATACACAAATTAATTATACATCAGGGTGTAATGACCCCTAACGGTTTCAAACTCAAGCTGCAAGGTTCGTTTTCATCCCTAAACGTACCAGAGACTCCTCGATGTACTTTTTGCATTTTTAAAAAGATTCCGGGACACTCAAATGAGAATATCACTGAAAAATCGAAATATCCTGTGTATTTCGAATGGGAAAAACTACCCATCCAGTTGATGGCCAATTTCGAAGATGATGGGCTGCCAATTTAGGAAATTAAGAAATAAAATTATTTGAAATATTATTTTTATGGTTTCCATGGTTTCATTGTTTCATGGTTTTCATGGTTTCATGGTGCGTTGAAAGAAGGCAAAGTTTTTCGATTCTTATAGGGACTGATGAAAAAAAAAAGGCCCGAGCAATGCAATTTCGAGACAACTCGCCCGAAAGTGTGTAACAACATCGTGGCCAGTGTTGCGGTTGAGCCACACACGTGGGGGGATCTCATTTTAATCAGATAAATCCAATCAAGTCGTCGTGTCGACCGTTTTCGCAACCGAAGCAGAATCACGAAAACTATCCTTCGGTACGTTTGATTCGCAACCGAATTGGACGATTTCCCCTCCGCGACATCAGTAGCAGCAAAGCACCACAAGTAGACCCATTTCTACGTTGCAATAACTCACCCCCACCCCCAAGTAACTGCAACAAGGTTTCCGGGTTAATAAAGCGACGGCAAAACGTTTTGGTTAAAGTAACGGAAAATTATTTGTCACGGTTGATCTGTTCCGCAAGCAAATGGTATTTGTCACGACAACGATTGATCATCTGCTACCGTAAAAAAAAACGCGAATTGCCTTACCGGAACAGACGAAATTTGCCAAAAGCAACGTTCGGATGATACGCCACCGCAACAAGGAATCATGCTACGGGCGGCAAATCATATTTGTTACGTGCCCCAACGTTACCCAAGAATTTTTGTTGTTGTTTTTTCTTCAAATGCCGGCCGCGAGATTTGACCACGCGACCTTCCGATTATGAGTCAAGCGCCTTACCGGGTGAGCCATCCGGTTTGTCGGAAGATTCGTTACCGAAAAGTCTACACAACTCTATCACCGATTCGGTTTCAGTGGCAAACGAGTTAAGGTAGTATCGCACATAGGAGACTTTACCGTCCGATTTTCATGAAACTTGGCATACTTATGGGTATTGATGAGAAAAAGGCCCAGTTAAATTTTTATGGCCCTCCGGAGCACGAGAAAAAAGATATCAACACTTTAATTTTTTCACGTTTAACATTGAGCCTTATGGAAAAACACGCTAAATTTGATACAATACAAAAAGTTGCCGTCAGATTTTAATGAAAACACTTCGAGCTGCAAGTTTAATATTCGGGCAACATTTTGGGCACTTGACCGTAAAAATCAACAGACTGTGACGAGAATAATAAGCAAATAAACATCGGAAAATATCGTCTCTCTCTCTTTCTCTCTAATCGACATCATACCACGCGTCTTTGTCACACACACGTACTACGTAACTCATTTGGAGATGGTATAGCTTTAGGCTTGCTTTGACTCTTACGGTTTGTGTGATACTACCTTAAGTTGCACCGACTGAACATTTTGAATTACCTCGACCAAATCATCCACAACATAAATTTTCAACGCTTCCACAACATACATTTATTTGCCGGTGGAACTCATTTATTTGGCCACCCGTGTCACATTCCTGCTGCTACTGCAGCAAAGAAACAGATTTCTCCTTATCGACGCCCGCAACTATTCTTGAAACCCCTCGCCGACCGAGTTGCGACAAAAATCCGACGGAGTTTGTTTCAAAATCTCTTTTTCCCCACAGAACTCTTACCACTCATCGGTTCGCACCGGCTGTTGATCATATCACAAACTGCCAAACCCCCTCCACCCCCTCTTTGCCCCTGCCTCCACCCCCCGCGCAAAAAAACTTGTCCCATCGTCCGTCGGGGGACGCGAGCGTCGTCACCCCAATCGCCGTCCCCTATCGACCGTCCGGCAACCGGAAAAACGCACCGAGGGGGATGCTGCGACCCTCGTTCCCCTCGAATCACAGTCATTGGCCACCCCCTCGCCCTCCACTTCGCACCCTCCGCTAAACACCATCGACCACAAAAAAAAACGGAAAAAAAACAGCCTGCCAATAACTGTACAGTTTTGTTTCCTTAAATGGCCAATCGCTCCGTCCGCACGTCCTTGTGCGGCCAATCGCTGTGCTAACCATCGTTTTTACGTGAAAATCCATCCGAAAAAATGTGACTCATCGGTTTAGTTTGTCGAGAAAAGCTTTGTGAAACATATTCTGATCCCTCGGACCGGAGTTTCATTCTCGCGTTCTCGCCGAACGAAGCATCCGTCGATCCTTCTCTCCCTTCGCGTTCCCCTCCCCCCACCCCTCTTCGGGCACAACGTCTCTCCTCCTTCTCGTCTGCTCGTCAAAAACATCGATCAATCCCCACGACAACGTGCACCCTCGCTCCACATTTCCACCCCCCGCCCCCCCCAGCCCCTTCCTCATCGTCCACCCTGAATTTCCTCAATATCATCAACGGCGCAAGTCCTCACGCCGCTTTACCGTCCGAACGTTTATCGGACCCGATGCAAAACACAAATGTGCAACAAGATCGAACGACGGACTGGCCACATCGTGTTGCTGCTGCTCATCCCGCTTCTCCATCTCCAATTGCAACCCCAAGTGCAAACGCTTCAGCAACTCACTTGCTAGTGTGATAAAAAACAAAAACAAAAAAAAAAAAATACAAAAAAAAACCCCTTGTGATTTTTCCTTTTTTTTTCGTTTTTTTTCCATCATTCGTGATAAACCGATAAATTATTGGTTTTTTTGTTCATCTCCGGTTTTTTCAACCCCCAAAAAAAAGAAAAAAAAGAATATCCGAAAAAGAAAGAAAGAAAAGTAGGAAAAAACCGGTGGAAAAGTGTGTGAAATAAAAAAAAAGGAAAAAAAAGAAAAAACAAAACTAAAAAAAATGTCGGAGCAAAGATTGTGAACGATTCGGGCGTGAAAACCCGTGTCGAGGGTGTCGCACGACGAAACTTGATATCGGTTGAAAAGAAGACTTAAAAAAAACACAAAAAAAAATAAAAAGACCGAAACGAAAAAAAAAACCATGAAAAAAATAAATTCGAGTGGTGCTAATTAGTGGGCGAGGCGAGGTTTCTCGACGACGAAAAAAAAAACGAATAATAATAATAATAATAATAATAATCAAACGGAATAAAGAGATAGACGGGGGTGCAAAAAAAATAAAAAAATTGAAAGAATAAAAAAGAAAGAAATGGATGGATATCCGGTGCTGCAGATAGTGCGATGTCAATTCGGCGGGGACGTGGCTGGGGGAGGGGTGAACGTCGGCGGTACCGCGGCTGCCGCCGCTGCTGCCGCTGTCGCTGGTGGTGGTTACCCCTTTGGAACCGTCGGTTCGCACTCGCACTCCCACTTGACCCATCCGGTGAACCACCACGCGCACCTTGCCGCGGCCTATCGTTATCCAACTTCGCATCCTTACGGTACGATGACGATTACCGATTGCCCTTTACCCCTCTCGACGCTCTTTTTCCTCACCCCCTGCCCTTTCCTCCCTCCCTCTTCTCTGCCTCTCACGCACGCCCCCTCCCCCCCCACGAGATCGGTCCATTATTGGCTGTCGTTTCAACGATATTTCCTTACACGAGTGGCAATCAATCGACGCGGCATTGTCTTTGTAATCCACCGTGGAAATCGCTCATACGTAAATTTAGGGATGTCGCTCCTTTCGCACCTCGCACACTTCATCGCAACATCCCTTCGCTCCACCCGACCACCCTTTCCCCGGTACCAACAATTGTTGCGTGGAAAATTGCGGGGATGAAAAAAATGTTGTAACGGTTGTTCGATTTATTTGAGAATTTTTTTTTAGGCAGATTTGTTTCATTGAGATTGTTCTTGGTTGATTGTTTTGGTTTTTTTTTTTTTGTTTTTATTTTTTTCAGATTATTTTCCTTTTTGGGGAGGTTTTGTTGTTTTTTATGGGCAAGGGGTTGATTTATGGCTGTTTTTATGCGCTTTTTGATGGGTTCGTGGGTTCTTTTGGAGTTTTTGTGTTTGTTTGGAGGAAATATTTATTTATTTTTTGTTTCTGTTTTGTTGTTATTATTATTATTATCATTTTCTGGTAAAACAGTTAGTCGCAAATGGGCGAATCGTGGATTTACCAATCTATACCATGTCCAACATGTTTTTTTACCATGAAAAACATTTTTTTTACCATGAAAAACATTTCTTTTAAACCATGAGAAACATGTTTTTTTAACCATGAGAAACATGTTTTTTTAACCATAAAAAACATGTTTTTTTGCTAGGATCTGAAAAACGCTTCTCTGGAAAAATGATTGGTTGTCATTTTCTTTCTCAGCAACCCCAAATGAGTCCGTGTAACATTTTTTTTTATTGGATTCTCGCGGAAAAGAAAAAATTAGTAAACCCAGTGTAACCGATGAGAACGTGAAATTAATGATAATTCATGGAAATGATTTTATAAGGCGTTCGCTATTTGTTCTCGCAGGTCCTGACAGCGGGGACGACGGTGGTTGTTGCAAAAAATACGTGATTCTTTGCTGTCTGTGCGGGGGACTGAGCGCCGCTGTCGGAAGTCTGTTTCTCGCGGTTCACGCGGTTCTTTCCGCTCACACGGCCAGTCTCGCTCTGTTCGAAACCGTTCCCTCTTACATTCCAGGAACTATGGTAACATTTACGAATTATACGAATCAATTATCCATATTCTACACGGCGTACATTCACACATGGATTTTTTTTTTAATTTTAATTTTTTTATTTGTGTAATTTAATTTAATTCAATTTAATTTATTTAAAAACCACCGACGATATATTCGACTATAATTTTATGATGAAAATTTGCAGTTGATACTCATGGGAATTTTCACTATCCTGCTGGCAAGGAGAAAACATCGTTATGGATTTTTGGTAATTATTGCTAATCATTGATCAATCATCATTTTTTATTTATTAATTTTCTTTTTTTTCTAATATTTATTTTTTAATTTATCAATATGTATATATTTATTTCTAATATTTGATTTTCAATTCATTTATCTGTATTTTTTCTAAATATTAATTTGTAATTTATTAATATGTATTTCTTTTTTAATATATTTTTTTCAACGCAATGTGTTAACTTTTTTTAACAGATGAAGCTGTGCGGTTCTGTCGGAGTCGTGTGCGCCCTTGTTTGCGTATTAGTAACCGTAACGACCACCGTCGTTCACATGTCCAGGCTTCAGGGTTTGCAAAAGTGCATATACACCAAACTCGCGAGGTATTATAAATACAAAATCAATTAATTTAAATAGCAACAATGGCCCCAAATAAATGTATGTGAAGCTGCGAATTGAATGTTGCAATTTTGCGTGAAATAAAAGTGAAATAAAACTTTGTAATATTAATTATAATTTGTTTATATGAAATTTTAGATCGTGCACGTGTTACTACGGATCTAGTCAGGGTCAGACCACGGATCCGGGTGTACTTTTCGAAGAGACGCCACACTGCGAAGCCGTTCACGGTGCTCTTCATAGTTGTCTCCGGGCTCTCTTCGGGGTCTCGGTAGCCGGTATTCTCGCTTGCATATTCTCGTGCATGCTTCTGTACCAATTGCTCAGTCACGAGAAGAAAAAAATGTATTGGGAACAGCTGCAACTCAGGTACGAAGAAGAAAAGAAAAAAAAAACGAAATAAAGAAGAATTTCCATTTTTGGTGAATCGTCAACTCTTCGACAATGTCCCGTGAATAATTTGCGATTAATTCCGTGACTTTCTTGGGGTCTTTCAGGTGCCGTTCGTTGTACGGACAGGGTGGAAGCGGTGCAGTCGGAGGAACGGCGGGTGGATCTTGCGGCTGTTGCAACGATTGTGGGGGTGCGAGCCCCTGGTGGGCACAGACCCCCGGCAACCTTTACACCCCCAATCCGGATCTTGCCCCATTCAGGTATTCCATCCAATTCTTCATCCTTGAAATATTTCGAACATTATCTTTTTTCTTTTTTAACCGAATATTGAAGAATGGCGTTTTTAAAATAGATTTTCTTTACGGAATATTTATTTTTTGTGGAATATTGAAATTTGGTTTTGATGAATCAATTTTTGATAATTAATGAGTCGTGATTGTTCCATCGAATTCTTTATTTCCTTAGAATATTTCGAACATTATCTATTTTTCTTTTTTAACTGAATATTTGAGAATCACGTTCTTAAAATATATTTTCTTTACGGAATATTTATTTCTTTGTGAAATATTGAAATTTGGTTTTGATGAATCAATTTTTGATGATTAATGAGTCGTGATTGTTACATGGAATTCTTCATCCTTAGAATATTTGGATCATTATCTTTTTTTTCTTTTTTGAACTAAATATTGAACAATCGCGTTTACGAAATAGATTTTCTTTATCGAAAATAAATTTAGTGTGAGATATTTCAATTTAATTTTGATGGATCAATTTCTAATAACCACTGAGTCATGATTGTTGAAAAATATATGGTATTCGTTTCGTTTCGTTAAAAAGAGTCACTTTTTCCTCATGCGTTTGGAAAATAAACAATATTTGTGATTCGAAAGTATCCTTTTTTCATCATTGAATTATCAATACAGCACTATGTATATTTTCGATCGGTTCAATTAAAATTTCGAGTAAAAATTCACTCTTTTCAATTAATTTTTTTTTAAATATTATTTTTTTTATCGAATAAATTGTATATTTATCAGTTTTTATTAGTTATATTTGATATCTCAGAACTATTTGAGAGGAAGAGTTATTGTATAATCACTAATAATATATAAAATATTTTATTTATTATCAGTAATCATATACATATTTTTTTTTCATTATATTGAACAATATTGAAACTTCACAACCTTTCAGTATTGTTCAATACAATGAAACAAAGAAAATATCCAGCGTCACAATCAATGTTGTGATATAAAAATTTTAAACAAAAAAAAAACAAAAAAACAAAACCAAAAAAACAATAACATAAAAACAAAAACAAACAAACAAAAACCAACAAAAACAAAAAAAACCAAGAAATAAAAATTAAAAAATTTGCAGCAGACGATGGCGTTTGCCATGGTCGCGTTCCCGAGGTCCAGCACCGACCCCCGATTCGAATTACGGTTTTCACGGACAATCACGTGGTGCGGTGATGATGCGGGGCAGCGGTAGCAGCGGTGAAATCGGTGAAAACGCCCCGGGTCCTTACAGCGTCCTCGCCGAGGATACGCACCAAGGTGGTCCTTACAGCCTGTTAAACAGTACGGTGACGGCTCCTTACGCCGCATGCGCCTCGTCTGTCGCCTCTTACAGTCTTCTCGAGAACGGCACGGTTCCGGCGCTTTGGGGACCGCCGCCGCCTTACAGCGATCCCAACAGTCCGGCCAGACGACCCCAATTAACCGATACCATGCGTTATCCCGCTTCGAATCGTTCCCACACGCCCACCGCCTCTCCCGGCAATCCCGTCAATGTTTCGTACAACAGGATCGTCAATAAACGGATTGCCGACAATTTTGACAATGGAATGAACGACGGTACGACGGCTTTATCGAATATTAACAAAAAAACCATCCACCAACGAATGAATGAGAGTTTTTATTGTCTTGCTGTTTAACATTGAAAAAAAAAAAAATTATTTTTTTGTGTTTCTTCATTTATCCATTCTTTTCCCTTCATTTTTTGAATTTTTTCATTTATTTTTTTCATTTTAAAAAAAATTTTTTTTATCATCATTTTTTTAATAAGATATTCTTTTTCAATACCGTCTTGTCATGGCAACACTTGACTCGTGAAAAAAGCTTAGCTTAAATTCGGAAAAAAAACAAATCAATCTTTTTATTGTTCCTCTGTTTTTTTGTAATTGAAAATTGTTTTAAAAAAATGTCCGGATGGACGTGGATGCGTGTGTGTTTGTGAGAGTGTATGTTGATCCCTGGAAAAATTCAATTCTGTACCTCAATGATTGCTCAATAATTGTTTTTTTTTTGGTTTATCTTTCTTATTCGATCAGAGACATAATTGTTTTTTGAAATATTTTTTCGACTAAAATTCCATTAAAAAATATGGAAAAAAAATTAATTAAATTCTCCAATCCTACAGAATATTGAATTTTTCGCATAATTATTTACGCTGCTCTAACTAACGTCTGCTTCGACCGGTCGTAATTTAAAAAAAAATTCTAACCAGACGAAACTAATAGCGAAAACCAATAATAAACTAATATTCCATGCTTCTACGTAATCGATAATAAAACCTCGATATTAATCTTGGTGAAGGTCGGTAAAATTATCCGAATTTCCTATTGACAAAGATACATAAATATATCGGCATTTCATGTCAAATCGGATGGTCAAAAAACAAAAATAAAAGCCACATTTTTTTTGGCTCTTTTTTTATTCAATCGAGATATTTGCTTTTTTAGTATTTTTCATCGTCTCACAAAGACTCGTGAGTCACTAGCGAACAAATAATGCTCACGACGACGAAAAACTTAAAAAAAAAAACGAAAATACAAAAATAATTTTAAAAATTTTATATTTATTTTTTCGCGAGTGTAAAGAATTTGATTATTGCTGAAAGCTCATTTATAAATATCATATTTTCATAATCTTATCACGAGGTCGAAGATTCGTGCATAATTCATCATTTATTTATTTTTTTTTTCAAATTTTTACAAACTACATTTATAATATTTACCACAGAAATGAAAGAGCAGGGTCCATCTGACCCTCTTTTTTTCAACAATCAGGTGTTAAAAAAAAAGCGTTAAAGATAAAAGATCTTTTTTTATCGTTTTGTTGTTATTCACAATTGACACGAGGACCGTTGAATCTATATGCTTCGAAATTGTAGACTACAGACAGCAGCGTGGAACGCCGAAAAGGCCATCGGACAATTACGAAAACGCGGAGGAGGTGCTTTCGAGCGGTACGGATCAGGAACTCGAAGTTGGAACTCTTCATCAGCATCATCAGCATCATCATCACCCGCAGCATCCCCAAGACGATGAATCCGCGAAAGCCCGAAGATTGAGAAAATCTTTGAAGGGCGTGGAAAACGGTGGTTTTCAACAGGAAACCAACAATCCAATGTCGAAACAATCCGAGAGCGAATTGTACTTCGGCGACGTGTCATCGTGCTGCGGTCCCGAGAGTAGTTTCTACGATTTGGCGGTCGAGAAGGAACAACAGTCTGGTACGCTTGTTACTTTCGATCGTAGATAATCGATGGTAATTTTCCTTTTCGTTTATTATTCGTTTATTACTTTTTTATTTTTATCACTTTTATTTTTATTTATTGAAAATATAAATATTTTGTTCTTATTTGGCCTGAAAAAAAGTATCGCTCTCCACCTTCTAAATGATTCTGGACCATGAAAAAAGGAATTTTCATATTTTTTTTCGATTTTTAAATTCACCCTCTTGCATTGCCTGAATTCGTGTGAAAGTTTGTTAAAATCATTTATCGTGAATTTATTATTTTTTTTGTTTCGTTTATTTTTTTTTTTTTTTTTCATTTAAGTTATTATTGATCCTTAAGGAGAAAAACTGAGACAATGCCTTTGATTTAGTTTTTCATGGCCTGAAACCGAACCAAATGTCATTTATTTTAGTTAATTTATTATTATTATTATTTTTTAATTACTGTCACAAGATCATTTTTTTTGCATCACTTGTTTTTGAAAATTAATTTTGAAAAATTTATCCTCATCTATTTATTTTCAATAAAAATTATCCATTCGTTTATCATTGGTCCATCTCAATTTTTGCTTCCGGACAAATAATAATCAAAAAATTATGCAAAATAATCAAATATCGATTTTTCAATCGAATCGAACAATCAAATCGATAATTTGATAATTTTGTCAAATTTTATGATTATCATTTATTGCAAAAAAAAGCTTCGTAAATAATAAAAAAAAAAAAATTAACCAAAGCAAAAATCTTAATAATGATAATAATAATGACGAAAGTCTCAAGAATGCAGCGATCAAATTTTTTTTCACAATATTGCACGAAGTTTCGAAAACAATAAAAAAATAATAAAAAATAATTCAACCCAATCAAAAATCTTAATACAAATAATAATAATGAACAAGGTCTCAAGAATGCAGCGAGCAGAATTTTTTCCCCACAATATTGCACGAAGCTTCAAAAATAATAAATCATTATTACCTATTGTCATTAATTCATTTTTTCCGTCTCCATTATCAGTTCCAGTGAGTCCGGATGAAAATACAATGGAGTATCCAACTCCGAGTCGTCAAACGAAGCATCAACGACAACCGTCGAAACGTTCGAGAATGCCACTTCCGCTTCCCTCCGTCAATTCGGAATCGCCGATATCGTCGACGATCGAAAATTACGCGAATCCTCAAACGGACGCGATCGACGATAATAACCCGAGAACGGTCACGACGAGAGGACCTTATCTGGCTCCCGATGCTCAGTACGAGATAATAGCTCAACAAACCCGTTACACTTATTACAATTCGAAAAATGGCGAGCACGTTATGGAAATTCCATCGCCGTCGCTCGGGTCATTGGCTTATCGCAACACGACCGGTCAAATTGACGACGAGGACGCAGCGACGTTGATCGGTGATCGTCAGAACGACGGTTCGAGATTGACGGAACAGTTGACGAACGATGGAACCCCAACGATTACGACGATGACCTTGGATTCGTCGTCGTCGTTGACGCAGTCTTCGTCGTCACCGTCGACGACCTTCGATCAATCGTTGATCCTCAATCAACGTTCGACGAACGACAGTAACGCCAACACGTGGCAAAACGATCAACCACGATCGCAAACGTCCACCGATGCTTGTCCCGTTAATGTATGAGTCACATGCATCTTTATGAAAGAGAAAAACAAATGATGGAACAAAAAAAGATGGGAAAAAAATGTATAATTATCGTCATTATATATTTTATCTTTTATCATCGTTTTTTTCTGTTTTCGATGGCTTTACTTATTTTTTTTGCTGGCAGCCTGTCCAGTTGACGTATGAGACTGTATGAGACAGTCTCAAAGCGAAGATAATGATTGAACAAAAATAATGAAAATCATTTTTTTCATTTATTTATTTTTGAATAATTGTTTTCGATTATTCGTTTATTTGTTTTTTTTTGTTTTCGTATTTTGATCTTGATTGCTCATTGGACGTGGACGTATGAAACGTCGACATCTTCGAAATGAAAAAAATAAGGCAGAAGATTAAAATTGATATTTTTTTTTTAAATAATCAATTATTATTTTTTCTCGGCTATTTCTTGTGATTATTATTTTAGTTTTTTCTCGTTGCTTTTGGATTGTTTTTTTTTTTTAGTTCGTCTTTGTGTTATCATCTTTGTTTTCGATTATGTGCTTGAAATCCCGTCGGAATGACCGAGAGTGGGTGGGACTGTGTACCTCGTAGATATTGCCTTGTCAGTCGATAGATGACCGGTGTGGATTGTCGATCGTTAGACACGACGTTGAGCTGTGAATGATATTTTTTTCAAGTGAAATCCGTTGTTCGGCGGTTCATTGATTCTGACGTGAGACGGCAATTGGGATTTTGTGGGGTTTGAAATTTCGACCAAGCGACGAAAATCAGAACGCGCGATACTTCGAACGCCAATTATTCGAAGAGCCGTGAGGCATTGTGCCACATGGAGCGTCGCGTCGTAGACGCGTAACAGACGAGACGTACGGAAGGCGGACGCGGCGTACGGAAGAGGCACGCGCGTGAGCCGTGACGCGGCGCTGTGTGTGCACACGGCCTGATTCACAAAATACATTGGGGCGGTTTTCGTTTGCATCACGTCCGAATGTTGATTTTGCCGGAGGCTCAATCGATCCCAAAAGAATATTTTTAAATTTTAAGCCAATCATGAACCTCCTAGTCCAATTCTAATCACCGCCTAAGACCAGGTGAATTTTTCCATTTAAAAAACATGCAATTTTTCTAGCCTATCGAACCCTCGACGACGATTATTTGTGATAATTCTGGAAAAAAAAATTCTATAGAAACTAAAACATACAATTTTCAAAAAAATTAATATTCTTTTCATTGCCAATTAACTCCAAAACGACGAAATACAAACACTCAACTGCGATGAGAATGAGGAGACTAAATTTAACGAAAATCATTTTTGGAAAAATGAAAAAATTGAAATTTCAAACCTTGGACCACATTTTCACCATCGTTAATCATTTTTGGTTACGAATTTCCGGTCGTCACAGAATTTTTGTGACCCAGCCGATGACGGAAAAGAAAACAAATATACACTACCGTCGGATATTATCAGGACACTAGCGAGGCGTGCTCGCGGAAATAACTTCTGTCTTTGAACGTCGGTACCTTCGCGACAAATGAAGCTAGAAACTTTTTCGAAGCACCGTTAGAAAGGTCATGAATATTCGAATCCATTGATATTTTTTAAATAATATTTCAATCGCTGAGCACTGAGATAATGTATAAAAAAGATTGAAAAAGAAATCAGTTTTTTCCGAAATTTTCTACCTCGACTTCAACCCATGGCCAAAGTTAGGAAAAATTTTTTAGAAAGTCGCAACTTCTCACGCATGATCTCTGAAACCTTACCTGTAATTCGAGCTCAAAAAGTATGAAAAATCTTCAGCGGTTCTTGAGTAATCACGAAAATTGTACGGGCGTGCGTAAGTCGAGCGCGGGCCATCGATTGCACGAGTCGACGGTCTCGCTCGCTTGTTTTCTCGGGGGAGCAGGACCGAAACGGATCACGAGCGCAGCGGGCGCTTGTATGGAGTACCCTTGCGAAAGCATGTTTTAAATAGCCAAAACAATAATTTTAATATTGCAAGGAAAAATTAAACTGTTATAAATAATGACAATAACATTTAAAAAATATCGTCAGTTCAAACGTAATTACGCACGAAAATAAATTGTTAAACGTATAAAATACTTTTTTCATTCGAACAAGAACAAATTTTTTAATTTATTTTTAACGACGATAGATTATAATATTGCGATAACAGCTTCTTTAAATTTTCGACTCATCGAAGTAACCGCCCTTGGCTCAAATCACCGCTTTGCAGACAGCCGGCATTCTGTCTGTTAATTCGTTTAACGTTTCCGTACTTATATTCTTCAAGACGTTTGGAAGAAATATTATAATCTATCGTCGTTAAAAATAAATTTAAAAATTTGTTCTTGTTCGAATGAAAAAAGTATTTTATACGTTTAACAATTTATTTTCGTGCGTAATTACGTTTGAACTGACGATATTTTTTAAATTTTATTGTCATTATTTATAACCGTTTAATTTTTCCTTGCAATATTAAAATTATTGTTTTGGCTATATAAAACATGCTTTCGCAAGGGTACTCCATACAAGCGCCCGCTGCGCTCGTGATCCGTTTCGGTCCTGCTCCCCCGAGAAAACAAGCGAGCAAGACCGTCGACTCGTGCAATCGATGGCCCGCGCTAGACTTACGCACGCCCGCACAATTTTCGTGATTACTCAAGAACCGCTGAAGATTTTTCATACTTTTTGAGCTCGAATTACAGGTAAGGTTTCAGAGATCATGCGTGAGAAGTTGCGACTTTCTAAAAAAATTTTCCTAACTTTGGCCATGGGTTGAAGTCGAGGTAGAAAATTTCGGAAAAAACCGATTTCTTTTTCAATCTTTTTTATACATTATCTCAGTGCTCAGCGATTGAAATATTATTTAAAAAATATCAATGGATTCAAATATTCATGACCTTTCTAACGGTGCTTCGAAAAAGTTTCTAGCTTCATTTGTCGCGAAGGTATCGACGTTCAAAGACAGAAGTTATTTCCGCGAGCACGCCTCGCTAGTGTCCTGATAATATCCGACGGTAGTGTAAAAAAAAGTGGGGTCGAAGTAGAGCCCTCACAGTCAGCACTCAATTTCCTCCCGACTGCGCTATTTATGTACAAAGAATATATATGTATGCGCACCCCTGCGTGCGCACGGGCCCTTCCCTCCCCCCCCCGCTCCTGGTGCGCGTGTCTGTGTGTGTGTCGCGAAAATGTCTGCTTCAATCTTGCCAAGAGAGTCTCCGATGTCCGAATAGTCGCGGCGCGTTTTAGCGCCTGCGTATTTTTTATTGTAATGCGAATATATAGTTATAGGGCGAAATAACGTTTGGAGAATGAATGACGATTAGGGGGGTGGGGGCGTAGAAAATGCGGAACTATCGGCGCCGAGAATAAAATGTTATCATTAATCCACGATTTGAAAAAAAATAGATATATATATATATATCTGTATAATATCGTTATTGTCAAAACCTTTCTACCTTACCGACGGACCAACGACAATATTATTCGTCTCATATTGTTATTTCGCATGAACCAACTCGACGCTTTTCATGGTCACTTATTTATTGTCATTTGTCCTGTAGCTTATATTAAATTCATTATTGATATTATCATTATTATTATTATTATTGATGATATCATTATTATTATTATTATTATTATTATTATTATTATTATTATTATTATTATTATTATTATTATTATTATTATTATTATTATTATTATTATTATTATCCACGGTTAAAACGTGATGAAAATGTCGATATTTTTTTGTTCTACATTACATTATAATAAAAGCTACGTTTGTGAAATTTATAAAATTCTTATTATTCGCCAAAAAATCCCTAAAGCTTATCGTCTAGGCGGGTAATTGTGGTACAATTTTTAAGACGATGAAACTCCGCAAACATTTTTTTTTTCACGAAACTTCTCACACCCCTTTGAACGTACGACAAATAAACGTATCGAACGTTGCCAAAAAAAATCGATAGATAACCCTTTCGATAGGTCGATGAAAAACAATAAAAAGAAAAGAAAATAATAAAATAAATGAAAAAAATAACTATAAATATATATGTTATTTTGACAACGATACGATGAAATTGTTTTTTCTTCGGGAATGTGAGTGAAAACAATTTGTGTCGAAGAATTTCTTCGCGGTATCGGCACGTCATTATGGATGCGTATAACAGCCGGCCCCCCCCCCTCCTCCCTCCGTCCCCCTTTGACGAGCTGATGGCAGAAGCGAGCCGGACACGCGAGTGGAAAACCGCGTTTTTAAAAGCAAGGGAGAATGAGAGGGAGAAAGAAAGACCGCATTCAAAAGCGAAAGAGAGAGAGAGTGAGGAAGAGAAAAAACACGTTAAAGGAGAGAGAGAAAGAGAGACTAAGAACGAGAGAGTAAAACCGCATTGAAAAGCGAGAGCGAGAGAGAAAGACACGTTTACACAGTGTGAGAGAGAGAGAGAGAGAGAGAGAGAGAGAGAGAGAGAGAGAGAGAGAGAGAGAGAGAGAGAGAGAGAGCGAGAGAGAAAGGCACGTTTACACAGTGAGAGAGAGGTCGGGAGAGAGAGACACGTTTACACAGTGAGAGAGAGAGAGAGAGAGGGAGAGTCTACACACAGAGAAAGAGGGAGAGAGAGAGTAGAAAACTGCATTTAAAAGCGAGAGAGGAAGAGAGATAAAAAGATGAAGACACGTTCAAAGAGAGAGAGAGAGAGAGAGAGAGAGAGAGAGAGAGAGAGAGAAAGATACGAAAAAAGACAGAGAAAGAAAACCGATCGAAATCGGTTTGGATCAGGGGGCAGCTGTATCCACCGTTCGGGGCACGTGCGTCCCAACGGTCGCGGCAGCTGCCGCAGAAAATTCGTCCCTGTACGCTTGCCCGAACCAAAGTTCCTCCATCCACTCGCCGCCCTTTCCCCATCAACACCCCCCCCCCTCCCCCTTCAACACAACAACAATCACCTCTATTCTCCCCCCGACTCTCCCATATTTGCCACAAAATTGAAAACTCGACATAACCTATTTCATAACCTGAAGAACATTTTTCGTAATCATTTAAAATTTTTCCCAGCGATAAAAAAAAACAAAATAAGAATGTACAATTAAAAAAAGGAAGAATTAAAAAAAAACCACAAAACAACTCATCTCATATTCGTTGCATAGGATTTCGAAGGGATATTCCTGAAGCATGGGGTTTGGGCCCCGGACGTCATGCTGAAGCGAGCGTAGTTCCGGCGACGGCCGGGAGGCGGAGGGGGTTGAGGGGGATGGGGGGAGCGCCCTGAAAGGGGGCAAAGTCACGCACCGGGCCCGTATTGCGAGCTGTGCACCCCGTGACAACCCCTCGGCGTCGTTTTGCCGCCGCGCAAGGCCCCCATTGCGCATCTGCCTTCGTTTCGAACTAACCATCGGTTCGTCGGTTTCCGTTTCTCGCACATACGCCTCGACCGATGTGTACCCCAAACGAGCACACGAAAAACCCGACCGAACGAGCATGAACGAATAAAAACGGGGTTCAGTTACTTTTACGAAACGTTACCGGACGTTTCGGGGTGAAAGAGCTCCTGCCGATTTTACAAATACAACAACAAAAAAAAGAACATAATACATATACATATATACATATATATTTATTTATTTATTATAAACAAATTAAATGCATGAATAAATTATGTTAACATTTTTTCAATTGTGTCGCGTTTCGTCGAATTTGAAATTCTTCATACTGTGAGAATTGATTAAAAAAATGTGCGAGAGCGTATACGGGGTGAGAAAAATTGTCGAGAGGATAACGTCGACATCGGGACCGGTTGTCAGTTTGGCTCTGGAAACTTGGCCATCTTCACCCTCCTACGTCACCAATGCACTTCTCATTGTCATCAAGAATCAGTGAAACAACGACGAAGATTTAATTTGAAAAAATAAAAAAAACAATATTGTTCAATATATATTTATATATTTATATCGGTAAGCAATAATGCTTATAATGAAATTTTAAACACAATCGGCAGTACATAACATCGTCAGTGTTTTGTCAACCAGTCAGTGACACGAAAAAAAAAATTATTCAAATCATAAAAAAAAAAAATTGATCGAAATTATAATAACTAAAATAAAGAAGAATAATCCAAATCAAATAATCAAAACTAATAAACAAAGACAAAAAAAACCATACAACAAATATAATCATTTAATCAAAAATAAAATAACAAAACATTATAACGCAAATATTTATTTATAATTGATTGGAAACAAATTTTCACGAAAAAAAAACCTAAATCGATAAAAATCATCATAACAATACAAACCAATTTATCAAAAAATAAATAACAAGGACGAAACAATAACCAAAAAATTCATAAAAAGTCCAACCTGAAAAAATACCAAAAACTTTCTAAAACAAAACGATCGAAAAAAAAAATCTACAAACATAAAACGAAAAATTGTTTAAAAATTCATCAAAATCATGTCGCGAATAACGGGACCGGGTCAGGCCCATTGCTACACGAATCCGTCGTTCTGCCGTCAATCGGAGTACATGCCCGAACACGTTAATTCCGACGAATTACCCCCACCACCGCAATTTCAATCGACCGAGGATCTTCCCCCACCGTCGCCCTCCCCACCACCGCCCCCACCACTGCCTCATACCCACCAACAACAACAACAAGTACAACAACAACAACATCAAGTACAACAACAACAACAAGTACAACAAGTACAACAACAACAACAACTGATACAACACCATCAACAACAACAACAACAGCATCTACAACAACAACAACAACAGCAACAACATCATCTACAACAACAACAACAACAACAGCTGCAACTTCAACAGCTGCAGCTGCAACAACAACAACAACAACACACGGAATTGCAGAATCGCGTCATCTACAACACCGGTCATGCAAATCCTGCCTTCCAATACGACCCTGCGTTGAATCCGGACCAAACAAACGTACCTCGCACCGCTTCGGACCGAATAAACGTGCCCCGTACCACTTCGGACCGAATAAACGTGCCTCGTACCACTTCGGACCGTTACGGTTATCTGGACGAGCGTCCACCGAACGTTCGTGTTCAACAAAATTACAACACACGAACGAACGAGCAACGTCGTCAGGTTCAAGGTCGTGAAATAAGATCACGATACGAATACATAGACGACGATGACGATCGCGACGACGAAACAATCGTGCCCATCGAACAACACGTTCCAATCACGAATGACGTGCCGTTACGCAACACAAGCCGCACATCTTCGTTGAGATACGCTTACATCGACGATAACGCGAGCACCGTGCACGTGCAACAAAGTTTGAGAAACGACAACGTGCCCGGAGTTTTTTCTTATCAACGCAGAGAAGCCGCAACGCGAATCGTCGATGGTTCGCGTTACGCACTTGTTCCAATCGGTCCGGGCGATGACGAACAGATGGTCAAGGAACCATCTTGGATCGGTCCGCCGAGAAATTGTTCGACCTCGATGGTCATCGAGAGAACGAATTCCACGAGAGGTAAGACTGGGATTTTGATCTTGTTTGATGGTGATGGTATTTTGTTGTTTTGCGGAGTTTGGACTGGTTGGTACTTGTTCGTACTTGTTCGTACTTGTTCGGGTTGGTTGGGGATTTCGATAATTGGACTTGTGACTGGTTCTTGGTGGTTGCGAGTCGTTTGTCGTTGTTCGTGAATTGTTGGAATATTTTTGAGATTGTTTGTTGACAAGTTTGAAGTGGTTTTTGAACGACTTGGGATCAGTTAGGACCGGTTGTAATGGGCTGGAATGGGCTGGACTGCAGCTGTTGCTGCACGATCATGAATAATCGATTACAGCCCATTATAACTGGTTTCTTATTATTTGCGAGTTGTTGGAATTTGTTGAGATTGTTTTTTTGACAACTTTGAAGTAGTTTTTGAACGACTTGTGATCAGTTGGGACCAGTTGCGATGGGCCGCAATGGGCTGTAATTGATTATCCATGATTGTAACTGGTTCTTCATTGTTCACAACTTGTTGAAAATTGTTGCGATTGTTCGTGACAATTTCGAACTGGTTTGAACGACTCGTGATCAGTTGTGACTGGTTGTAATGGGCTGTGATTGATTATTCATCGATTGCGACTGATTAGTCATTTTTTATGACTTGTTGAAATTTATTACGATTGTTTGTACCAACTTTGGAGTGCTTCAGCTCATCTGTGACTACTTTCGACTAGTCGTAATTTAGTAATGATTATTATTATAATTTTTTCAAAAATCATCTCAAAATAAATCCTTGAATTATCAAAAAGTTCCATCGATCAATATGTGTTGGACTAATCATTCTAAATGAACAGGCAGATACGCTCGTGTGCCGAGTCAAGAAATCCTCGACGTGCCGATATTACCGGATCGCAATGTTCGCGAGCACCAGATCCTTCACACGGACGAGATAAATTGCGTGTCGCCGAAAAACAATCTCGCCACCCAAAAACTCCACGAAATTCTCACAACACCGAGAAAACCGCGTTCGAGATCCGAGGAGAGAACTTTATCGCCCAGCAAGCGACAGCAACAGATGATCAGCGGTATCGGTCATCGAGCCGCCATTACTCCAACGGGTTCTCCGTCAGGTAAGGGTTGGAAAAAAAAAAAGAAAATTAACCCTCCGTCCTGTAAACCGACCCCAAAAAGTTCTGTCGATGTTTTTATCATTATTATTATTTTCTATTTATTCAAACAGCATCCGGAAAATCTAAAAAAATTCTAGAATACTTCTTAGAGATTCGATTTTATATTCCAACAGGTTTTTTTCAGTAATCAACAATCTATGAAAAATATTCCGCACTTCTTCAGCCTAATTTTCTTTTTTTTTTTTTTCATTATCGTGACATTAAAAATTTATTTTAATTCGTCATAATTTATTATTTCATTATTATAACATTATTTATTTGTTTATTTATTTTTTATATTTTATTATCAGGACGCATGGTGTCGAGTCCATCGCGAGGAGGCGCAGGAACTCCAAGCGGAAGACGCGATCAGCATCAGATCGTACGAGTGTCAACTCCGCGCAGAGTCGATTTATCGCCGAGCGCAATGGTCAACGGACCGCAAACTTCGACCCCGACGAAAGAACCCTCGGCCCGTCGTTGTCTTCCCCTGAATTTCGAAAATTCGCAAACTTCAAGATCGCGCGACGCACGATCGGATATTTCGTGTCCGGCGAGCAATTGCGGAAGAATGCGTTATCCACAGAGATCGGCATCGGCTCAGGGTCATTCGTCGACTTACGGAATGGTCGGGTCACCGGGCGAACCTCCGCCGCGTTACGCCTATCTCGATGGACTTTCCGAATCCATACCCATGGTCAGCGGTTCGCCGAGATATCAAGTCGTTTCACGGGCACACGACGAGAAAAACGTCGAGAGCGCTTTTATCGCGAGAACGGCTGTCGTAAGTTGAAAATTCGGTTGCTTTACTACAGTAACAGCAGGAATGTGACACGGGTGGCCAAATGAATGAGTTCCACCGGCAAATAAATGTATGTTGTGGAAGCGTTGAAAATTTATGTTGTGGATGATTTGGTCGAGGTTATCCAAAATGTTCAGTCGGTGCAACTTGACTCGTTTGCCACTGAAACCGAATCGGTGGTAGAGTTGTGGTAGACTTTTCGGTAACGAATCTTCCGACAAACCGGATGGCTCACCCGGTAAGGCGCTTGACTCATAATCGGAAGGTCGCGTGGTCGAATCTCGCGGCCGGCATTTGAAGAAAAAACAACAACAAAAATTCTTGGGAAACGTTGGGGCACGTAACAAATATGATTTGCCGCCCGTAGCATGATTCCTTGTTGCGGTGGCGAATCATCCAAACGTTGCTTTTGGCAAATTTCGTCTGTTCCAGTGAGGCAATTCGCGTTTTTTTTTACGGTAGCGGATGACGAATCGTTGTCCTGACAAATACCATTTGCTTGCGGAACAGATCAACTGTGACAAATATTTTTTCGTTACTCTAACTAAAACTTTTTGACGTCGCTGTATTGACCTGGAAAACTTGCTGCACTTACTTAGGGTGAATTATCGTAACGTGTGAAATTTCCTTCTGTGCAGGTACCACCTCTATCACCACCTAACAGCGAAGCAAACACGACGCTGGCGAGCGGTTTGGAAAAGTACGAGAGACGCAACGCTCCGCTTCTCCTTCTTCTCGTTGGAATTCTCACCTGCGGCTTGGCAGTCTATCTCTCGTGGAACCAAGGCAGAAGGTAAGGAAAAAGAATACAAAATTGAAACAATTATTCGTATATTTTTTTTTCGCAAAATATTTCGCGAAAAGGATTGGCTGGGATCACACGGACCCCACTGCTGGGTAGGCCTTTGGCCTCTTTGGCCAAGTCCAAATTACAAATGTACTTTGTACTTTTACGTTTGCCAAGTCCAAATTTCAAATGTACTTTGTACTTTCAAGTTTGCCAAGTTCAAATTACAAATGTACTTTATACTTTTACGTTTGCCAAGTTCAAATTACAAATGTACTTTATACTTTCACGTTTGCCAAGTTCAAATTATGAATGTACTTTATACTTTCAAGTTTGCCAAGTTCAAATTATAAATGTACTTTATACTTTCACGTTTGCCAAGTTCAAATTATAAATGTACTTTATACTTTCAAGTTTGCCAAGTTCAAATTATAAATGTACTTTATACTTTCACGTTTGCCAAGTTCAAATTGCAAATGTACTTTATACTTTCACATTTGCCAAGTTCAAATTATAAATGTACGTTATACTTTCACGTTTGCCAAGTCCAAATTACAAATGTACTTTGTACTTTTGCGTTTGCCAAGTTCAAATCACAAATGTTATTTATACTTTCAAGTTTGCCAAGTTGAAATTACAAATGTACTTTGTACTTTCACATTTGCCAAGTTCAAATCACAAATGTACTTTGTACTTTCAAGTTTGCCAAGTTCAAATTACAAATGTACTTAGTATAACTTTGTTGATGCAAAAAAAAAATGTACCGAGGGCTGCCCAACGCTGCTTCCAACGTTAATTGTCTTGAATTTCAAGGAAAAAAAAACTACATTTATAAATATTGTTTCAGATACTATCTGGACAGTGCAGCCGGTTGCGGCGCTTGTTGCGCTCTCGCAGGTGCATGTCGCAGTCTTCGAAGAACGTGGACCGGTTTGGGACTCGCCGGTTTGTCGGCCCTCAGCTGCGCCGGATTGTTGCTCATTGCCGCGAAAGCTCCACGACCCGGCACACCCCTCCACGACGTGACCGCGGGCGCCCTCTGCGGCGTTTCCCTGCTCGGCGCGTGTCTCGCCATGCTCGCTCTGTTATCCCCAAAGTGTAAAATTTCACGTCATCGACGAGTACATTCTTGGATTCCTCGATTTTCACAGTCATCGTCGTCTTATTGATTCAAATATTTAGAAAAATTGACAAAAAATAAATTAAATAAATTAAATTAATCCTTAGGTTAAGTTTGTAAGGTTAATAAAAATCAACCATATTATATTATTATGTATATGTATATACACGAGCCACTGCCGAACGTATGAGGGTCGAATAAATATTTGTACATTTTACAATGGTCTTATTTTTATTTTGCCACGAAAATGAAAAAAAAAAAAAATTATTATAAAAATATCGTCGAATATGTAAAATATTCGGTGTTCGATTATATTTCCACCTTGTCGTTCGTGACTCCTTAGATATTACTATTTTTATGTGAAAGTACTTTTCAATCCCGCATATTAGCTTATTTCAAATGCCGCTCATTTTATTCATTTGGTTATTAGTTTTTGAATGAAAAAAAAAAAGAAAAATTAAATATACGTGGAAAACGGTCCGAGAAAATTCTACGACTGAAATTCTTATTTAGGGCCTCTATGATATTCATATGTTGATATTTCATTGTTGAATTGAATTCCATACTCAAACATTTTTTGAGTGTCCAGTTCGCTATATACTCCCAATAGGGCTTATATACATATATCTCGCTTTACTAGCTTGTTCTCTCTCGCATCGGAGGGAGCACCGATGACGCTGTCTCTCTTTCCCACTCGCACCGTCTCTCTCGCACCGTGACGCCGACCGACGACGCTGTCTCTCTTGCACCACGGCGAAACACCGATGACGCTGTCTCTCTTGCACCACGGCGAAACACCGATGACGCTGTCTCTCTCGCACTCACGGTCGACCCTCTCGGATCAGGTTGGACCGAGTCTCGAGTTACGCGCATGCGTAGTCGTCCCTCGTCCCCTACAAAGGAATGCAGAGTTGCGCAGTTGCCGCAAATTCGATTTGTTTTGGTCTAGCTAAGCACATTATCATTGTCATTATTTTTTTTGTTTTTCGTTTTGAACCAACATCAGCAATCTCTTCGTCGTACAGCGATTCTACGAAGAAAAAAAAAAAGCTAGCGATAACAATTCGCATCGTACCATTGTTCAGCCGCGTCTCTCGAAATCGAGAAGACAACACAGTCGCTAATATGAGCAACGACGATGAGAAACCACCGAAATTCACCATAAAATCTTCGAGCAGAATAAACGATAACAAGTACATAAAACCACGCTTTTGTCTTATGTATTGCTAACGTCAAATTTTTTTCGTTATTGAACACTGAATTTTAATATCTGAATGTGCGCGTTACGCGCATAACTTTCTTTTTTTTTCATCGAACCGAACAATTGGCAGATTGAGCGACGGGTTTGGCGGCGAACTTTGGGAACTCTGTCCGCTGGACGATACTCATTACGCGAAGAAGAAGCACATGGAAAGTCACGTAGCCGAGTGCAAGAAACAATTTTTGAAGAGTCCGAAGAAAGTGGAATGCCCGTTCAATCCTCTGCACATTGTCAATCTCATGGAAATCGAGGTAACCCAACTTATTTCCACATTCCTCGTTCCTCCTCGACGCTGTTTATTCATCATCGTTCACCTTCTCGCGCTCCGAACTATTCGTTTGTGAATTAAAACTGTTTCGATAAAACATAACCTGACTTTCTTCCGCAGCACCACATAATGACTTGTCCGAATCGTGTGACGCTTCTCAATTCCCTTTACGACTTTGAACCCAAACGAGAAACCATAGAAGGATGCGCCGAGGAGCCCATGAACGTGATGCCCGAAATTCCGGATACTTGGGATCAGGTAAAAAATTAATCAAAAAAAAGAAAAGAAAAAGACATTCCCAAAGTCTCTTCCAAATTGTGAGATTCATTTCCTCCATTTAAAATTCGCTCGAGCGTCACAGTTTTGTTCTTCCTTATTTCCAAGGAGGACAATCCGGATCGCGGTTACGACCCGATGGACGGCACAAAGTTCCGCCCCGTGTTGAGACAGGTGCCGCCTAACCTGAGCAAATCCAAGAGAAAAGCGTGGAGGGCCAAGGAGCGCCAGCGTTGGAAGTGGCTGACCGGCGAGACCAAGGAGAAGTGTCGCGCTTCTCCGTATCCCAGTCCGAGCGAGATCAGAGAACCGAAGCCCGAAGTGAAGCAGGAAGAAGCCGCCAAGGACGAAGGAACAATGATGCAATCGATAATCGACGGTCTGAACGGCGCGAACATCGCCGATCCTCGCGACGCCATGCTCAAACGCATAAACGCGAGGCTCAGGGTTCTTCAGATGATGGAGGCCAAGCTGAAGGAGGAGAAGATGGAATTGCAACGTCAGGTGGAAACTTATTTGGCGTCGATCGTGAAGAACGAGGACAAACCGATGGTCAATGCCGATCCGAGACTCGCTGCAAGATCATCGACGAACAGCGCGGATTCACCGATGTCGATCGACGATCATACGTCGAGAATTCTTCCTGATATCATGACCTCGGCCATGATCAGGTAGACCGACGATTTATGCATCGAGAATTCTTCCTGATATCATGACTTTGGCTGTGATCAGGTAAATTGACGATTCATGGCTCGAGAATTCTTCCTGATATCATGACCTCGGCCATGATCAGGTAGATCGGGGATTCATGGATCGAAAATTATTCCTGATATCATGACTTTCGCTGTGATCAGGTAAATCAACGATTCATGGGTCGAAAATTCTTCCTGATATCATGACTTCAGCTGTGGTCAGGTATATCGCCATCGAACTTTTTTTTTTTTAACACTGTTTGTAATATCGGTATTTTTAAAAATTATTATTAATCGAGGCTGAGCCTGTGGATAAAATTTGTATTCCAAGTCTTTCGAGCATTCAAACGTATTGGAGTAAGGGATGAAAGACTGTGAGACTTGATTCGTGAAATTGATTTTGTCGTTTTTCATTGATTTGGGGGAAACGATGGTTGGATGGAATTTTGATTTGCTTGTTCGAAGAAAGAACAGTTTTTGTTGGTTCCTGTTGCATTGAAAAGTGAATGAGAAGTCTCATCTGCAAAGTACTTAAATAATCGATTTACCACATGTCGACGATAATTCAACATAAATCTACATTTTTTTTAGTCGGTCTGGGGAGGGTCTGGATGATTTGATCAACCATCGTCGCGATTTATTTCCTCGCCAAGTTAATCTTGCGAATAAGTGCCTGATAAAACGAATCTCTGTATTGTACGTCGTGTGTGATTGAAATTTTATTTTATTTACATGAACAAAATTTTTTTTATCGTTATGCGAGAGATGATCGTTAAGTAACAGAGATTTCATTCACTGATTGAATTTTAAGAGAAGAAAAAAAGAGACTGCAGCTGAACGCACCGAGAGGCTATTTCTATTATTAGAGTAAGATATGCTGTATTATTAGTTCATATATTTGAGTACGCTGTATGTGCTGCTATTAGTTTATTTCAGGGAGACAAGAATCGCAATATCTGAGATTGAAACATTGCCAATAGAAATTAAGAAACACAAATGAATCGAAAAAGTAAGAAAAAACAGTGGAATATCTTTTAAGGTGCTACATTAACGACATCATTTCGTTTTTTCTTATAAATAATATTGCCAAAAAGAAGAAAACCTTAATATGCCAAAAAATTTATATTTTTAAAGTTAAAAAATTCGTTATTTATAACTATCTTTAATCGCAGAAAACTTTGTTGAAAGGTTTTTTTCATCTTTTCTTTTCATATGAATTTGCAAACGATGATCCAAAAATTGAAGAAGCAAGGATTTTTTTTTCCATGACCGTTGTTGAAACGAAATAACGAAAAGGCTGAAAAATGATCGTCGAACGATTTACAATAGTGCCACAAAGACCTCAAACCAATACCAATTCGTCACAATTTTTTTATAACAGTTTCATTCATCGCAGGTGCAATTATATAAATACACATGTATATTAAAACATTTATTAATTTTATCGTATAATAATTATAAAACAATTCATTCGTTCGTCGCAAGGCTGAGTTTTGTCGAGCGTGCATTCGATTCTGTTATCGAGACTCCGCGTCGATTGTCGTTCCTCAATTTTTCGTGCAATCCAATCGAAGGACTGCCAAAATATTTTACGCTCGGAATTTTCGATGCATTTGAGTACTTAAGTGTGATAATTTACGAAGAGTTATCACAGCGTTGTAAGATTTATACGAAAACTGTTATTGCAACGATGTTCGTTGCCACGAAGCTCAGGTTTAATCAATCGTTGAATAAATTTGATATTTTTATGAAAGAAATACACGTTTTATTATTATTGTTTATTTTTTTTAATGAATTTTTCTTTCGAGCTTTCCCACGCTTAAACTAACAATGTTAGACATATGCCGTCGAGGACTTTTTTGTAGAAAATTAGATTCTCTACAACATTGTTCATATGAACTTTTGGTCTAAATGGCGTTGTTCAGCCAGCGTTTGGACTGAAAGATAAAAATGTATCGATTTTTCATCGTTTTTATTTTTTCTTGCAATGATTTTAACAGTTACAAATCCTTGGAATTTCCATCATGTTATCAACGCCTTTTGAAAGATTTTTGTGGTAATTTAAAACTTTTTTGAGTTAATTTGGTTGAGAAACCCACAAAATTGGATGATTTTCGAACCAATTTTGAAATACAAAAGAACGAAAAAAAAAATTAAATAAATGAATAATCAATCGAATCGGGGTCAAAAGAATTTCCAGAGACGGACGAAGGGCCCACGAGACAATCATGATCGTTGCGAACGAAGAAATACAGGTCAATCGAAAGACGTTAATAGAGTCTAAGAATTTTAATTAACACCGGTTCAAAAAAATTAATACTCGACCGGCAATTGTGGTACGGTCTCATCGAGGTAACGACACTAACGGCCATGCACGAATAACGAGAGGATCTCCGAAAGACATATAATTCTCCTAAAAAGAAGAAACAATTTTTTTAATTAATTTTTTTTCTTCAAATAAACAATTACAAAAAATTTAGAAAAACAAAATTTAAAAAAAAAGAATCAGAATGCCAGGAGGGGTTGTGTTTCTGGTGTGCATTCCCACCCTGTCGTACGAGCACGAGTTGGTGTTCGGTACACCGGTGAAAACCCCGAAGAAGATTGAAAAAACTTCCGCGAGACCCGGACAAGCGACGAAGATCGATTTGCGACTGAAGGAAGTGAAAAATCGGGCACATTTGATAACCCTCGACGACGATGATTCCGAGGACGAGATCGAAGTCAACGAGGATTGTTTGTCGGACGACGCGGCCGTCGAGAGAACACGACGAAGATTGCGAGCTCGGGGTGGATTGTCACCGTTGGCCAATGCGTCCAGGAACAAACCTCCGATGTTCGTGCCGATGGAAACTGTGAGTGACTTTCATGCCTGATCGGTTCGAGAAAGAAAGAAAACGAATGAAAGAAAGATAACGAAAAGCTAGAAATTGTATTGTAGTAATTGCTGTTGTTATTGTTATTATTTTGTAAAAAAAACTTTTGAAAAGTTGTGCAAATAAAAAAATCAATGGAATTGAAATACCTGATCGGTTTATGAAACTTTTTTTTTTTTTGTAATGTCAATTGTAGTTGATTAACAAACGAATTGAATTATTATTGAGTAAAGAATGAAAATGTATCGATCATTGATTTTTCGGAACAAAATTAATTTCTTTAAAATCAATTTCAAATGGGAAATCGATGAATAATTGAATTGAAATGGGGAATCAGGAATATTCATTGATCGAATGGCAGAATTTGTTGACCCTTAATTTATGAAAAAAAAGTTTATTAATCGTTATTTTGACATTGGTTAAAAAATAAAAAAAAATCTAATCGGTCACTTTTTATTGGCACAATAAAATGAAGGATAATGGGGGAACAAAGATGTATATTTTTTTAAGGTATTGGACGAGTTGCTGAAGAAGCTGAGAGTGGAACACGTCGTGTGGTGCAAAGATCGTGGAAACATGTATTACGAAGTAATATTTCCCGTTCCCGCGGGTGATCCTTGCGAAAATTGTCTGCATTGCCTTACGGAAATGGGAATTGGCACCAGAATGAATTCCATTGTGAGGCAAGTCCCATGAATATCGACATCGATTTTATAATTAATTAAAAATAATTTAATAATTAATAATAAGCGTTTTATTTTTATTTTACGTACCACCTCCTTGAAAATTAAAAAAAAAAACCCCAAGATATCAATTTAATCTTCAATTACTGCTTAGAAATTGCATTATTATTTTATTCCATTCTCTCACTATAAACGAAAATCCTTATTTATTTCTTTATTTATGTATTTATTTATTTGTTTATTCATTTATTCATTTATTCAGCGTTATACCGACCCAGTGTACCTACAACAGTGTGAGAACCATCGGACCTTCGGCAATAAAAGCAGCAGCCGATCAAAGGCAAGTAACAAAACCAATCCAATTAATTACACTAATTTACACGAAAAAATAAACTTCGTGCAAAATTGTTTACTTTTTCATTGGGTTCTCGCAGAAAAGAGAAAAATGTGTAAACCAGTGTTTCCCCTTTTTTTCGTCATCAGGAAAAAAGATGCCGAGGAACGTAACAACAATTGGGAAGCCTTCGTCGGTTCGATAAGATCGAAATTAACGGTGAAGCAAGTCGTTGACGGAGTTCGAAGTGGCGGTGATCTTACGTTCGATTACGTACTGTTGGTCCTCACAGCCGAGTACGTTTATCCTCTATCGATAAAAAATAAATAATCAAAAATCAACGATCGAGACGAAAAAAAAAAAGTTTATTCACAAATAAATTGTTCAAGTTGTCTGGCTGCTTTGGGTCTCGTGGAAAATAGCGCAACCAACGTCGTCGCTGCTATGCTCGTTTCCCCGTTAATGGTACTCAATAATAATTCATTATCTTGGAAATTTATTTCAATTACTTATTATTTTATTTATTATTTTAGTTACTATATTTTAAAAATTTGAAAAAAAAAAACATTTTTTCTTATTCATTAATTTTTTTTTTTATCCAGGGCCCAGTGATGTCACTGACTTTTGGCACGATAATAGCAGACCGTGATCTTCAATTAGTCGGTTTGAAGAGTCTCATGCTTGGCATTTTTTTGTCAATATTGTTTGGATTTATTTTCGGATTGATATTGGGAACAACAGAAATGCCATGGGGATACAACGATTGGCCAACCGACGAGATGAAGGGCCGGTGAGATTGAAAAAGAAAAAAATTCAACCCTTTTATTCTCATCATTTTTCATTAAAGAAAAAATTTTATTTCAAAATTATTTTACTTTTTTTTTTTAAATTAATTAATTCAGTTTAATTTGACTTTTTTTCAGAGGAAATTATAGATCCTTGTGGATGGGTGTGTTGTGGGCTCTGCCATCGGGGACTGGTGTGGCGGTTGCTCTTCTGCAAGGAAGCAACGGGCCACTCATCGGCGTGGCCATATCTGCATCACTTTTGCCTCCGGTCGTCAATTGCGTAATTGAATTATTATTATTTGATCACTAATTATTAAATTAAACGTAAAAATAAGAATAAAAATATTGATTATTATTTAATTGATAATTGAATGAATAATAATTGTTTACTTAATAATTTAATTGTTAATTATCATCGAATTCATAATTTCATGTTTGTTCAAATTTGTTTTTTTTTTTATAAATTTTCGCGACGAAAAAATCGTGCAATTCGAATTGTCAGACTTTGAATATTTTTTTCAGGGTCTTTTTTGGGCTCTCGGTTGCATATGGCTCATATACAGACCGGTCAAGATACCACACATAAAAGGAGAATCTTACACGGATTTCAACAGTTCTTACGTTTACATCTACACGGATTATTTGCCCGTTGAATTTTTTTGCAACGGAATAATCAGCGCTTGTTTGACGTTCGTTAACGTCATGTGCATCTTCATAACAGCCATAATTGTTCTCAAGGTGACCATAAATTTCATTTTTTTTTAATTCAGAAAAGGAATTCAGGCAAAAAGGATTTATAATTATATATTTTTTTTTTGTTTTTTTGTGATTTAGATCAAGGAAGTCGCAGCGCCTTACACCTCGACTCCAGAATTGCGTAGATTTTGGGAACACGATATACGGGTTGTACGCGACAAGAACAATTCCAGAGACAACAGCTCGATCGATTCGACGTGAGTAATTTAATTGTAATTGAATTTTGAAGGAAAAAAATTGAAATCAATTGTATTAAATGATTAATCATAATTTTTATATTTTTTTCTTTTTTCTTTTTTTCAGTTACTACGACGGTCTGAGCAAAATGAAGCAAAGAGTTCTCGAACGGACCCTCAACGAAGCTGTGCGTGAAGCGATCAACGATGAGACGTTCAGAAAAGTTCAGAGACTCAGTTACGGTCAGCAAGGAGCCGATGAGGTAAAGCTCAAAATAAAACTTAAAATAATTACCTCGGGCGACCGTAGTTTCACAATCGAATTCCTGTATAATTAATTTTTTCATCACTCATTGGAATCGAATGTGTTTTATATGAATTCCCGAGTGAATTTGAAAAAAATTAATACCAATATGAAATATGATATTGAAAAAATCATTCGATAATATTTAACAAATAATAATAACAAGAATGATATTCATTTTTTTTTTTTTTCATGGAGTTTGGTGAATTTCAAATGATTCAGCAACTAAAATAGTATATTGGGTATGAAGGGCGGAAAGTTTTTGCCCGCTGGCGGAGTGCGCATGTGCAATCGTCTCTGGGCTGAAATAGGTCACTTTGCGCCCGCTTCGCATGCATGAAATGACGCGTTTTCGAGAGGGGTCGGACAAAAAACTTAAAAAGAGAAAAACATTTTATAACGAAAAAAGAATTTAAAAAATGTTATTTATTTATTTAAAAAAAAAAACAAACATTTTTTTCAGATTGCTCCTCGACTAGGTCTTCACGGTGGTTCGCTCAGCGTCCCCGAGACATCGCGCAAGGACGATCCGATCACCAGCGTGAGAGACAGAATAACACCGGTCCCCGGAATATCCAGACAGCCGGACGAACGTCCGGCCGCGGCGAACACGAGCGAGGATCTCGCGGCCCTCGACAGGCTCATAACTTATTTGCTCGGTCAACCGAGCGGGAATCTCGATAATTGGCGACGCTCGAGACGAGCCAGTGCTCGGGGTTATCGCCAACTGCGTCCCAACGCGGCCGAAGCTGGTGGAATCGCCGGCTCTGGCATTGGCACCACTCCTCTGTAAAAAGAAAAACGGGGGAAAAAATATTAAAAAGTCTCAAAACAGAAATTGAAAAAAATAAATTTGAAAAAAATAAAAACCTGGTCGAGTGTGAGTTTCATTCGCGAGCAGACGGTTCCGTGGGTTCCGTGTCACATTTTTGTGTTACACATAACAAGCCCTTTCAAATTATACCCCACATGATTTGTGAAATGAGAAAAAATTAAAAAAATCGAGTATCTAATTTGCCTCCTCTTAAATTTTTATACAAATATTTCTAAGTTTCAACTAGTGCAAAATTTTCTGGGTTGATAAGATTTATCATCGTGCCAAATTTCAAGTCTCTACCGCGCCTGGTTTTCGAGAAAATCAAAGGTTTCCTGTTTAAAAAAAAATACATTTTTTTTTTTTTTTTTGCTTTGGAGGTACGAAATCCTAAAAGGAGAGAGTAGAAAATAAATACACCTAAAAAAACGTTCGATGAAAGTATTATAAATTTATTAACGGATTCGTGACAAAAAAAAAAAAAAAAACGTCCGCCAACGATTTTCACGATTCACGATAAAATCGATGGGATCGCACACGTCGATGGAAAAAAACAGCCTCATCGATGAATCCGTAAGAATAGGAAACACATATCGTATTTACAATCATTTTTTCGAATCATTTTTTCTTTACTTAAAAAAGAAAAAGATTTCGATAGAACTAAATTTTTTCGTTAGTCTTCGATGGACGGCTCGGTGCCGAAATAACGATCGCCAAAATTTCCGATTCCCGGAAGAACGTAGAAACGTTCGTTTATCTCGGGATCCAAAGCCGTGGTGACGATTTTGACACGTGGAAAAGCGTAAGCGATCGAATGCACTCCGGATTCCGCCATGAGCAACGAAACCAACATTATATTTTCTTCGGTAACGTCGTGATCGAGAAGCACTCGAATGGCCATCATTGCCGCGGCTCCGGTGGCCACGGTAGCGTCCATCAGTATCACCCGATAGTCCTTTATGTCTTTCGGAAGCCTGAGATAATACAGCTGGAAAAAAATGTATTTTATTAATTTTTTTTCAAGGTCTTACTGGACAGGTAAGTCTGCCAAAAAGTTAGTCCAAGCCTTACAAATATCTAAACTAATAACTAAACGAATTTAATTAGATAATAATTAGAAAATGGATAATTAATAAGAATTAGATAATTGATAGAAAATAGGAAATTAATAGGAATTAAACAATTAATAGAAAATAGATAATTAATAGAAAATATAAAATTAATAGAAATTAGATAATTGATAGAAAATAAGAAATTAATAGGAATTAGATAATTAATAGAGAATAGAAAATTAATACAAATTAGATAATTAATAGAAAATAGATAAATAATAGAAATTAGATAATTAATAGGAAATAGAAAATCATTAGAAATTAGATAATTAATAGAGAATAGAAAATTAATAGAAATGAGATAATTAATAGATAAATTAATAAAAATAAAAAAATATAAAAAACTGGTTTACCTCGGGTTCATCGGTCTGCAAATTAGTCTGAATGAGAATCTTTCCAATTCTTATGTCCTTGCAAACATCGCAAACAGCTTGTTCCATGGTCTCACCGGCTCGTAAAATCGATACTCCGCATATTTTGTTCGTCGCACTGCGTTTACCATGATAAGGCACACCCTGAGGAGTTTCTACCGTGATTTCCTGCGAATTTTGTTTTTTTTTTTTCGAACATTCGATAAAATTAATACAATGATAAGATTTTAACGATGAAAAATATAAAAAATATGCACATCAGGGTGTCTTCAAATGAGGTAAGGTTTTTCCGATTCTCATGGCGACTTCTACATTCTCTCTCACTCCACAATAATGTTTTACGTTTAAATCGAAAGCAAAATCAAATTTGCGAAAGTGAAACCTGCAAATATAATCCGATTGGGCTCAAATTTTCACAGATGTCTCCTCTGAGTATCTACTTGAAATGTAAGAATCGTCATGAGGATTGAAAAACTTTGACTATTTTTAAATACACCAAAATGTGTACAGTAGCCTGGCTCGAAAAAAAAATGTTCTTCCGATTTTTTTTTGGTACAAATATGCGTTAAACTTCAGAGTATCTAGAGAGTAAACTAGAGAGTCCGATCGGACCATTTTTAGGGGTCGCCCTCGATTTTTTACATTTCCAAATCCGTCGATTTTTTTTTCCCAGTACAAATAAATATTTATCGACGGAAGTTGCAATCTGATTCGGGAGGTCCGCGTGTCATTTTAAGCAGTTTTTCAAGAGCTTCAAAATAAAACTTGCTGGATCGTCGTAGCTATAAAATTCGCAGAGCTATGATTTTTTTCAAAAATGAAAACGTCATTTTTTTGCTATTTTGATCGAAAGAAAAATCGGAAGAAATTTTTTGGTTCTTTTTCGAACCACTTTAGTGCACAATTTGCGGATTACCGACCTCAAACGGCAACAACGAAAGTGCGTACTCGATCACGAGTCTTATCAGCCTCTTCGAATAAAATATAAATTCGTCTCTGTAAGTGTATTTGTTTCTAATAAACGTGTGAAGACCCTTTATCTGCGGTGTGTTTGGCAACAGGAACAACGACGATGGCAATGGCTGACCGATGAACGAGTGCGCGAGTTTCTCGCGCAATTTGAAACCCCTCAGTTGCAATTGGGTGTGAACGTGTTGGACAATGAGCTCGATCGCCACCTCGTTTTCGCCACCCCGGGGCACTATTATGTCCGCGTAAACCATCATTGGCGCGATGTAATAGTAGAACGACGGCTTGACCATTGTGCAATACTGTTTCAATACGCCTTCCAAGTCCCGGCCGCGTTGCGATATATCTCGATGCAAACGACGAGCCAGACGAACGTCCGCGTCGGTGTCCACAAATACTTTCATGTCGCACATCTTGGGAAGAAAGAAAAAACGAGAAATAAAAATTACACAGACACGAAAATTGATTGATAAAAAAGTTGGATTATTAATTCTTCTTTATGGCAATTTTTTTTTTTTTTACTCTACGATTCGAAAATACTGTTCGTTACTGTTGGGATATTATTTTTCTGATAGCAGAGCATTTCGAGAGTATCCAGTCGGTATTCACAAATACTTTCATGTCGCACATCTTGGGGAAGAAAAAAAAACCGAGAAAAAAAATCACACAGACACGAAAATTGATTGATAAAAAAGTTGGATCATTAATTCGTCTGTACGTAATTTTTTTACTCGACGATTGAAAGTGTTACTATAGGGATATTATTTTTCTGAAAGCAGAGTTTTTCAAGAGTATCCAGTTGAATTTTTGGATTGAAATAATGAAGAGTGACAAAGTTTCGATTTTTCGTAAAAATAGCCAATTTTGCGTTTTTTTTTTTTTCACCTTTAACATTTTTTTCTCGAAGTAAAGATTAAATTTAAAGCAAATAACCTATGGCACCTATTGAAGGGAGTATCGAATAATGTATGAGAATTTTTTCGAGCCAACAAAAATCAACTTTTCGTTCGACGAATTTTTTATTCATTTTTTATTTTTATTTGTGAGAATGCAAAGTGGAAACTTGGATACTGCTGATTATTATTTTATGTCTGTTATTTTCTGTGTTGTTTATAACATTCCAGATGAGAAAGTCAACGATTCGTCAACATATTTCCTCGTCAAGATTGCTTCTGGCAAAATGAGAAATTATTGAATTTTCGATTCTTTTTGTAAAAATTATTTCAGAGTCTGAAAGGTTGAATGGATAATGCGAACGTTTCATTGAAGCTTACCTTGAGTACTTCGGCATCGTAGAAGGTGAGGATGCCCTCGAATATTATCACATTGGCACCGTACATCATTTTCTGAACGACAAAAAACCAAGAAATTAAATCCCATCACCGATTTATTTTTTTCGAAAATTTTTTTATTGAGTGGAATTAAGAAAAATTGGGATGACTCACGGTTCGATGGTCTCTGCTGTGCGTGACGAAATTGTAAATCGGAACTTCGACCTTGCGACCTTCTTTCAATCGTTGCAGAGTAATTTTCAGCAGTTCGAAATCAAAGGCGTCGGGATGATCGAAATTGTATTCGTTTTTGGCAGCCAATTCGTGCTGCTTCTCGTTCAGCACCTGCGAATCGTTGAGTTTAGCTCGGGCACTCGATATGATTCTTCATTTTTCATTCGTCTTTCATTGCAAATGAAAATGTGTATTTTTGTAAATGTAAAACGTGTTATTTTTTGAACATTACTTTGTAAAACGAGTCCATGCTCAGTAGAGTGACCCATGGCACGTCCAGAGACTCGATTATCTTCGTCGCCACAGTCGTCTTGCCCGACGCGCTGCCTCCACAAATTCCTGCGATAATTTTTCATTCGTAACAATCAAATCGTCCGCACAAATTTTCCCCTCGCTCCTTTCAATATAATTCATAAATGTAGAGGAAAAAAATAAAATAAATCAAATAAGACAGCAATGCCAGAAGGTGAAAATTTGAACTTTTTTTGAGGTTCTTAAATTGAAACAATTTAGCAATTGCAATTGATACAGTCAATCAAATAAAAAATTTGCGGATAAACAAAAAATTGCATCAGATAATTTCTTGGAAAAAACTGAAATGAATATTTGACAAGTGAATGTTGCGACAATAAAAAATTTCCATAGCAAAGGAAAAAAAAAAAAAAATCTTTCGGTAAGTTGACTTGTGAAAATTGTCAAAAGTATTCGTAATTCTGTAAAATTCTGATTTTTTTTTCAAAATACCGACCTATGACAAAAGGTTCGACCTGCTGACCGGCAGAGTTGTACCAGGGCGGTCGGCCAGCGGTGTATATGGTTCTGTTCTTGCTTCTGATGATGGATTCGCACGAAGTTTTCTTGCTGGATTGGGTGCAACTGGTGGTTCTCTGTCTCCTGGATCTGGGCGACTTCTGCGATCCGGGCGGCAGCAGATCTTCTCGTAACATATGTCGAAATTCAATTTTTCGGCTGCGACGGTTGCGCCATCGGGGCGGTGCGTTTCGAACGACTCACCTGTGGACGGCGGCCTGGGCGATTGCGGAGTAGGCGATGCTCCGTCGTAACGCCCCGAATCCTGATCGTCCGGAAGAAACACCGAATGATCTTCGAAGCAGACGTCTCCGTCGCTTTTCGTGTCCAATGAATAAAAGTGGAAAAAACCGTAAATTGACGTAAATAAATAAAAAATTGACGAAAAAGTAAAAAAAAAGAATTTGTAATGAAACATAAATAGACAGCAACAATGAAAAAAATGCTGTGACAGTGTGAGAGTGAAAAATGGTGGAAAGTATGGTTAAGCACGAGAATATTGGACAGAGATAAATGTGACAAACAATATTTTTACCTTTCGGAACTCGCCGAACTCGGTGGCTCGACGAGTTGCATCTTCGCTGCCATTTCGCCGAATTATTTTTTTGTTTTCTTTTTTTTCTTTTCTGCTGAACCACTTGACGTGTGCGCCGCCGATTTCGAGTGCCTCGATCAGCCGAATTAGACGTTTAACACTTTAACATTGAAGACAGTGGAGTCGAGGTGAAGAACAATCATCTATGCCTCGACAATTGAGGACCGAACAACGTGTCGAAAAGAAGCTTCGTGATTCCGTCGATGGGATCGCTAGTGGTCACCTGGGCCCCATTTTCCTTACAGTAAAATCTCCCAATAGTCCAAAATCGGGAGTAAAAATGGGCGGGATTTAACTATTGCGAGGTATATCGATCGACCAATAGCAAAACAGTTCAATTTATCTATCTACTTCGATTTGAGGTTTACTGCATTTAAATGATGATGGAAGACGTCTCTGAGTGCGAGAGAGACAGCGCCATCGGCGCTCGCTGTGGAGCGAGAGAGACGGAGAGAGTTTATGTCGTCCATCGTCTTTATCGGAAAACATTCCGCAAGGTGAGAGGCGTCAAATTTTGTACTATTGCAATACATATATGTTGGAAGGAACAAAATGACCCAATCTGAAGTCCATTCGCCAACTTCATCGATTTTGAAGCCGAAGTACGTTACCAACTTCACACAGCGACCGCCGCCATCTTGTAGATCGCACGTACACGCCGCGCTCTCTACAGGAACTTCTCGTAACCTCGAATTTATCTCGAGTTTTAGAAACATTTACGTAACACAGTCGTCCCGCACTTTTGCTCATATCATGATCATGATCATGATCCAAGTCTCTATGGACCGGTGCTTCTGCCAACTTTTTTTTCAGGTTATGTAGCCCCGTTTCACACACACGTGCTCGCGTTACGTTGTGGCAACGTTCGCACTGTCACAGTTGACATTCGTCGTTAGTCGATTCGTTGTAAATTCGAAAATTTCGTCGATCAGCTTGTCAGAATGGAAGCTGATTCGACCAAACGAAAACAATTGGAGGTGCAATTGTTGACGAATTTTCAACTGGTCGAAGGTACTTTGTTGTTTCATTATTATCTGATAAGTTTGTGTTTATTTATTTATTCATTTATTTTCAACATTCGAATTGTTGTGAATTGATGATATTACATTTTTTATCAGTGATCTGGCTAAGATTTGCAGGTTATCAACACATTCCTATACAATGAATAATATTTACTGATTCAGATTTGGATCTGACATTGTCAACCAAGGGAATTTTGTCCGGACACTACGGAGAAACCCTCAATGAACATTTCGAGGCCCTTAACCTCGAATCCACGCTCAAAGATGGATTATTGAGCGAAAAAGTTCCACAGTCCATCGAATCGCACCCGAATTTTCTGCCGCAATGGTTCGACGTCGGCATCGCCGCGTTGCACTACTTTGCCCAATGTAACTGGACCGGCCCCGAAGACGTGGAGGACGTTTCCTGGCTGGCCCACAAACGCACCGAAGCTCTCACAAATTTGGCTCTCTTCGATCAGTGCGACGACAACGTCGTCAAACCGGAGCTTCTGTACTTGGCAAAAATTGTATTTTCATCCGATGAATTACAAAAACATTATCAAAGTACTCGCTGGTGGTTGCTGAGAGCAAATTTTTTGCATCAATTCATTCTAGAAGAATCGTCCAATGTTATTTTGGAAGAATCGGAGGCTTTGATCTCGAAAATATCGGAATCCGATCTCATGATGGACGACAGTTTGAAGACGTTGTTCAACGTCGAAGCGACGCAATTTTATTTGCACTACAAGAGAATACAGTGTTCGGAAAAACATTTGGAAACGGCTTTGGGGACGGCTCGATTGAGTCTCGAGCTTACGGGCGCAATGGGAAAACGCACGAAATTCCAGCAGGAACTTAAGGCGCAGCTTTATCTGAAGATAGAAGCGGGCAAGGATTTGTTTCCGTTCAGAGCTTCGCCCGATTTGCCAAAACCTTTGGAATTGAACGACGAGCTGAGACTCGAGAGAATTGAATTCACAGATTCCATGGAAAGGCCGGCGCTGGGATCCGTCGAGGAATCTGTTGTACTGGCGAAATGGTAAAGTCACAACATTTTATCACAATTCAAAAATAGACATGACAATTCATTTTTATTTCTCAAATAATTAAATGACCTTTAGTTTTCAGCTGCAACTATCTCAGCCAAAGGACAAACTCACGGACGAAGAAATCATTCCATATTTGAATGTAAGAAGCCTTTTTTTTTTTTAATTTATATTTTATTTATATTGTTATATTTTATAATAAATGTTTTCGGTGGGCAATCTGAATTATTGATAAAAAATAACTATAAATTACAAAAATTAATGGTAACTGAATATTTTTTTAATTTTTATTTTTTTCAATTTAGAACGTTATAGAATATACAAAAAATTGGCCACTGTTGATGTCGGCGTTGTATCAAAGATGTACAATGGAAGTTCGTGACAAACGAACGGTGGAAAGAGCGATGGCCCAGGCGGAAAATTTGATGGAACTTTTTAACAATTCAAAACCATCGACGTGCTACAGAATGGATGCATTTTTCGCAAGTGGAATGAAACCATTGTGGGCATACAAACAACTTTTGGCAGACGCCATGCTGAGTTTGGGTCTTGTCAAAGGAGCTCTGGATTTGTATCTGAAACTTCATCTTTGGGAAGACGTTATCGTGTGTTACACGATTTTGGAACTCAGACACAAGGTGCATATGAATTTCTTCAAACATGACACAATTTAATTATATTTTTTTTGTTATCGATAATGAAAGAAAAAAAATCTGTATAATTAATTCTTCGATCGATCCGAATTGATCATTTTTCCAGGCAGCGGAAATAATTCGTCAAGAAATATCCAAAAAGCCCACGGTCAAACTGTGGTGCTTGCTGGGTGACGCGACTCAGGATACAGAGCACTACGAAACAGCGTGGAAATTGTCCGGTGAGAAGAGCAGTCGGGTTCAACGTCATTGGGGTTTCTATTATTTTTCAAAACAAAATTATCAAGAAGCCATACCGCATTTGAAACTTTCGGTGGATTTGAACAATATTCAGGAAAACGTGTGGATTAGATTGGGATTCGCTGCACTGCAAGTGGAAGATTGGAAATTAGCGGCGTTGGCTTACAGACGTTACTGCTATTTGGAACAGACGGTTCGTAATTTTTTTTTTAAGAGTTGAATTGTGAAAAAAAATTTTTTTTAATATTTTTCTAATTTATTCGTAATATTCTGTATTTTTTAATTATTCGATGGTAATGTGGGCTTTGGAATTATTCATATTATATATAAAATACATAATTAATTAATACTCTGGGAGTGCCAAATCATAATTTGGTTCGAAATGAATTTAAAAAAAGGGTGCAAAGTAGAACCTTGCACATTGCTTCCTCATAGTTTTGTACCGTTTTTAAATTATTGAGATGTAAAGTAGAACCTTGTGTCGATCAATTTTGGCTTCCTCATAGAGGAAGCTTTGGCAAATGTGTAAGAAGATAAGGAAGCCATAAGCAAGGTTCTACTTTACATCTCAATAATTTGAAAACGGTACAAAACTATGAGGAAGCAATGTGCAAGGTTCTACTTTGCACCCTTGTTCACTTTCGTGACGTTGAGGGCTCCTTGTAAGTGTGATGTAAGTCGAAATCAATATACATGGGGCAATTCATGTGAAATTTGAAAAATTATAATTCGCATAAAATCTGAACTCCTTGTTAGATTTTATCCAAATTCAATAGGAAATCTCTTTGGATGATAGTGCAACTTCGTACTAAATTTCAGCCGGATATCTGGAAAATTATGGAAGCTAGAGCACTTACATTGAATTTTGGAAAAATTTCAAAACGCCATAAAATCTGAACGTCTTGTTAGATTTTGTCCAAATTTAATACGAAACTTCTTTCGATGGTAGTGCAACTTCGTACTAAATTCCAGCCAGATATCTCAAAAAATTATGGAAGCTAGAGCAGTTACATTGATTTTTGGAAAAATTTCAAAACGCCATAAAATATGAATGGCTAGATGGATTTCGCCCAAATTCAATCGGGTTTCTCTTTGGATAATTGCGCAACTTCGTACCAAATTTAAGTCCGATTTTTCAAAAATTGCTCCAGTTAGAGTGTAAAGATCGTTTTTTTCACATTAAAAAACGCTTTAAAAGTAAAGCAATGCGTGGATTTTTTCCAAATTCGGTATCGAGCATCTCCCTGTACTCGTACAACATTATACTGAATTTGAGCTCGATATCTCTAGAATTGTGGGAGCTAGAGACCAAAAATAATTTTTTGAATTTTGAAAAAATGATGTGAAAACAAAATAACTTGATAGATTTTTCCAAAAATTAAATTGTGCTATGCGCCGTGAACCCTTCACATGTGTGACAAATTTCAGCTTGATATCTCGAGCCGTTCTCAAGTTGTGAGCGGTCAACCATTACTACACACATACACACACACACACACACACACACACACACACACACACACACACACACACACACACACACACACACACACACACACACACACACACATACATCCGGACATTTTTTCTAAATGTGTTTTTTAGGTGTTTTGAGACATACTGAACACGTTTTCATGAACATCTCGAAAAAAAAAAATTTCACGAAAACAAAGCTTCCTCTATGAGGAAGCAATATTCTTAAAATTTGAAATCCCTATCGCGATCTCTGCCGGATAAATGTATTTAACGTAATTTATATAATATATAAAAAGACCGGTTTTTTCAGTGAAATTAGGAGAATATTTTTGGGAAAAACTATTTTTCATTGTTTTATAATTTATTTGTTTTATCATTATTTTATTTTATTTCATTTTATTTTTATTAATTTTTTTTTTCGCTGCGTCTATGAAAATATTTACAAGTGTAATTTCAGACTTTCGAGGCGTGGAACAATCTGGCAAAAGCTTACATAAAATTGGGCGACAAACCGAGAGCCTATCGATCGCTTCAGGACGCTATCAAATGCAACTACGACAGGTGGGAAGTTTGGGACAATTTGATGATAGTCAGCATCGACGTGGGACAGTTTTCGGAGGTTTGCAATTTTCAAAAAAAAACAATATTTCCATTATTTTCCTTGCCAATTTGCAGATATATAAAAATTTACAATGAAAAAAAAAAGAATTAATATGTAATTATCGTAAAATTAAATAATTCCATATTATTTTTTTTTAATCATAAATACTAAATTCATTGGAGTTCAGAAAATGTCCAAGATCAAGGGATTTGGAATCCTTTTAGAAAACTTCAAATCTCATAAATTCGAATGAAAATAAATCGGATTCCGATAAATGTGTACGCGGAAAAAAAAATTATCACAAAAATCTGAATTGAAATGAAAAGTTAAAAAATTTTAAAAATCACAATTTTCACGATACTCATCAGGTGATTCGTTGCTACCATCGTATCTTGGATCTGAAGGGTCAGCACATCGACGTCCAAGTTCTGAGCATCTTGACGAAGTCCGTGATAGACAACAAAAACGATGCCGATGGAAATCCCACGCGACGACTTTTGCCAAAGACACTCGAGCTGTTCGGTCGTCTCACGGCTCTGGTGCTCACGAATCCCGAAATTTGGCGTCTCTACGCCGAAATCACGGTTCTCAATAATACCGAACTGGATGGTCAAAAAGCCGCGCAATATTTGCAACGTGCTTATCGAGCATCCATATCGGATCATCGATGGTTTCAAACGGTCAAAAGCACGATGAACGTACTGGATTTGTGTGTAAAACTCGGTCAGGCTTATATGAATTGTTACGAAAATGTTTCGTTGACGCAAAAACGTTCGATGCTCGGCAGTGGAAAATTGTGTCTTCAATCGGTATTGTCGAAGGTGAAGAATCAAGAATTTTTGGAACAGGAATCGATCGCCGATCGTGTCACGATCCTCGATGAATTGTTGAAAAAAATTACGGAACAATTCGACAAAGTCAAGGCAACCGATTAAATGATAATTTAAAATAATAAAAAGGAAATAAAAAAAAAATTTTAAAACATCTTTTTTTCTTTATCAATTGAAAGAAATTTATTTTTCGATTAGAATTTTGCGAATAATATATTTGATATATTTAGTCGCATGACATTTTTTTTTCTATGTGTGAAAAAAAGTTTGTTACTAATCGTTATGGAAGAAAAAATGAATAAAGATGAAAAAAATATGTATAAAAATAACAACGTGCACTGAAGAAAGTTTCTAGGATATATTTATCGTAATTAATTTACGTACAACCCTTGGTTTGCACGCTTGTATACATAGCTGGCATAAAGGGGTCACTTCGACCCCGAGGCAGAAAAAGGCTTGCTGCAAGTAACTAATTTCTTTTTTTTTCACTGGGAAAAAATTTCATATATTCTTGGATATTCTCTTCAAGAGGTGTCATATGTTATTTGGTTTGTATTCAATATTTATTTCAAACAAAAAAATTTAAAGATAAAAAAAAGCAAAATTTGCTATTATCACAAAAAAAAATCTAAACTTTCCCAATTTTCGTTATTTCAATCAAAAAATTTAACTGGACACTCTCGAAATATTCTACATTAAAAAAAAAAATAGCTTCATGGTATCGAATTAGAGTTTATTTTGCCGGGGCACTTTTCGACCCCAGTGTGCCAGTTAAGGGTTGAATATCGAAATTATCGAACAAATTCGTAAAGAAATATCCATTTTAATTGCCCGGTCGTTTTTCTTCTTCTTCGTTCATCCAATTTTCGTTTCATCAGTTGAACGATTCGTGACGACAAAAACAATTGTGAAAATCGTTTCGAAGTTCGGAGTGAGATTCTTAATTGGCGGTGATCGTGGCGTTGCAAGCCGTATCCTTTCCCTCGTGACAACAAATCGGCTCGAACGTTTCCAAACCCGTGAACGTCCATCCTTGTGCGCGACACGATTTCGAGCACACCGCGATTTTCAAATTTTCAACGTGTCTGTTCAATTTTTCACATATCAACGTCGCAGCTTTGTCCTTTGCAGTCAGAGCCTGTGGTTGGATTTTAAACAGACGACCAATATATATTACGAACGAATTTTTACGTTTTATTATTTTTTTTTTACAAACGATTTGATTCGAAAACTCTGAGAATATATTATCAACATCGTCGAATTTTCAAAGTAAAAAATAAAGATACAACATAATTTTGCTTCATCAAATAGCAAAACAGAAAATAAAAATGAATAACGTTTTTAGCAAAACAAAAAATGAAAATGAATAAGGAATGTAATCGAAATTAACTCACGAGCGCAACGCAAAGCTGGTTACACCTTTCAGCGCCTCCTCTGTCGCAGGACACGTTGAAAGGCAACCTGTGTTCAATCAGCGGCTCCTTTTCCAACACATCGAAGACCGCGCAGTCGCAACGACCTTCAGCGATTTCCGTTGGCCTGTGCATTAGTAAGAAAAAATTTAATTGAATCTGAAAGACCATGGAACGCGCAATTAATCAACATAAAGGCGATGGTCAACGTCATTGAGCCTCCAAAAATGCTATTTTGTCGTCAAGGTTTAATTTTTGATATAATGTTAATTAAGGTTCTAAAAAAAATTATCCAAGATGAATATTTATGTCTTAAACTGAATTTCGACCAATTGCAATTTTATGCTTTCATCTCTGATTCATCATTCTCAAACAAATTAATATTTTTGAATAATTTATTCAAAAATTGTTCTCCATTCAAATTAAATTATTCGATAACTCACGTAGTCGCCCTCGTAGTCGCCATACACACGAGCAAAATAACAACGAACCAACGAAAATTCATCGTTTTTACGAATAAGGTTAATTAAATTCAAAAACTGGAAATAAAATTCAAAGTATCGTGCAAAGAATCTTTCGAGACACTGACAATCGTCGTAAGAAAGTTATCAACTATATCGATCCCCGTTCATCCCCACCACTGAACGATTTCCGAGACCCGATGATGCTGAATGAAACTCGAATCCAGTGTGGCGTAAAGTTTCGTTGTTAATATTTTTTTTCAATTTCTTTTCTTTTCTTTTATTTTTTCTTTTGAAAGCGTTCGAAGCGAGTATCGAACGCCCGTCTTATCTTGCAACAAGAGAGTTTAACAAACTTCGTGACTCGGTGGTTGGATTTCACGTTGAACCGGATGCCACGATGGAAACAAAGCCTCGAGAGCGAGTTTGAACGAAGAAATGGCGAATTCGTCACAATCGTAATGGTCGAATAATAATTCATTATTGTTAACAACTTTTGCGAGGGTTGAAGGAGTTTTTGTTTGGTTGGCTTAACGTTTTTTGGGCTTTCTCCGAATCGTAGATGGTCAACGAAGATTCCTCTATAAGAAGGCCAAAGATTATAGAAAAAAAAAATTATACTCGTAGAGTTTTTATTTCATTTAGTTAATTTTAAAAAATGTTTCCCTCATAGAGAAATATCCATTCGGTATTTACTTAATTCATAGCCAAAAAAGTATGAAAAAAAAAATACTTTCTCATAGAGGAATCTTCGTTCACTGGCTACGATTAAAAAAAAATCAAATTGCAAGTTTCGAATATTTTTTTTTCTATATTAATTTGCATGTTTGATCCCACTCAATAATAATAATAATTTTCGGTACCTACTTTTTGCTATCTATCCTCTTGATAGTAATAATGTGTCCTACCTCCTTTTTGCCATATACTTACTCAATAAAAATAATATTTACTACCGACTTGCATCAGTTTTCCTTCGTTTAGTCGGGCCAAAAACTGAGGACATGTGCTGTGTGGTTTGAGGCCCCAGTAACCCTTCAAGGATCGGTTTAACACCCCATACACACACACATACATTTAAATAACTTTTTTTCACTTTATTGACCGCGCCCATCGAAATGAGAATGAAACAATCGCGACGAATTGAATAATTGTGTAATTTCAAAAGTCTCATCTGCTTCATCTGCTTGGTCTTGGCACTGAATCGGAGCAACAGACCCCGGCGTATCTGAAAAAAAGAGATATATATATTTAAATTATTAATTGTCACCAACAATCGACGATATTTTGATAATGATTTTTTTTTAAATGTTAGAGTAATTTTTTTGCGTTTAATTCGACAATATTTACGATCCCAATCTGCAAAAATGACGTCGGAATTTTTGTGGTGTGCCGAGAACATTCGGATCCGGACATTCGGGAAGATATCGACACTCTCCGAGTGAACCATCAACCGTGTCCGCGCAGGATCTCGGTGGAAGTGGATTCTGCAATTTTCAATAATAAAAAACAATTTAATTTAGACCCTAGAAAAAAAATTAAATTCGATTAAATAGAAAAAATCTGAAAAAAAAAAATGGAATACAAATTATTTATCGTCGAATAATTTCGAATAATTCATCGAAGCCAATGAAATATTCGAAGGAAAAAAAAATTAAAAAAAAAAAATAATAATTATGAGAAAATTCGATTACCTCGCTAATGCCTAACGACAAGTACGTGTACATTCGTCCTTTTTTCTTGTTCACAATCGGAAGCTTTGCAAAACCGTGTTTGTCTCGCAGTTTGACGATCCACGGGAAATCGGCGAGAGGATCGTGTTGACTAGTCTCCTCATCCTGATCGCCACTCTCTGAGCATAAGAAAAAAATATATCAATAACAAATTTTTTCAAAATATTTTTATCTAAAAAAAAAAATTCTCAAAACATTTTTTTTTCGATTTCTTTCGATTTTTTTTTTCAGTCTCTCGAATCGCAAAAAAAAAATATATTCGCCTTACCTGGACTGATGGAAATTCGTTCGACGACTGCGTTATCGTAGACGAGATTCGTTACCATGGGCATCGCGTAATTGAGCTTCAGAATCAAATTTATTAAATTAATAAATTTTTTTTTCATCACACTTTAAAAATTTTTGAATTTTTTTTTTTTTCAATTTAATTTTCGTGTTTTTACTCTCAAGCAGATTTCCAACATTCTGTCGATTGGTTTGAGATTATCGTCGCAACGTGTATCCTGATGTGTCTCAAAATGATCGAGCTCGATCTCGTCCCGAAGTTGTTCGAGAGTGAGAAAAGCCCAAATTCGTTCGACGATACCGGTCACACGATCGTCGTCGTTCGCACGATTTCCAATCACGCGTTCCGTCGACGTTGCATTCGTGTATTTTATCAGCACACTGTCGGTCGATGATTTTCTCGATCTTTCCATTGTTCTCTTGATGACAAACGAATTGTGATTGATCGATCAATTGTTTATTTTTTCTTTTATTCTGAGAATTTATTTGATAATTAATTTGTCGTTTATCAATCGAACGATTGATTCTTTTATTGATTCGTTGAAAATTGATGAAATCATTCGTTGATTTTATAGTTCATGCATTCGATGATTGATCGAATCGTCTATTCATTCGATAATGAATCTTTCTATCAATAGATTCAACGATCGATTGGAAATTAATTTATTATTATTATTATTTATCAATTTGATAGTTCGTTCGATTATTTTTTATAATAAAATTACCCGACCAGTCTGCCCCATTCCATAATAAATATTTCATTTATAAATCAGATAATAATTGAATCAATTAACATTAATTGGTTGGGAAATCGATTGAATCAATTATCAGTCTGATAGTCGATTTATTAATTTCTTCGACAATCAATCGAATAGTTTATTCGTTCGAAAATTAATCGAATAGTTTATCCATTCGACAATAATTTGGATAGTTTATTAATATAACAATTGAACTATCATTAAATTTACCTCGCATCTGATCATAGCGTAACGTCCCAAAGCCGTTACGTCGGAGTACAGACTCGCTTTTTCCGGATAATTCGGTTCGAGTCTGCCGGCAATAATCACTTCCTTGCCTCGGTGAATCATTGGAAACGATTGATCGGTCAGAGTCCCCGTGATCACCTCAATGATAATTAAAATTAAAGTCGAAATTTTTCATATATTTTTTTTTTAAATATAAAAAAACGATATTAATAAATAAATCAATAAAATAGATCAAAATAAATATATTTTATAAAAACCAAGAAAAAAACTAATTTGCTAATAGGATAAGGTTCGATGTGTGTGTGTTTTTTTTTGTTTTGTATTAACACATAGGCGAGTATATTTCGATAGTTAGGTTCAATTAAATTATATTCAACAATGAAGAACTTGATATACCTGTTTCGAGCTGTACTTGAAGTAAACGTCTTTGAGAACAGGTGCTTTGATGCTCTGGAAAAACGTGACCAATTGATCGGCCGCGTCTATGTCCTTGTAAATGTGTTTCTCGATGCCATTTGTCGCCAGTGCGAATCTTCGTAACAATCCCATGTCGGCATCGCCTCCGAAACCGAGAGCGAACATCGGTGCTCTGAGAGCCAGAAATAACAAATGTTGGAATTTATTTATCGTCGGAATTGAACGTTCGAAATAAATCGAATCATTCGCAACGAATATTAAAAAGAATTTTTGGTTCAACGATTATTATTATTATTATTATTATTATTATTATTATTATTATTATTATTATTATTATTATTATTATTATTATTATTATTATTATTATTATTATTATTATTATTATTATTATTATTATTATTATTATTATTATTATTATTATTATTATTATTATTATTATTTTGATTCCAACGAAATTACTAATTTCATTATAGATATAATAGAAATAATAATTTTGTTGTCAATAAATGTTTAAGACAATTTGATTGTTTAAAATCATAGGTCTATATTTTTTTTTACATTTTTTAGATTCCAGTGAAATTCGAGATTAAAGGAAATTTAAGATTGTCAGTCGTTGGAATGGATAAAAGATGCAACGATGGCACCTGAGGGGCAATAATTTTGCGTTTCGAATCAAAGATTCGAGCACGGTTTTTTTTTTTTTTTTTTAAAGTGCAGATAACAATGACGTACTTGGTATGATGATTCTGATCCTCGACCATTTTCAATATGACATCGGGATCGTAACTGGGACCGTCACTCGCGTGTCCGTCGGTCAAAAATATGACAATCGGTTCGGGATGCGGTTGTCCGGTCAGAGACGGTGCCAATGACGTCACGTCTCTCACCGATTTGTAACCCATTATCAAAGCGTCGTATATATTCGTGAATACACGGAGTTCCATCATCTCAACCGCTTTTTTCGCTGCTTCGATGTTTTCCGGGGTTGCCTTGATTTATTTTACAAAATTCGTTCAGTAAAATTTAAAAAAATTAATTCATTTTTCGTTACAACAAATTCGTTGATAATGATTCCTAAAAAGAAACGAAATTGTTTCGACTGATAAATTGAAAAATTGGCATTTTCATCGAAAATTTATGAAATTTATTGTTATTAAATTGAATATCACTCGTTTTCGAAATTTAATTTCGATTGACTAAAAAAAATGCAATGCAAAAACATTTTGAAAACAAAAAAAAATTGTTTGTTTTTAAAATGTTTCTGCATTATTTCATTTAGGAATCGATGAAACGTTCGATGAAAAATGAATAAATAAATAAATAAATATAAGAAAATGAAAAACATAAAAAAGAAATATAAAAAAAATAAAAGAAATTAAAAATAAATATTTAAAAAAATAAAAAATATTTTTAAAAAATAAAAAAACCTCGTAGGTTTCCAATTTTCCGGGCCACGGTGTTTTTCCAGATTTTTTTCCACGTCCCTCGGGCCCCTCGCCCACGCTTCGGTACACGGTGTCCCTCGTACGATCGTAAATATTCATTATCTGAAACCACGAGCAAACCGTTCTTGTGTGCCATATGAGCGAGTTGAGTCAACGATAATTGAACGCGATACGATTGTTTTCGAAACATGTTTCGACGATATTAAATAATAATAACAATGAATAAATTTGAATTTGCGAACGGGCCGAGCCGATCGTAACCCGATGCAAGATGTGGAGTTCGGAAAACCTCGATTACACGGGTGCCTATGTGTTTATCAAACATTCCAGATTGCTCACTTGCTTAGATTTTTTTTCTTTTCTTTTTTTTCAATGCCTGTGATTTATTTTGATTTTTTTTTGGTGTTAATTTATAATTTTGTCAACATGACAAACGAATATTTTGCATTCGAATAATAATAATAAACGCTTCAACCTTTTTTCGTTTTTTTTTCTTTCAATTTATAATTTCAGGAACACTGCAAAATAATATTTTCCATTCGACTGATAATAATAAACGCTTCTTGTTTTTTAACTTTTTTTTTTTCATTTTATAATTTTAGGAACATTGCAAACGAATATTTCGCATTCAAAAACTGATGATAATTGTTTTGAGCTCTTTTTAAAATTATTTGATTTTCATTTTATATTTTTCAATTATTTCCGTGGTCAGAGATGAAAAAAAAATTAATTATCTCGTTGATTGTGGAAATGGCAGAAGCCACGACCGTTGACGAGGTCATTGTTCAAGCTCCATGAGAATTAAAGTATGTAAAGCTGGCACAGAGTGCTCGATATCTCGTCGCGCAACGAATGAGGCAGTTAAAATCTCTCGATTCATTACGAACGGTGGAATCGATTGACATTGCCGACGGTTAGCTCGACAATATTGCAAGCTTCAACGATTATTGCCACGACGATAATTGTTCCGCGTCTGTGCGAGCGTGTGCAGCTGAAGAATAAAAAAAAAAAAACTACGACAACGAAATCGCTCCACGCATGCAGACTCAAAAATTATGGGACAAAGAAGACAATTTTTATTTTGGATCTTTGATGAATAATTTTATAGAATAAAAATGTTTTCCATCATACGCGGTAAAAAAATTGTTTTTCTTCACAATGTTTTCATAATTCATTCGATAGAATAGAAATTTTCCGCATCAGAATCGTCTATGAAAGATTTTAAGAACCAGAAATTTTATCAACGAATTACTTATCACTGAAAACTGAATTTATATGAAATAAAAAATATTAAGAAATTATTTTTAAAAAATGTTTCATGAGTAAATTGATTGTACAATTAAAAAAATGAATAATCCTAATTCGTATGCATCGATGCATTCAATTTAAAATTATTTTCCACGCCAAAAAAAAAAAATTTTTAAAACGTTCTATCGATAAAAATGTTAATAAAAATAATAAATAATTTTTACGTACGTTCACTTCATCGGAAAAATTGATCAGTGTGAAATTGTCCATTGGTTGTAGAGTATCGAGAATGTAGAACATGGCTTTTTTCAATTGTTTTATGGGATCGCCTTGCATCGAGTCCGACACATCCAGAATGAATACCACGTGCTTCGTCAATGGGGGCTGATTCGGAGCCGCGAAATATTGTGCGAAATAATCGCCTTGTCGCTGAATTCAAATCAACCAAAAAACGAAAAAAAAAATTAAATAAAAAATAAACATTATTAAATGGAAAATGAATAAATTAATAAATAAAGATTGTTAACCCTTTTTTCAGTCACACTGGGTAAATTTCACCCCAGCGATTTTTCGCTCCAAAATATGTCACGTTAACTCGAAAAAAATGTAAACATCGTAAACATTGAAAAAAGGTTAAAGTTTAGTGAATAAAATCGTTTTTTTTTTTTAAATATTTTTTAAAAGTTTTTTTTTTTACTCATTAAAAATTAAATTTTGGCAATTGTAAAAATTTGTACTGTAGGTCCTATTACCAAAATGTTTGACATATGCTCAACATTTTTTTAAAATCATTTGGTCGATTGCCACAATTTTTTAATTGCAATCAAAAGTTGTTGGATCAAATTTAAATCAGTGTGAATTTTCCGAGTTTGTCGAGATCGTAATTTTTCCTGAAGTGGGAACTGAAGAGGGTTGATGAAAAATTAATCACCACGACTTGACCGCAAGGATCTTGATCGTGCCGAACGTCGTATCTGACTTCCAAAATACCGACGACACCACGATTGCTCAAATGTCCGAGATCACGGGATATATTTTTTTGCTCGGCTATTGTGGGTTTCCAAACGATTTCCGCCATTCCCGGCTCTTCGTTTGTCACACAAACCAACGGATCGTCTGTATCGATAATAGATTTTTTTTTCATTAATAGACTCATGAAAAAAAAATCGTTGCGATTAATTAAAAGAGTTTCTCGTAGTCAAATAAATCTCAGTCAATCGAGTTTCATTAGAACAACCTTCTTAAAAGATTTTTTTTAACAGTTAGTTCCTCGTGGTTTTATTTTTCTTGTTGCTGTTTTTTTTTATGTAAAAATTATTCGGACATAAGAAAAATGGAAATAAATAAAAATATAAAAATATAAAATATAGAAACATTTGAAAATATATAAAAACATAAAATACACAAATATATAGATTGAAGATAACATTTTGTTTTGTCATTGACTCACCACTGTCTTCGAGTGGCAAAGCCGTGGTTTTGTATATCAATGGAGTCTGCAGTTTCGTGATATCTCTCTCTTCCTGAATCGTCCATCTCACGGTGAGATCTTTGATCCACTAAAATTATCATCAACAAAATAAATAATAATAATAAAATCAAAATCATAAAAACATTATCGCGAATAATTCATCGTCAGCGTTTTCAATGATATTTCAATTGTTTTCAATCGTTAATCGCGTTCACTTTCATTCAAAAATATTTACAAATACAATATTTCTGGCCTCTGAATCACAATTTTTTTCGACCATACGGTGAAACACGTTAGAATAGGATTGAAGTCAAATGGAATGCGTTGTAATCCTTGGAAATATCAATAAATCATACACACACACAGTGAGAATACAATGAAACATTGAATGACAATGACTAACCATGTTGTTGTGAATTGTAATTGGCACTGCATAAAATCCCAAATTTCTTTCCAACAAATATTCGTAAGTCACCGTGTAATTCAAGGTTCCGTTCTTCGGCACTTTGACGGACATTGCGACCGCATCGCAGTCTCTCGTTCTGACGAAAATTATTCAAGTTTCAACGTCGACTGAGCAGCGACCAATAATTTTTTTTATATCAATAATTCTCAACTGCGACAAATCATTTTTTATGGTATTTTCGATTTGATTCAATTTTTTACGTTTGTCCACCTTTCACATGATTTTAGTGGGTAGCGATATTTTTTTTTAGGCCAAAAAAGAACCACCCTGATATACATATATATAATTTCTTGCAGCTGAGAATTGACGTGTGAATAATATTTGTTGTTCCTCACTCGATGAGAATTGTTCCGACGTTTTCTCCGGCTACCGTGGCACTTTGAAGTCTCAGAGTGCTGTTTTTGCCCTTGATCGATGCACCGATTGTCTGGCCATTCACGTTCCTACATTTTTTTTCATTTAAATATGCTTAATTTGCAATTTTTCTTACATGAAAAATAATATCACGATAATTTTTTTTTTTAATATTTCAACTGCAATTTTTGTTAAACGAAAAAAGGCACACATTTTTTTTTTCATGTTGCAATTGCAATTTTTGTCACTCAAAAAAAAGCTCACTTTCTTTACGTTTTAATTGAAATTCAATTTTTTTTCGAGCGACGAAAAAATTGTAAGAAATTAAATTGCAACATTACTTACGTGTGAAAATTCGTTATGAGTGCTCTGTGAGGCAAAATAACGTTTACGTTAACGTTTCGAGCTTCGCCATAATTTCTCATTCGTCCGGTGACCGTCGTTATCGCGTATCTCGAACGAACGATCGTGTAATAACGAAGTTCTTCCATTTCCGGTTTTGTTTTTATTTTTTTCACCTAATCATTATCCAAATGGAGAAAAGAAACCAAAATAAAATTTCACGTTCTCCGAACGACGTAAAAAAATTAAAAATAAATGAATAAATAAACGAAAAAAAAATTATCAGACACAAAAGTAATTAGTTAATTACCTGAGGTTTTACATTAGTGGGTTTTCTGTCGATGCCTTTGTATCTGTGGGCACTTCTTTCCCCGGTTTTCGAACCGTTGTTCTCGCTGTAAATTATCGCGTGACCTGATCTTTTTTTCTCCGTAAAAAAATGTTCCCTCGAATTTTCGTTATCGCCATCGAAATTTCGTCGAACATTTTTTTTTATCGTCTTACGTTTTTTCACCGACGTCTTTTTACCGACATTACGATGCTTCGACGTGATCTTGTCGGTTCGGGACATTTTTTTCGTCTCCGTTTCATCGTCCGAATCACTGACGGTCGATACTGAAAGAAAAATTAACGAATTAACAAAATCGCGAATTCGAATAAATTCAAATTTGTCATTTCACTTGTCTAAAAATAATTTTCTAAATAAATAAAAAAATTTCAATTTCTCGTCGAAGCTCACAATTTATTAACGCTGAAATGAAAAAAAAAGTTTAATATAAAAAAAAAAATTGAAAAAATAAAAAAATAAAAATAAAAATTAATAATTTAAAATTAAAATAAATACAAATAATAATAAATAAAACAAAAAAATAAAACTCGATTTTTAATTCAAATTAAAATTCCCCATAACTCACGCGTAGTCGAAGAAGTAATATTTCCACCCTCCAAAGTTTCTTCACCACCATTTTTCACAACTTCCCTCGTCCCATCAACATCAACACTATCCACAACATTTTTCCCATTTCCAAAAACTTCCAACTTCGATTTCACAATTTTATCCATTTCTTCGTTCGAACGACGAATTTTTTCGTCCGAATGCATTTTTTCGTTCAAACTGTCACGATGGACATCGTCGTCGGTTTTATTCATTGAATTATCATTATCGTCGTTGTCATCGAACATTCGAAGAGTGACATTCGATGTGGACACTCGTTGAATCTGCGAAGATTCATCTTCGGTTGTAAATCTTCGATTCGCGACTTCGTCGATTTTCGAAGCTTCGACGAGACTCGTGTGATTATTTTTCGAAATGTCGCGATTATCCTCCTTCGACGTACGATTGTCGGTGGAAGAAATTGTCGCTGGAGTCAGTCCAAAGGTTCGACCCTCGTCCAAATCGTCGAGACTACGACGATAACTAATTGTGCTTTGTTCATCACTAACGAAACTTCGATTTTTCACTTTTTTTTCAACATCTTCGTCGTGTTCGTCTTGTTCGAAATGCAAGGTCGACCCTCCGAAGGTCGAATGCTCCAGCGGTTGAGCATCCGTCTGCCTGAAATATTTTTCCAAACCAATTTAGATATTGAAACCAATTTTAACAATCATTCGACTATGGAAAAAAAACATAAAGTTATTAAATTATAATCGAATGAAAAACAAACGAAAAATCAACTGTAAAAATTAATTTAAATCATTTTTTTATTGTACAATATTTTTCTTTAATTTTATTTTATTTAAGAGTAATTTTTTTTCAAATATTTATTAATAAATATGTTTTTTTTTAAATAGATTTTTATTCCACGTACGCCGATTGGACTGTGAATGAAGGACGAGTCGTCGAATCGAGATCGGAGTCAGAAGCGAGAGCGAGACAGATGGGAATAATTAGAATATAATTTTTTTTTGACTCGAGAAACATTTTTTTCATTTATTTATTTTATATTTGAATTTTTTATATAGATTTTTATAAATTTAATTTTTTTCTTCGCGTACGTAGATCGATCGACGACGAATGTGTCACGACTCGATCGATTCTATCTATCAATTTTGCATATATAGATTACGGGTCTGCATACATGGATATATAAATGTATATATATATATATATATATATATGTAGATATGAGACCATGAACGATCTAATTCCGTTAATGGGACACGCCTACCGACCCCCGGTCGCCTTCTTCGATCGGTTCTTGGCTTAGCCGGGAGAGGGGCACTAGCTCAACAATTGATTATAAACGCGAGTCCAATAATTCCTATCTCACTCGATTAATTGCCGGCTCGATAACAGACAAATTGTCTAACACCGACAAAACGAGGCCTGACTAAATATTTTACTAAATACATAGTCAGATCAAGCTTCGATGTTTCAATTGTTTCAATTGGTTTTTCATTTTATTTGAATTTTTTTTCAGTGTCCAAATTTGGCTAATAATAATATGACAATAATAATTATCATTATTATAATAATAATACTTAGACGAATTATTATTTACAGTAATAATAATAATAGTAATTGTTTTATTGTTAGATATATAATAGAAGCATATAGTTAAGCAAAAATTCTGTTTCTCAAAACTGACTGAAACTCGAAAATTTTCAAGTTATTTCATCATTATTATCATTTCATTATTTATTTCTCAATAACGCTCTTTGAAAAAATAAATAAGCGTCATTTTCGTTTTCAGTGACTCCAAATTAGGCTAAAGAAATGCTTTTTGAATAACAGGCAATATCTCCCCCTTAAATGTTTAATCTACCGAGTCGAATGTTTTTACAAAGATGAATCAACGTCCCCCCCCCCTTTTTTTTACAAATCACACGAAGGATGTGAATGAATGATTTTTTTCTGGCTCGAGTTCGTTCGGCTGGCACGTTAAAAGCCCATGATCGATCGATCCTCATCACGCCAACGAAACGTGCAATCACAATTCCACGAGTCCGCTTAGCCTCGTTGAAACCGTAAATAAACCCGTCGAGTTTTTTTCAAACAACGAAACGATTAGCTGAATGAGGGAGTTAGTGAGAAATCGGCATCGCGAAAACGCGAATGTTCCCAATCCTTCAATGCGCCAACGAATTTTCACATTTCCATTGAGATTATGATGCTGTGGTTTATTTTCATTATCATTCCGGCATCATCGTCGGAGATTGTTCGATCATTTTTCGATAACGATTTCGAGGACGATGCTCGTCATGGATCGTGCGGATTTCGATCGGTTCGTCAAGCAGGTAGATTATTATTTTTTTGTTTTTTCTTCGCAATTGGATATTTTTATTCCAAACAACAATACATTTTTATCAATGCAATTATTATATATTATTATTATTATTTTTCAATCTATCATTATTTTATTTGGATTAGTTATCATTATTTTTATTTAGATTAGGCAGGTAGATTTTTTTTTTTTCGAAATCAAATACTTTTTACTTCACATGATACCTCATAAATGTTATTAATTTTATTTATTGTAAAAGGAAATTCATTATTTAGATTGAATAAAAGAAATTCAAGAATGTATTTCGATTTTTCGTTCCAATCTATCGACGCAATTATTGTTATTATTATTATTTTTAATCCATCGACGAAATTATTATTTTTTATTCGGAATTTTTTTTTAACCAATATTACAAAAATTATTTTACCAATTGCAGAATTTAATTGGGATATGCCTGGACGATCGATGACCGAGTCCTTCGTTCTCGACGACGTCGAGTACAAAATTTGCAGATATCACGTTACTTGGGACGAAGCTCGGGTATTCTGTTCGACTCACAAATCACATTTGGCGACACTCGACAGTGACGAGAAAACTGCATTCGTCGTTAGAGCTATAGCCTCTACTAGTTCAGGTGCGTTTCAATTTCTACGAATAAAATAAAATAAAAAAAACCGTGTCAATATAAAATAAAATAATTAAATTAAAATACATAATAAAGATATTAACAAACCACAAGCAAACAGAATATTATTTTTTAATTTTATTTTACAACTTTTTTAATAAATTCAATTCAATTGGGATAAGTTTTATATTTTTCAAATATTTTTTTTTTCTAAATAAAATAAATTGTCGAATGTAACGAATAAACAAATTATCGTGACTAGCTTTTTCAGCAATGCGTTTTGAATATTGTGAAGTAATTGATTAAGCATTGCATCAACAAAAATTCGAAACACAAAATGAGATGTAAAATTGTTTTAATTTTTTTTTGTTTTATTCAATTAAATTAGTCAACGTTGAATGAGTTTTTATTTTTTCTATCGTCAGTTGCCGAAGATTATTGGATAGGCGCGAGAAAACTGTTCGACGAGCCTTGGACGTGGAACACGAACGAGATGAGAATAAGTTTCGAAAACAATATAATCGATCGTGATCCGATTTGGTATCCGGGTTACGACACGAACGACGTTCATTGTCTGACCATCGATCGCAGCGGTCACGACGAACCGATTTTCGTGCCTCGAGCTTGCAACCAGAGACGAGGATTCATATGCCAAAGAGGTATTCGCCATTGGAACAACATTTTTTTTTTCTCATTTTCAATTATTCGTTCACGTCCATTTTTTATTTAAAAACAAACGAAAAATTCAAAGAAACATTGTTGATTATGAAATAATTTAATTAAATATTTCCTTCCATCTCGATAATTCGTTCAGACAACGATCGAGCTTTCGACAATAAAATAAGAATGGTAGCGGCGTTGCGCATTGGCGAACAAGAATTCAGATTGTACGCCGGAAAAGCGACGTGGGCCGAAGCGGTTGTACAATGCAGACAGGAAGGTCTTCAAATCGCCGAAGTCAATACGATTGAGGAAGCTAGAGTCCTGGCCATTTCCATGCTACGCAACAGACCGGGTAAATTGTTTTTTTTTTTTTTTTCGAAGTGTATACATGTTCACTTCCATGGCGTGTGATTCCAACACACACATAATTTTTTTTTACGATCACAAATTTTCATCAATGATAACCACCTGGATTTTTCAACAAGATCAATGATGAACCAATTGACATGTTTTCTTGGATTCCTTATCGGCTCTTTTTCTCAGTTCCTGACTTTCTTCGATGTGTTTCAGATTTTTCTTTCTCACATCTGCCAAAACGTACATTGAAAAAAAAATTATTCACTATTTCATAGTTATTTTAGTAGTAGTATTGTTTATTGATCCCCAAGGGGTTACAATGACTTCCATTCCCATTTCCCGTCGTACATCCTTCTTCTTATTCTTTTTACATTCTTCTCTTATCAACTATCTTATACTATCGCCTTATCCTATTCTTATTCTACGCTTTTTTCTCGCCCGCCTCGCCCGACCGCCGCTCGCATGCTCTCTCTCCCTCTCGCCACTCGCTTTATTTTTTCTTACGTTCCTCGCTCTCGTCAACTCTTTATTTCACCGTATACACATTTTTTTTTTTTTTTTTTTTTTTTTTTTATTTATTAAAAATTATTTCATAGTTATTTAAAATTATACAAAATAATAATAATAATAATAATAATAATAATAATAATAATAATAATAATAATAATAATAATAATAATAATAATAATATGAAAGTTAAGTATAGCGTTAATGATTTACAAGAGAGAGAGAGACGAAATTACAATACTTATTCACAATTAATAATTGTCGAATTATTTATTGAAAAAAAAACACACACGCGCACAAATAATGTATTATTGTCAGATGGGATAGAGAGCGCGTGGATCGGAGGCTACACGAGAAAAGATGAACCGTCCGCGTGGCGTTGGCTCGCATCGGGCGAAAAAATAATTGCCAACGATTTGTGGAGAAAAAAAAATACGAGCCAAACCTATGGCGAATGTTTGTTGCTCGATCGACACGTTTGCGAAACACCGATCTACGTGGCGAGCAATTGCGATCGTAAACGTGACGTTCTGTGTCAAAAACGTACGTTTCCATATCTCATTAACCATATCGAAATTATAAGTTTTACAATATTTATTTGTAAAAAAATTCTTTTTTTTTTATAAATAGATCAATGAGAAAACTGGATTTAAAAAATAATAAATAACGTTAAACATTTTCGAATGAACACAGCACCGAAAAAGCGTTTGAGCAAAACTCCGATTCCCGTTATCATCGATGGTTGTCTCTATCGGATCGGTTTTCATCCCTCAAAGTGGTCGGACGCTCGACGTTCTTGCGAATCTTTGAATTCGTCACTGATCGTGTTGGATTCGTCGACAATTATTTCACACATGATGAGAATCATGCTCGACAATAAAGCAGGTAAATAATATTGTAAATTTTATATAATCAATTTATTTAATAAAATTTTGATTGAAAAAATATTATTATTCCTTTGTTTCTCATTAAACGGTGATGTTTAATGAAATTTTATGGACCTTAAGTCAAAATAAATCCATACTATAACTTTATATTATTATTATTATTTTTATTATTGATTTTATTCGAATAATTATCATCAATGATAACAGAATGAAATCGATATAAATTATTGTCGTGATAATTTGGATTGATAATAATTGTTAAAAAAAAGAATTGCGTCACATTTGGACGGACGGTCATCGTTCGAAAATCAGCGGTCAATGGCAGTGGTCGGTCAACGGCGAGCCAATACCGAATCACGTTAAAACTTTCATACCCTGGTGTCCCGATAACGATTATCACACGATGGACACCGGCTGCCTGAATCTCGATCGCGAAAATCTCGATTCCCCGATCGTTTATGGACTCTCGTGTCGCGAGAAGCAGACCTACGTTTGCCAACCACGTGAGTTTCCGACCGTATCACGTTTTTTTTACTATATATAATGCGCGATATGTCAAAGCTCGCGTCGTGTGAAAAATCGTATTATCCATTTGTCTCATTCGTTGACGTTCGATTTGTAGAAGTAGGATCAATATATCATTATTATTTTTTCCTGGTCGTCATCGTGTGAATTACGTGAATAGAAAATTAAAATCCAATAATTATTTGCTTTGGTCAATATAATTTTCTCAATTATCTCGTCAACATTATTTTTTTAAAATAATTAAAAATATTTTATTAACTATTATTGTTAGTTTTAAAAAATATTGTCAGGATATAAATTCTATCACTCTGTCTCTCTCAATCGAGGATTTAAATCGATCCTAAATCAATGAAAATTCAGTACGAAATAACTTAAATCGAAAACGTCGGTAAGGTAGTAATTCTTTTACTTGGACGAAAAGATCTTAAAAAAGTCCCCAATTGCTAATAGCAGTTTGAATCAAAATTACTAAAAGCCTATATAGACAAACTCTAAAGAATGGAAAATAATGATTAAAAAAAAAAACAAAAAAAAATTATTACAGGACATGTTTTTATTTGGTTTTCCTTCATTTTTTGTTCATCCAGTCGTCGGCGATTGCGTCTTCCATACGACGTCAAAAATGCCTGTGGACGCGGTCAGCGATGCCAGTGAAGATATTCACGAGCAAACGACATTGGATTCGTCTTTGCTTCTGTACGAAGACACGACGTCTTTGCCCGTATCCACGATAACCGCGCCCTATCTTACCGACCGTCACAATCACGACATCCTACAAACCGATCTTCCGGACCCTGACGATCATCTCGACGACTATTACGCTCGTAAATCCAACGATCGTGGATCTTCCAACACATCGGCATCCTCGAACGATTTTTCGCAATATTTCGATAAATTCACACGTTTCGCACTACCGCGTTTGCCGGAATTTGGCATAAAAGTCGTGAGCGCGACGGAAACAATCACAAACAATTCGGATAACGATGTGAAAATGAAGAAAAACAAATTTACGAGTTACAAATTTTTCACAACCGATTCTTACGTCCCGACGACCACGATTGCATCTCCGTCCTCTTCTTCATCGACGGTTGGTAAGAAACATCACAACGACGTTCGAAAATCGTCAAAATTATTGAACAAATCCGTGGATCCATCGATAAAGTTGAAAACAATTGATTTCGATGGCGTGACGATTTCTTCGATCGGCAGTTCGACCGAAAAATCGCGAAAGATCGGTAATTCAACGAGGCCCGCTTCGAACCGCAGCACTTCCGGTTCGAAATCCATCACAGGCACGAAAAGATCTTCGAAAATCACGAGACCCGCGACGACAATGACTCCGACGACTGCGGAAGATTTTTCGTCACGTCGAACGCACAAACATTCCACAAAAACAACGAGAGATTTGAATTATTCGAACGTGACGAAAATTTCGTCGACAATGGCGACGAAAGTTCAGGAATCATCCGCAACCACGAGGATTGAAAAAGATTCGAAATCCGAGACAACGGAAAATCGACAAAATTTTTCATCAAACTTACCGACAGTCGATAAGCCAGTTACAAAAATCGGGCGATCGAACACGTCTTTGGTGTCGATAAGACGGCAGAATCATCGTGTCAGCACCGAACACACGACGCCCTACGACGCCATTGACGAAGATTATTACAACGACGATAAAAACGATTACAGCGACAAAACAAACATCGACGACAGTGACGAAAGCGACGAATCCGACGAATATTTCGACGATTACGAATCGACAACATCGTTCCCATCGACATCGAGAACGAAGAAAAAATCAAAACAAACTTCCACGACGAGTATACGAAGAAATCACACAACAACATGGCTGAAAACTCCAAAACAAAATGGCGACGAAGACGACAATCCAAACGAAGAATTCACGACCCCAGCATCGATTCCCATGGCCGAACAATTGTCGAACAACATGAAAAATGCATTGATCAACATGATGCAGCGTGGAATTGGAAAAAAACTGAAAAACTCCACATCAACGAATCAATCGAAACCGGAAGACGAAAGAAGATCGTCGAAAACCGACAACGCTCCTTGGATAAAAGAAACAATGTCCAACGTTGAAGCTCTGAAATTCAATAGAGTCGAAAATTTTTCTATTCGTCCTTATTACGCGTTCGAAGGTCCGATCATCATGAATCTTGCTCCTAAGTTCGGAGGCCCCATCGAGAGAACGGGCGATTACGAGCGGGAATTCAAATTTATCGGTAAAAAGATGACCGACGCTAGTTTGCCGAATTACGATAAAAAATTGGAAAACAACGAAACGACGACTCGTCGTCCGACGATCAACGAACAATCGAATCGTCGAAATTATGGGAACAATGGCGGACGTTCGTACGAACCTGCAATGCCGACCATTCGTACCAACGATCCCGGATCATTGTTGCAATTGGGTCGTTACTTCAAAAACACATTTGCAAACGTTGGACGGAATTACAACGGTCGGGAAGAAGATCGTCGGCCATTGACGACGCGCCCGAGGAACGAAGAGGTTATGGTTAATGATCGTGGAAGATACGGACCACCTGGACGAGCCTATTCGCAGGATCGTTCACGAGGTTATCCATCAGCAAACAGGGACGAAGACGAGAGAAGCAAAATTAGAGGGTGGGAAAAATCTGGAAGATCCGGAATTCGAGATTCAAATTATTACGAAGGTCCCAGAAGACTCTATCCTCGTGGAAATTACGACATTCGCGGCGTGCCAGCACGCGACGAGGAAAACAAAATGGCCGACGATGCAAACAAAATGGCCGAACGGTTGAAGATAACTTGGCCCCTCAGAAATACGTCGAACTATGAGATTTTCGACGACCCGATGGATTCCGTGACACCCAGAAGCTTCGCAATTCCTGTAAGAACCACCAGATCGTTTCACGACGATCACAAAATGGCGGAAAATCATCGCGATCACGATAAACGAAGCTCCATGCCGAATTTTCGTCTTTCGAAATTGGTGAAAGAGGTTAAGATCGATTTGGATCGTAAAATGTTGCGAAGATATGTCGAAGGTTTTGCCAGACAAATTGTCACGAAGAACACGAATGACAATGGCGATTGGAAGAGCAATTGGAGACAATTGTTGAGACAAATAATGATGATTTTGGATCGTATGAATGTAAATGTCAATGGGGATGTGATGAAACTGAAATTCGATGATGATGATGATGATGAGGTAGGTGAAAACGAATTGTCGGGTTTGGTTGGAAATTCGAGGAAAATTCGATGGAAATCGAGTATGAGAAAACAGAGAAAAGATTCTGTAATTGTGGGAAACGTGAATTTATCGAATGGAACGAAAAGCACGAACGTGACTTCGACGAAGAATATTCAAAATGGCGTCGTGGACGCCGAGCAAGGCCGTCGAGGTTCGTTGGACGAATTGCGGTCCAAAAATTCTGAAAAAGAACATTTTGATCATTCGAATAATGCAAATGATGGAAAAATGAAAAATAAAATTGATCGTGGACGAGAAGAGACGATCGATAATGTACGAGGAAGCCATCGACAAAGTCCATCAAAGTCCTTCCAACAAATATGGACGAATTTCAGTGATCCTCAAATATCGAGAGTTCGACAATCGATCGTTCCAGTCGCCAGATTATCGACGGTCTTCGGTTATCGTCCTCTCATGCCTCAGCTACATCATAGAATCATTTTTCAACCCGGTTGGAATTCAATTCGAACGAATTTGGAAAATAAAAAACCAAAAATCGATGGCGAATATTTGCCCAAAGGTACTCTGTCGAGAATCGTGGGCAGTAGACACAAGAATGAACACTTTGGAGTCGACGATTTTGAAAATAAATTTGTTAATTCGAGCAAGACAGAAAAAGTCGATGGAGCGATGAAAAAATCGTTTGATGGAGACGTAAATTTTAAATTCAATACTGAACGGCTTATGCATGAAGATGATAAACAGGTTCATTCAGCTGGGGCTGGGATGAGGGGAACAGACTTTGAAGGTGATTCGAGAATGATGAATGCGAAGAAATTTGATGCAAACAATGTTAATCGACTGGGGCGAGTCTTTGGGATGAATAATAAAAGCAATGAAAGATGGCGAGGTGAAGAAAACGAAAGAAACGGGTTTGGAAATGATTATTACGATGGTTATCATAACGAAAGTCGTGTAAATGAACTTGATGGTGGAAGAAACAATGAAAATTATGAAAGGATCAATGAAAATTATGGAAGAATCAATGAAAATTATGGAAGAATCAATGAAAATTATGGAAAAACCAATGAAAATTATGGAAAAATCACTGAAAATAATGGCCAAACCAATAAAAATGATGAAAGAATCGACAAAAATGATGAAAAGAATAATCCCAATGCCCACGAAGAAATCCCCAACGACAAAAAAATGAATCCATCCTCGGATTACGATCGAAAACCAATTTGGTCGTCGGCTCATCGACTGGGCAAGGCCCTCGAATTGAGCGTACTTCGAAAATTCGGCACAAGCCCATCCAACTATCTGACATCGAAAAATCTTGTAACGAGAAGTGCAACGAATACTCAAAATATAAAAAATGAAAACATTGATCCCGCAAAAGTTTTTCGCATTCTCAACGATAACACGTTTTCTAATCGTGAAAAACAAATTGAAGATAATGTAAAAAATCTGGAAGACGATGAAGGTTCGATCGTTAGTTTGCGAATGATTATGAATCCGGACATCCAATCACCTCGAATTTCCAGACAATCGCGAGATTCGAAAATTTCGAACGTTGATCCGCGAACCGTTAATGTGCGTTTGGAATTTTCGAAAAACTCGGAAACTCCAAAGACGGAAAAAAATACGTTGAACGTTTCCAAATTGAACGATCGTGACTCAAATACGAAAGCCAAAGATGCGAATTATCCGACGAGACTGACGAACGAGAAAAATCGTCGAGAAATTATCGATCGATTTGGACAAAAAAATTCTGATTCGAAAAAAAATGATGTTCGATCGCGCGCGACGTTCGATCGAAATGCAACCGAGATGGACGATCCTCGAGATCGAAGATCCAGAAATATCGGTTCGACGAATGAAAATTCGTTGGGCGAGGAAAAATCGTCCGGGGACATTTCCGAAACGAGTCATTATGTGGCAACGTCGTTGAGAAGCTTCGACAATAATGGTTTGGGCAATGGGAGACAAAATAGATGGGGAAAAGGCGTGAGATCGCACGAGAGAGATTCGGGAATCGATTGGAAGCAACAAGCCTCGGCTCTTTTTGCAGATCTGAAAGAGAGCAACGACGATCTCACCCTTTACATCGATTTGACGTTGGGTCGAGTGGGAAGCAAGCCACGAAATGGTGGAAGATCGAGAGGCTAACAAACCGTTTCGTGGTCGATCTTCACTCAAAACTAAATGATAGTTTTTATTTAACCAATTTTTTTTCTTGTGTCTCTATGTCGATTTTCGTAATCTCAACAGGACATTACTAATATTACCAACGAATAATTTACCTTGACGATGTATGTTTCTATTTGATAAATGGAATTTAATAAAAATCATAATTTAAAAAATTCTATGATTGACTTGATTGTTTTTTATTTCGTCGTCTTTTTTTTTAAGGACTTAAAAATATGCAAATATGATTTTAATGCTGAAAACTCGGTATATCAAGTATCGAGGATTCTGGACACTAACAAGAACCACCGGAAAATTCACTCAAAACTATTGAGACGATGCACATATTTTTTTTTGTCCTCATTTGACTCGATTGATTATTTTACATTTATTTATCTTGGATTTAAAAATCTCAAAAAAATATTCAACTTCGAAAACTCGACGTATAAAATATCGAGAATGCTAGGCAATAGCAAGAACTATCGGAAAAGTCAGTCAGAACTATAAAAATGGTCAAATTTTTTTTTTTGTCCACATTTTACTAAATTTTTTTTTTTTCGTCTTATTTGACAGTATTAAAAATCGCGAAAAAATTATTTGACGCTCTTTAAACTATTTTTATCGGCATTCTTAAAAAAAATAATCGAGGAATATAGAAAATTGTCGGTTATTGAATGAAAACCATTAATTTTTTTTTTTTTTAAGTTTCTGTACTTTATTCGGACGTCGGCAAAAAGCTTCAGCAGCCACGAGAGTCGCAACGTTGTTCGTACGACTTGGTCTTGAGAATATCGTAACCACGAGTGTGTAAGAAAAAATCGTCGTGTACAGTCGGTGATTTTACGATCGATGTTGATTTAATCGAAAAGACCGAATCCCATGTCGCCATCTTCCTCTTCGGACTCTTCCTTCTTCTCCTCCTTCTCAGCGGCCGGGGCCGCGGCAGCGGCTGCGGCTGCTGGGGCAGCGGCAACGGCGAATTTGCTCGGATCCTGAAAAACACATCAAACACAAATTATTCAATATTATTTCGCAACGGATATTCTCGTTTGGAATTTTTTTTTAATAAAAAAATTTTAAGCAAAAAAAATGAAGAATAAAGACATTTCAGTTCAGACTGCGTTTTCAACGCTTTTGTCAACCGTGAATCCGACGCATCAGTGGGTTCAGCTATTTCTAGCTCTGACACGTTGATCGGAATCTTCGGACGCGTTAGAGTTTCATCACAACAATGCTTCGTTATCATAATTAAAATATTATTAATAAAATATTATCAATTCAAATATAATTCATTGAATATTCCACAAACAAACAAAAAACAACGAAGTCGTGGAAATAAAAAAATAAAAAATTATAATTCAATAAAAATAAATAATGGAAAAAAAATTTGATAAATTTTATCAATGAATTAGTTTTGTTAGAAATAAAGAAAAAATTAAAAAAAAAAGAAACGAATTTTCAGAAATTAGAAATGAACGATTACACATTGAATTAAATAAAAATCTGATAAATTTTATCGATAAACTTGATTCTTGAACTTCGCTTCGATTAATGCACAAATAATTCATGGAATCTTTCTCAAATATTTAAAAAAATGTAGGAAGTGAAAATCCAAAATTAAAATTAAAAAATAAATAAATAACAAAACAAAATTGATAAATCTTTGTTCAGAAAAGAGAAAATCATATTACCTTGATGTACTCCTTGATGGTAGCGGCTTCGGGGAACTCGACGTCGGTGACCGCGGCAATGGCCAAGAGATTCTTGAAACCGTTGGCAATGCTGTGCGGTGCACTGGCGACGGTCGGGTAACCGATGGCCAAACACACGGCCGCGAGATTAGCGACACCGGCCATGAACTTCTCGCGAAGATCCTCGGGTTTGATGTCGAGAATCTCCGGTGCGAAGATGGTGCCCGAATCGTAAACCTGTTCGACGAGCAAACCGTACGAGAACGGAGAGATGTTCAACATGTTCAGAAGCGTAGCTTCCGAAGCTCCGACCTTGTCGCCCGGCTTCAGGATGTGCACGTCATTCTGAAAACCAAAAAACAAAAAGTATGAAAATTTGAGTTTTTTTTTTCAATTAATTAATTTTTTTTTAATTTATTTTTGTAAAACTTTATCATTCATTTTCAAAAAATATTTCTGCATTTTCTGTAATAAACACAATTTTACGATCTCATACATTTTTTCACAATTTTATACATCAGGGCAATTTTTAAAACACTATAATATATATTATAGCAGACTTTAGAAAAAAAAAAAACTTTTAAACAATGTAGACATTTTTTTCATCGCATAAAAATCTCAATAAAGTTTAAAAAAAACTTATTTTCATTATAAAAGTAAATTTTTGAAAATATAGAATTGCGATATTCGATTCAGAACGATACTCACGATGATTTCAATGGTACCCTTGGAAATTTTGGTGGGGATGCTGAGAGCCTGGAAGAAAGAGGTCTTCTCGGGTCCGAGACCGGTGTTCTGAGCCGGAATGATGACGCTGAGAGGAGCGATGGCGCCGTTACGAGCGGGAGCCCTGACTTTGTTCTCGATGAGTTTGTCTCGCACTTCGACGAGATCTCCGCGAGTGAAGACAAAACCGACATTGCCCTTGATGTGAGGAAGAAGCTTGTCCAGGGCGGCGTTGCGCTCGACGTGACCGCGAATGGCTTTGCGCATCATGGTGTTCTTGCCCATGAGAACGACGGCGCTGCCGCGCAGCGACATGCGGATCTGCTGCATCTGCTTGGAGCCGACATTGTCCGCACCCACAATAAAGCACTTGGGATAGTCATCCAAGAGTTGCTGCGTAAATCGAGAAAAACGGCAGGGAAAAAATGAAGATTAATCACATTGTATAGTAAATATCGTTTCGTTGTGATAAAAATTGAGGTTTCCATGACGATTCGTGCGGGATATCGTCCGGATCGTCACAGTTGCGGCGTCTTGTCACTTACGATGAGTTTGGTGAAGTAGTTGGACTTCCAGGTTGCTTTGTCCTCCCTACCCATCTTGTGGTGTCTGTAGGGATACCTTGCGGAGATTTAAGGACTGCGGAATGAGATTAACAAATTCACGATTAACACATGGCCAGATGGTGGGAATGAGCTAGGTTAGATTTGAGATGAAAGATCAGACTGCGCTGTTGCGCTTCTTTCAACAGGAGCACCGACACACAGATGGGTTCAGCTATTTCTAGCTTCTGCATGTTGACCGGTACGTCAGACGCGTTGGGTTTTCATCATATATCGTTATAAATAAAGCATAGGAGCGAAAACACTGAGAGAAAACAACCACGTGGCTTCACGCGATGCGGCCGTTTAACCTCAAAGTGAGGATAGCATTTTTAACAACTACATCAAACATCGAAACATTTGTAAAGTAAATAATATCATGGCAGTATTATTTTGACAGTTATCTCGTCGTTTGTCGCTTTTTTAAACTTTCTTAACCTCGTAAATATTCGGATAAATAAAGGATGGAAAAACGTGACTCACCTAGGCAAGTTGAGCGGGTGTAGTGAAAGAGGAAGTGAGATGCGGTGACGACGCCGTCGTACCGGAAACCGAAGCCGCTTTTACTGCGCCTGCGCCGCAATGGAGCTGTCTCTCTCTCTCTCTCAGATTGTTGCGAGTGCAAGAGAGATAGATTGATCATCGTAAACCATTATCCTCCGTCGTGATAGATTTTTCGGATGAAAAAAGAGAACGATCAACTGCAAATATGTGAAACGCAGTAAAACGTTCTCATTCTTTATTCGACAAATGCGTCATCGCTGAAAACAATACGTTACAGTTTTCGTTACCGACCGAGGAAGCACATCATCTCGATTTTCGTTCCAGTGACACTTCTTCGACGACAGTGGCGCCCTTCCATTGTCAAAATGCAGCAGACTCCCAATCCTCCCAATTTCCAAGACCTGGATGGAAAAACCATCATAACGTCACGATGAAGGTAATAAACCTTTAATTTGAAAAAAAAAAATCCCTTTTCCTCGTAAAAATGTCTCCACAATAACAAAATAACCTTTTATCGATAAAACAAGAATTGTTGAGCAAACATTCACCATTAAGGTCACGAACAAACTCGAAAACAGCAAGTGTCACTCGACTATGCAGGCTCATGGATTTTGATGCAAAATATTATTTTCTCGTCTGAAAATACCAATTGATTAAATTTGTTTAATTATCCTTCATCGCTGTGGTTTATAATCAGAACTTCAAACATTTTTATTTTCCGTCAACAATCCATTGTTGAATAATTCGTGAACGATCCTAACCTATGATTGAACAGATGAACCGGTTCGTACACTCACCGCAGTGTTCTCAAATGTTCAAAAGTTAAAAAACTCGTTAATTCCAGCTGAACGTTTCATTCCCGGCAACGGGATGCCAAAAGCTCCTCGAAATCACGGACGAGCACAAGCTCAGAATGTTTTACGAAAAGCGCATGGGAGCCGAAGTGGAGGCCGATCCGCTGGGCGACGAGTGGAAAGGTTACGTCATGCGAGTGGCCGGAGGAAACGACAAGCAAGGTTTTCCCATGAAACAGGGCGTGCTGACTAATGGTAAATAAATCTTACGTCATTACCGACCCGTTGACACGTTCTACCTTGTTTCCTACAATTTTGTTTCTTCTCATCGTTGTCTGCCGCAGGTCGAGTACGTCTGTTACTGTCCAAGGGACACTCGTGCTACAGACCTAGACGCGATGGCGAGCGCAAGCGTAAATCCGTACGTGGTTGCATCGTCGATGCCAATCTGTCTGTATTGGCGCTCGTCATCGTCAAGAAAGGAGAACAGGTGAATTTTTTAATTTGTTCCAAAATCTTTCGTTTACCGATGATTAAATTCAACAATATTATAATTACGAAGTCAAAGCCATAATTCGGACGTTAGGTTGAATTTTTTTTCTCGTTTATTTGTGAAAATAGGAAATTCCGGGCCTAACGGACAAGAATCTTCCACGTCGTCTCGGACCCAAGCGAGCCGGAAAAATTCGCAAGCTCTTCAATCTAACCAAGGAAGACGATTTGCGCGAATTCGTGGTCAAGCGTCCCGTACAGAAAGAGGGCAAGAAGGAGAGACTCAAGGCCCCGAAGATTCAACGTCTGATAACTCCGCTGACTCTGCAACGCAAGAGACACCGCGTTGCGTTGAAGAAGAGACGTTGTTTGGCGCGCAAGGAACAGGTCGCGGAGTACGCAAAATTGTTGGCTCAGAGACAGAAGGAAGCGAAAGCCAGACGACAGGAGGAAATAAAGAGAAAACGCAGCGCTTCGATTCGCGACTCGAAATCGTCGGGTCAATCGGCACCAACCGTCGCTGCCAAATGAATATAAAATCGTGAAAATCGAAATTATGTTCAAAATAAATAACAAAAATTGAAAAAAAGAAAGAAAAAAAATTGTTTACACGTCAATTACGAGAATTTCGGTAAATATGACATATATACACTATAAATCGACTGCAAACAGCAGAGTGGCTCGAAAAAGAGTAAGCTAATTAATTTTTGCATGCTACATCCGTTTTGATAAAAAAAACAGAAGAAGGAATTCGCGCTTGACGAACTTTATTGATTTTTCATTGCTCAACAGTTTTTTCATCCTCTCGTCGTTGAAGTATCACTGAATTGCTTCGAACATGAAATTAACAACAATCATCTTAAAGTACACGATAAAAAAATCTAATTAACATCGATAAACTAAAATAGACACGATAAAAAAATTAATCAATATCGATAAATTTTAATAGACACGATGAGAAGAATTAATTTACACCAAAGTGGTGAAATAATTGTTGTTTGGCATGAATATGTCATTGTTCAAAAAAGTCATCCACTGATTGTCGAACAATTGACGCGCTCGTGTCTTCTCAGCTGGTTTCAAACTGCTGTATTCGATGGAATTGAGAGCGAGTTGTTTGAGAGCACGCAGATCGGCGTGGGCGGACATTATTCCCATGAAAGCCTCGTAGAAGTCGTAGCTCAGACCCTTGGCGCCCCAAAGACCGGGATCGTCGTTCGACACGACGACCGGATAATCGTCGGCGAAAAGCACACTCGCCGGATGATTTCTCAGATCCTTGACGAGGCCGAGAACTTGATTCGAGATTGGACAAATTTCTATGGCTATTTTTTTTCTTCTAACCATTTCCATTACTTCCGGATGTTTCACCACGGCGTATCTGCAATTTAATTACGTTTATCAATCGCGTCGACGAATTTTTCGTGTAATTTTGGGGAGACACATTGAGTTCAGAGTCGAATCGAGGTCGAATTAAAAATACTGATAGGTTATTCGATTTATAGAAACGAAAATCAAGTCCAACGTAATCTTCTCAGATAGTTTTGAAATTTACTTTCATTGCGATTCGAATATACACATTGATACTCCAGATTGAGAAAAAGATGATCGAAATAGTAAACGAAGATTCCTACAAGCAGTTTCTTTTTTTTTATATATATATTTTATATATTTTTATATTTTCATGTTTTTTTCCAGGAAGCAGTTTTATTTTTTTTTTTCAAATCTTTGATTTTGTTAAAAAATTAACGCAAACAATCGAATTTGAATTACTTGTCAGTGATTGATCATCACTGAGCTTACAACAGAAACTCACTTTGATATCGCATATCCTTTGAATTTAATTTACATCTCCTAAAGGGTTTCACAAAGTTTCAATCCCTCAAAAACTCTTCACCCTTTTTTTGTCTGTATTGCACAAATATTTCTCAATTGCTGAGAAATGTTTTACTTATATTTTAACACCCTAAAATTTTGAGAAGCCTCGTTCTCCAACCCAATTGAATCACAAAATAGACAAATAAATAAAACACATAATTTTTAATTATCTCCAAGTAAACTTTTCCTTATTTTTGGGTAGTTTTTCATTTCTTCGAGGGTTTTAAAGGGATTCGAAAATTCTTTAAAAAAAAAAAAAAAAATCCCAATTCATTCTGGTCCCGAATTAGAGCAAAAAAATGAATTATGAACTAAAACGGTGACTGACAGTAATGGTTTTCATCGTCAGATCTGACACGGAATGCCTCATATATAAATCAACATTGAACATTTTAAAAAATATACATATAAAAATATAAATATATATGTATATACAAACCCATGTCCAATTCTCGTTGCATTGAGCAAAACAGCATCGATCAAATTCTCATCAACGCTCATTCCGTTCCAATTGGTTTCACCGGCATGAAAAAAAAATGGCAGACCCGGCACGATTGTACGAATTTTATCGACCCAATCGACAAGCGGTTTCGACGTGTCTTCCTGTCCGACAAGATCAAAACCCACCACGAAATCTCCAATTTTGGATTTCAATTCACCAGCCACACGTACGTATTCGTCGAATTGTGCGGGATCGTCAGTTTTTATCGGTGCGTAAATGAGTCTAGCACCGATGAAATTCGGATGTGTTCTGACAAAACGTTCAGTCACGGATTTGTAAATTCTCGCAACGTCCACGGGACCGTATTCCGTTCCGTTTAATTCGTAAAGCGTGGGCAATGTCGAACGTATTTCCAGATAAATCACATTGTCTTCGTACAATTCACGAAGTCCCTGATAAAAATGTTCCTCCCAAATCGGTTTGTGGGTCAACATCGGCGTTATGAACATAAATATGCTCATGAATTTTTTCCAAGCCGCATTTCCATTCGGATAACCCGTGTTTGCCAATGTGGGATCGTACATTGACATTTGTCGTCGTATTCGCTGATTCACGGATTTTTGTTCGTTCGGTAGCATTCGCATTTCACTCAGAAGCTTCCAGTTGCAATCTTGATTCGGTCGGTCGAAGAAACGCAGAGCCAGTTGTTGATTCGGTTTTGGGCCGATTTCGCAAGCGTAGAGATTCTTTCGATAAGTCAGATTGAAGACGAAATCTTCGGATACTATGGCCGTGTCGTGGGAATGGAGGACCGCGCCCTTTGGCATCTTGCGAATTATGTTGTAGATCGGTGATCGTTCTATTTCCTTTTTCGCGTCGAGAAAATTTTTCGCTGGTAAAAAATCGGCTGGATTCGCGAAACCTGAAATAATAATAATAATAATAATAATAATAATAAATTAGGTGAAAAAATAATTTGAATAATTAAAATAAATTCGATCTACAGTATTTTTCATACATTAAAATTTCTCGTTTTCTCTTCTTTTAAAGACCGTTGTAGATTATTGTTATTGTTGTTGTTGTTGTTGTTGTTGTTGTTGTTGTTATCGTTATTATTATTATTATTATTATTATTATTATTATTATTATTATTATTATTATTATTATTATTATTATTAATTCATTTTTTTGCATGACAGTAAAAAAAAATCCTCAAAAATTACAGTTTAAAATTCAATTATATATAAAAAAAGTTATTTCTGACAAGTTGAAATGATCTCTTGAAGTTAGGCATAGACTCTTGAAAACCAATAAAATTTTCTTTTGAAAATATTAAACCCAAAAAAAAATAATTGAAACTGGAATTGAAAATTAAACCAAAAAAAATAGAACGAGGCAGTTGTAAATCATTAACTTATAGCCGGAACTTTAAATTAGGTGTACTTTGATATTTTCAATTTTTCAGACAAGAATCAAAACATGTAGTTTGAAAAAGAAATTGAAATTAATAAAACCAATGAGGATTAATTATTTAATCCTGTGGGGATTGCTGGGAGACAATGTAGGTTACTCGTGCGAGTCAATGGAGTGTCTTTCATATGTAAGTCAGATCGAATGTGGATCGGATTAAATTTATTCAAACGACTGTATTAGTGTCAATGAAATCACGAACAAAGAATCAACGAGCACGACAGATGGAACGAAACGATGAAAAAAAAAAAATTGACTCCACAATCGCTGTAACCAATTTTTTTTTCTGTATTACAATCTCTCTCGAATTTTTGGGACGAGATTTTATTCAACGTATAACATTATTCCTCATTCTCGGTGTTCGATATTATTTCTCAATTGTCAAACAATGAAAAACAATGGAAAATGAAATTATCATAATTATTGCACAATTTAATGATTAAATTAAAAACATAAAAAATTATAGATGATAAAAATCAGAAAATTTATAATTATGGAAGAATTATGATTATTGCAAAAGTAGAACTAAAAAAAATTATTGTCAATTTATAATCGATTATACGCAGTTAATCGTTTAAAAAAAATTATTTTAAATACATTTGCATTGAACGAATGGCCATCTCTGCATTTATATGAATAATTAAATTACGATAATGTTCCAGTCTGCAAATTTTAATCGAAGATAATTTAATAATTCAATTCGACATATTTCCATCGAAGATAATTCAATTCGACATATGTTCTTCAAACAAATAAAATTTGTCGAATTTTAATCAAAGAAATTTGTATCGTCAAATTTTAATTCAAAAAAATTAAATCTCCAACTTTCAATTTAAAAAAAATTACTTAAATTGTCAAATTTTGATCGAAGATATTAAAATCGCAAAATTGAATAACGAATCACAAAATCAATCGACAAATCAACTCCGAGCTCTTCAAACCATGAAAAATAACGAGCGTCTAAAAAAAATAAAAAACATAAAACCGGAAAATAAAAATAAAAATAATCATATCCACTCAATCGTGATAAACGTGTGATTAGATAGTAATCAATGACTCGATCAATCAACGCTTCAACTTTTTTTACACTCACCTCTGTCGAGTTCCCGACGTTTGGCCGCCATGACAAGATCATTGACGACTTGTTCTCTGGGTAGCAAAGACCCCCGACCGCCCATGGCAAGTTCATCCTCGGACTTCAAAAGAGCCGCTCGATTCTTCCAATAATCATCGGACGGCAAACCGACCGCACAATCGATCGTCACGATCGTCAACATCAATCCCCACAATTTGTCTCTCAACATTTTTTCTATTTATTCGTTCGATTGATCGCAATTATAAATTTTAATTTACTGGCAATCGATTGATTATTAATAAAAAATAAAAAATAAAAATAATAACGCCTTACGAACTTTTTTTTTTAAGTCTGTTGAACAAGATTGATAAGTGTGAACGATTAGAAAAAAAAAAACAAAAAAAAATACATAAGCGAAGAATTATGGACGAGTCGAGATTCCAGATAGATCAGTTCGCAGGCTCGATCGACACTGAGACTATTTCTCGTCGGTTGTTAAACGCGTCAACTTGTCAAGTGAGCTTACGCATGATCGACCATATATATATATATATGTATATAGAGATATACATATACACCGCGACGTTACACATTTGTCAAATGGAAAAAAAACCCTTCCACTCGATTCTTATCGCGTCGATTATTCATGTTTCGCGTCTTTCACGATAAATAAACATACGTCAATCGGCCAATGAAATTTCATCTGCTTCTATATCGAAAAAAGAAGAAGAAGAAGGAGAAGATGAAGCGTAACGGTATCGAGTATAAAGGTAACGTTTGAATAAGAAAAAAAAAATGTATCAAATTGAAATTGAATAGTGGCTGATGAATCGAAGACCCACATTCGTATTTTTGAAATACTGCTTGATAGCGAACCCTGACCCATTGGAAGTCGATTTTCTGTTTTTTTTTTCTTCTTTTTAAAGACGAAAGTCGCCGATGAAAAATTGTCTGTCATACTATTTTTTATTTATTTGTTTATTTATGTATTTATTTATTTATGTATTTATTTATTTATTTATTTATTTATTTATTTATTTATTTATTTATTTATTTATTGAAATTTCGAAGTCGATTTGTCTGGACAAAAATTTGTTTTGTCGAATGTAGTGATTAACTTTTTTCGGTCCACGAGTGATCAAGAATTAATTCCTGCAAATGTTGAATATTATTCCGTGGTACATTTAGGCACACTAGCTTTTGCAATTCGCTTTGACTACTCCCGTATCAACGACTCACCGGATGTCGACGGACCGATCTGCAATGCGCGTTGCTTCGAATGTCCCGAGTGCACTGATAATTAGCCCGATATCAGGCTGATAAAATATCGGATTGAATTTTTTACATTTTCAACATGTTTGTGTACATTTATTTTTTATTATTAATGAAATAGCCATTCTTGCCTCATGGGCTTAAGAATTCGTACAGTTTCAGTTTCACATTTTTACATTCATCTTTGGACATGACATGTTTGTGTATTTATTTATCATTATTTTTGTTGTTATGATTGTTATTATTGTTATTATTATTATTATTATTATTATTATTATTATTATTATTATTATTATTATTATTATTATTATAACAATCACTCTGTAGAAATATTTTTCATGCCATAAGGTTTATTGTATTTAATGAAAAATGATGTACATTAATCATTTGAACGATCAAACTCGCGAATTTTGGGTGGTGACTCAACATTTTTCGGAGAAATTAATAATTCGATTCTTCATGCTTCCAGCGAGTGGTTTTCAACGGCCTCGACAGTTTTAGATCAAACATACCGCATGCGGCATTTTTATTTTCATTTAAAATAGGTAGCTTATCAGATATCGTTTAAAAAAAAAAAAGTTAACGCAGGTGGCTGCCAAATTACGCAATACGTGGAAGGTCGCTGTGTCACTGAACCTTCAGTTGACGATTCCCAAAAGAAAAAAAAAAACATTTTCAAGTTTCATAAACAGTCTCAAAACATTAGTTATTGCAATTTTATTACTTAATTTTTTTAAATCGAGGAACACAATCTATCGTTGAGCAATTACATACAAAAAAGGTAAAGAATGGAGCTGAACTATTTTCTTTCTAAATAACGACTTAATATAAATATTCGTCGAAATTGCCGAATGTAAATTATGAATTTTGATGAGGTGAGTCGAGAATATTGATAAATTTTATTTTCACGCGTTAATCGGCTCAAGGATCCTCTAATCGATCGTGAGACATAAAAACGAATATTCCATCGATCAAGATAGATAATTAAGAGGGCTGAGTCACTTAAAAAATTAGAAATATTGTTTTTTTTTTTTGTGATGGATCGATCTAAATTAAAAATCTGTTTCATTCTTATAAAATACCTATACTTGACTATCTCTTCAATTTTTTTATACCCATATAGATCATTCGAACGCTGTAAGATGATTATTAAAAAAAAATTGTCACTTGTCGCAGATTTTGGATCACACGACTCATCGGATTTTCAATAATTCTGACGTCTGATAAATCTCACAGCATTCAGATGCTGTGAAATTTATCAGCTCCATATGACTCTGAAAAAAATTCAAAAGACAGCTGACTACAGATATTTCATGAGTGTAAAATAGATTTGAAATTTAGATCGATCATATCACCAAAGACCCAAGAAAATAGCTTCTGATATTTAATAATCACATTGTGTTGTACAATTTTTATTATATCTAAAAAATCAATACAAGCTTAAATTAATACGAGATCAATATTCCATTATGAAAAATTAATAATGAAAAATTAATAATTTTCGGGATTGAAGCTTCGTACAAAATCGATCCATTGTTCGTTCCAAATGGACAGAGCACGTGTTTTTTCGGTATCGTTCAAACTGCTGTAAATTATGGAATTGATAGCGAGCTGTTTGACGGAACGAATGTCCGCGTGAGCGGACATCATGCCCATGAATGCCTCGTAAAAGTCGTAGCTCAGACCCTTCGCACCCCAAAAACCGGGATCGTCGTTGGAAACGACTATCGGAAAATCATCGACGAACAGAACGCTCGCCGGATGATTTCTCAAGTCTCTCACCAGGCCCAAAACTTGATTCGATATCGGACAAATTTCCACGGCTATTTTTTTCGTTCTTATCAGTTCCAGAACTTTGGGATGCTTTGTCAATGCGTACCTAAAAACAAAAAAAAACAAACGACCCGCCAAAGATTGAGTAATTTTTTAAATAGCGTACTCAAAGTTTATGATGGTCACAGTAAACTGAATTATTTTGAGTGTTGAAAGTTTAAGAATGAAAAGTAAAAAAAAAATGGTTTTAGAAATTTTAGAAGTTTTTGGGTGACTAAATCGAATGGAAATTTTTGCTGAAATAAAGTTTCGGATGTGTATGGAATGATCAGACAAGTCCATCATCCAAAATTCGTGTGATCATCTATTTTTTAGAATTATCTAAAATCCTAGTTTTTTTGGAATTTTCTAAATTGACGAGGAATAAAGTAAGTGGAAATCTCGTTTCAGTGAAGCAACTCAATTTCTGTGTCAAGAACGGATAAGCCTTTCTTCATTAAATTTTTTAGAATAATCTGAATTGAGAGGAATAAAATAATACCGATTTTTTAATTATTAAATTGATTAAATTATTCTAAAAGAAAAAACCAAAGCCAAATGATCATTTTTCTTCAGAATTGCAATTACAAGTTTCAATAGCACCAAAACAAATTTATTTTTCAATTAAAAAAACGTTGACACGCAATCTTGTGTAATAAAATAAAGAAAACAAAAACGAAAAAGAAGAAAACGAACAAACAAAAAAAAAAACAGAACATAAAAAAGTTCAACGAATATGAAACAATAAAAAATGATTCTCTAAAGCAATAAAGAAATAATAACAATAACAATAACAATAACAATAAATGGCAATGACCAAATCTCTTGGCCATCATCAGAAAACGAAAAACGCTTCTAAAAAACAATAAATAAATAAATAAAATAACGATAGCAATGAAAATAATAATAATTCATATCTACCCATGACCAATTCTCTTGGCATTCATCAAAACAGCATCGATCAAATTATCATCAACCCCCAATCCGTTCCAATTGGTCTCCCCAGCGTGAAAAAAAAACGTTAAATTACCACCAAAAATTAGCAATCTTTCGGCCCAATCATAAAGCGTGGGTGAAACATCCTCGTGTCCCACAAGATCGAAACCAACGAAAAAATCCGGCAGCCTTAGTTTCAATTCCATCGCTATATTCAAATATTCGTCGAATTTCATCGAATCCGAAGTTTTCGACGGTGCATAAATAAGACGTACACCCATGAATTTTGGATTTTCGCTGGTAAATCTATCGGCAATGATTTTGTACATGCGAGCAACATCGAACGAATCGTAAATCGTTCCGTTGAGTTCGTAAACGGAATGTAAGGTCGCACGAAGCTCGAGATAGATGACATTGTCGTCGTAAAGATCACAAAGTCCTTGATAAAAGTGATCCTCGTGAACGGGTTTGTATCGAAGAATGGAAGACACGGTTTCGAAGATACTTTCAAATTTCGACCACGAAACTGTTTCGTCGTTATCATCGAATTTTCGTGAAATCGTATCGGGCATTGACAATTGTCGACGAATTCTGTCGTTCAAAGATTTTTCTATCGTTGAATTTTTCCGCAAATCGCTGAGAAGACGCCAATCGCACTGGCCGTCGGGTTTTTCGAAAAAATAAAAAGACAATTTTGGCGCGGTCTCGCTTCCGGTTTCGCAGATGTAGAGATTGGGACGATGAGTTACGTTGAAGATGTAATCTTGGGAAACCATGGACGATGCGTGGGAATGAAGGACTCCGCCTTTTGGCATTTTTTTTAATAATTCGAAGACCACGGAATTTTCAATATCCACATGGGAGTCGAGAAAACTTCGGGCTGGTGGAAATTTCGATGGATCGTGGAAACCTGGAATTCAATCGATCAATCAATTATTTGTACAAATTCTTAAAAAGTTTTTTTTTTTTTTTTGAAGATTTGGTGAAATCCAATTTTTTTTATTTGTTCATTTTTTTATTATTATTATACAAAGAAAATGGACAATACGAGGTTTTTTTTAATCGTAGAATTTTTTATAGATTTCTGAAATAATTTGCTGATACAGATTTCGACATGAAGATTAATGACACGCTTTGAAAAAAAAAAAAACGCTTTTTTGTTTTACAATTGTGAGAGAAAATTTTATTTTACGAAATAAAATGAAAAATAATGTAGAGAAAGATGTATTATTTGTTATGGAATTGTGGATAATTATTTTAGAAGAATTATTTATCGCAAAATTGTGGATGATTATGTGAAAACAACATTTAGAATTACTTCGATTATTTTTGGCACAGTTTTATCGACGTTTTTTTTTTATTTTAAAAAAGAATTTACCTTTAGGAAATAAAATGGAGAATAATTATGAGAAAAATAATTCAAAATTCGATTTCCTAGCATTGTGAATAATTATTATGATAAAATATAGAATTTTCTAATAGTTCTGGCCATTCTTGAGACATTTGGATAAGATCGTTCTTCATTTTACCTGAAAATTACATTTTTGTTTTCCTAATTTACCTTTGTATTCGTTCCTAAATAATGTTCATTATCAAAATTAAATATTTCGAAAATGATAATTTATGGAAACAAAATAAGAATGAAAAAAAAAAAACTGTTTGAAACTTATAATTTGTGAAAAAAATTGATGGAATTGCAAACCTTTGGCCAGTTCGTTGTGTTTGGCCCTCATTAGTATATCATTGACAGCTCTTTCGCCAGGTTGATATCCAAGTCGACTTCCAAGGCCCATGGCTCGTTCTGCCTGAACAAGCTCGTCTCGTAGACTCTGATAATTCGAAAATGGCAGACCCGACACTCCACCAAAATCAAGAACCCCGAAGAAGAACGTCAAAGACAAGAGTTTCATTGTTCGTAATTGCTACCCCTAACAATTTAATTCGTAAAAATTAAATTTTACAACAAAAAAAAAATCATCGTTCTTGATATCACAAAAGTGTCTTTATCTATCAAACGATATAAGCTTATCAATAATAAACTCAATCTATTATTAAAAAAACCGTTTAAGAATGAATAAATTGATAAAGCACAATACACAAGTCGACAGTCTAAAATAAATTGCAAATATAGTTTTTTTCTTTGAATTGCTATAAACACGTTTATCTCATTGTTGACGATAAAAATACACGACGAACGAATGCGACTGATACACGGAACCGAAACATTTTTGTGAATAAGTTTGCAAAATAATTCGCACAAAAATTCTTGAAAACTTTGTTCTGGGGATTTTTTTTAATGCTTCGAAAAACAGTCGATTCGATGCAAAACGAGTAAGTATCTCGGCTGAGTCTGCTCTTCCCTCATGGAGCAAGCCTTGCACGAATAAGTGCATCATGTGCTGTCGGTTATGGGACACCGGAAACGATAAATCACGAATCACGAGACACTTATTATTTTTTTTAGAGTTTCGTACTTCCAAAGGAAAATAAAAAAAGGAACCCTTATGGAAGATCACTCGTTTGTCCGTCTGTCACATTAAATAAATAAATATTTTCCTATTTTCTCAGAAAATCATGCGACGTGCTATGAACAGTTATTATTTATTTATTCATTTATCTATTTATTTATTTACTTGTTCATTTACTTATTGAATCGAAAGCTATAGGCTACTTCCGGTTGACCTAGAATCTTCAAATTTGTCACAGAAAAAAAGGTCTCATAGCACAAGTAAAGAAAAAAGTCCGAAAATCATAAATTTTTAATTCTGTCAACAATTATTATATTATTCATTTATTTATTTCCGACGTTTTTCTTTTCAATGTAATTCTTTTATTTGGTCGATAATTATTATGTTTATCATTCGTTTATGGTTTAACGAGATCCGAGGAGAGGAAATGGAAATTTCGTGTAAATTGAGCAACACCCTCGGTTTCATTTTTCTCACCGCTCTATTACATTTATTTATGCGTTGTAAATAATATTCGTCTGTTATAAATTTGTCAATCGTCAACAATATGACATTCGGGACTCGGTGTCGATTAAAAAATTGAGCATCCGGTGTGTACGATAAAAGTATAAAACAATGTGAAAAAAATCACGAAATTTGTGTGTGTGTGTTTTTTTCCATTCGTTTTTTTCTCTTCCATCCCTCAGTGTCAATCGATTACGCAAATAATCGGTGTAATTTACAAAAATTCGTTGGTAACGTAGTTTTCTTTTTTTTTTTTTTTTGAAAATCAGTTTGATTCATTTTCTGCGTGTGCCAGTGCGTTTGGTGCGCGTAAACGTAAAAAGAACAGCAAATTTCGATAATGTACAACGTGAAGAATATCAGAATAATTTAATTATATTAAAATGCAAATTTTCTGGATAATATACTTTTTTTTTCAGTTTCGGTAAATGCAGGTTTTTTTTTTGGAATATCGCAATTTGGTGTCTTGGAAAAAGAAAACGAGGCCGTCGATATTTCAAAGTCGGATATAAATTCGTAAAACGCATTTAGTCGATTGAAAACAAAAAAGAAAAAAATTATTTCGAACGAAAAATAAAAATAATGAATAAAAATACTTCAGCCATTGTCTTCTCCAGTCACTTCGCAAAGTTTCAATTCCAACTTCTAAACAAATTGTTGAAAAGGTTTTGAAGCAGTTCGATTTGAAAAAAAAAATGTTTTTCGTCCGATACGCGAATATTCAAAATCTCATTCCGAATATTTCGACAATTTTTGAAGAAAAAAAATAAATATCGCATCAAGTTAATTGAAAAGTTAAATTCCCAAAAAGCAATACATATGTGTATTTTCATTAATTTTATGCGTCGTAATGACGCAAGACCGTTTGATTATTATTATTTTTCTCGACAACGATTTTATTTTCTTATTTAAAAATTTCTTTTTTTATTTTTTTTTTTTCACCTTATCCGATAATTTATAATTTCGAACGATGCCTCAACACGTCGCACAAGTTACGTACCAAATCGTGCGTTCGAGAGGCCTTCGGGTTATTTCCGAAAAAATTATTTATGAAAACGTTTTTTTTTTTCGTAGATTTTACAAAAAATTCGTCGTTATTACAAATTGTTATGTGTAATTGCAATTATCGTATTGAATAATTGCGAAAAATACTCTGTTGATCGGGGTAAAAGAGGGGGGGGGGGTTGAAATACATTCGGTATTGCGATAAAACGTTTTGTACGATTTAGAAGAGAAGAAAAAATTTTATAAATCTGCGAGATTATTCGTAAATAAAAAAAAAGTGAAAAAAGAATAAACGAAACAAATAATAAAAGTTGTTGTGCCTGAACAATCGAGTCAGACGTTTCGCAAATCGTTTTGTATTCCTTCGTCGTACCGAATCGTGTCAAACGCAATTTTTCAAATACAAATATTTCGTTTCAATAAATAGGCTCGGGCCGAGAGAAAAATTGGGGGGGGGGGGGTGAAGTAAGAAGAGAGAAAAACAATAATAAAATCAGTCTCGATAACGCGATGCGAATGGCATTTGTTCCCGAGAAGTTTTCCAGCTCTCGACAGCGTTGTCCGTTATATAGAATCCGTCGGCTTTTTCGTCAACCCTAACGACGACAAAATCTCGAAAGCACACTTTAAAATATATAAATATATATTTGTATGTATTTTTTTTATTATTACTTTTTTCTCTCTCTCTCTCTTTCTCTCCTTCTCTCTTCTTTGTTTTCAATTATTTTTTGTTTCTCAATTTTGTGTATATATATATATTTTGTTTTTTTTTCGTCGTTTTCAGTCGATGCGAATAAATTGGTTCAACCGATAGTTGGCCGCACGAAATCGTGCGGTTAAGATACTTTTATACGATCGGCGTGGACCAAAGTGAGCGAGCCCACCAATGAGACTAGGGTGCGATCCAGCCAGGTTATCGGGTCCGGATAAATTAGGCCGCCCTCGTAGAAACCCAAGTGACCACCGTGAGCGAGCTCGATGTACAACACGTTGCTTGATTTCACTGAAAAATTCAAATTTTTTAAAATGAATAAATAAATAAATAAATAAATAAATGAATAAATGAATAAATGAATAAATGAATAAATGAATAAATGAATAAATGAATAAATGAATAAATGAATAAATGAATAAATGAATAAATGAATAAATGAATAAATGAATAAATGAATAAATGAATAAATGAATAAATGAATAAATGAATAAATGAATAAATGAATAAATGAATAAATGAATAAATGAATAAATGAATAAATGAATAAATGAATAAATGAATAAATGAATAAATGAATAAATGAATAAATGAATAAATGAATAAATGAATGAATGAATGAATGAATGAATGAATGAATGAATGAATGAATAAATGAATAAATGAATAAATGAATAAATGAATAAATGAATAAATGAATAAATGAATAAATGAATAAATGAATAAATGAATAAATGAATAAATGAATAAATGAATAAATGAATAAATGAATAAATGAATAAATGAATAAATGAATAAATGAATAAATGAATAAATGAATAAATGAATAAATGAATAAATGAATAAATGAATAAATGAATAAATGAATAAATGAATAAATGAATAAATGAATAAATGAATAAATGAATAAATGAATAAATGAATAAATGAATAAATGAATAAATGAATAAATGAATAAATGAATAAATGAATAAATGAATAAATGAATAAATGAATAAATGAATAAATGAATAAATGAATAAATGAATAAATGAATAAATGAATAAATGAATAAATGAATAAATGAATAAATGAATAAATGAATAAATGAATAAATGAATAAATGAATAAATGAATAAATGAATAAATGAATAAATGAATAAATGAATAAATGAATAAATGAATAAATGAATAAATGAATAAATGAATAAATGATTAAATGAATAAATGAATACATAAATAAATACATAAATGAATAAGTGAATAAATAAACAAATAAATGAATCACAATTAATTCCAATGCAGTTTTGTAATTTCGACTTGGCAAACGTGAAAGTTACAATAATACATTTGTAATTTTGTATTGGCAAACACGAGAGTACAAAATACTTTTGCATCTTGTACTTGGGTAGTCTGGTTAAATATACAAAGTGCTTATGTAATGTGTGCTTCGGTTTACCTGCGAAATCCCGAATAGGGATTAACAACAATTCGGGAACGAGGGGATCGTCGATCGCGTTGACGAATACCATCGGCGTACGGATATTGTCGAGATAGTTTATACTACTGCTCCACTTGTACATGTCTTTCACCGATCTGAAGTTGTGCACCTGTTAAAAAATTATATATTTATATATATACAAATATATTAATTATACACTCAGCAAAAAAAAAAAAAAATTGAAGGAGCAGAAATTTGCACTTGCTTTTCTCGTGTAAGCCTCGTCGAGTTCGGGTAACGTTGCAGCGGATATGATGTCTCTCTCATTGAGGCCATGTCGCTGCTGGACTTCTCTCGACAACAGAACATCCTTGTGTCTTAGAATTATGTTTTTCACGGATTCCGTCATAATGTAGAGATAAAAACGTCTGAAGTTTGTCCAATTCAGGAGAAACTTCGTACCCCTGAAATAAAATCATAAGAGTTCGAGTTATGTTTTTTTTTTTTTTTTTTCATCTCACCAATAGACCTCATTGTCGCATGTTCGTTCGTTTTTTCTATTTTTTTTTTCAAGAGAAGAGTTGTCTGTTTTCGAATTCTTTATTATACTCCGGATATTTTTTTATATTCGTGACAAAAAAAATTCAGCATCATCCAACAGTATTGATAAACATGTTCTTCCATTTTCATTGCAATGAACCCAACAATAAAAAATTTTAAAAATAAAAATCTACGTGAAAATGCTCGAATAACAGGCAACTCTCCCCTCAACATTTTTTTTTTTCATTTCTTCGTTTGTTCGCAAATTGATAATCGCACAACGTACTCGATCGCGTTGTAGCCCTGGCAGATGGAAATTGCCCCGATAATCTGTGAGAGTTTCTTGTCTCCGCGTTCGCCCATGTACTTGGTGACAATATTCCCACCCAAACTGAATCCGACGCACACGATTTTCGTGCCCGAGTGCTTCTCAACCAGGCTCAATAGCATCGTGTGATAATCTTCCGTGTGGCCTGCTCATTGTGCAAAAAGCTCTATGGATTACCGATTTCCTGAAACCTTCTAAACGATTTTATTCGCGGAAGAGAGAGAGAAAAAAAATTCGCCAAATTTTTTTTCTCTCTCTCTCTTCGGCCCAGGTAAAGAAAAAAAATAGGTCAACAAACAAACTACAAAAAAATTATTTCGTTATGTTTTTATATCTTTTTAGCGACGAATACGGTAATTGTGAATTACGTAACGCACTAACCGTAGGTGAATATTCTGGGTGCGGTTACTTTGACGCTGGACAAAGCTCCAACGTGGTTGAGAACGGCGCATCTGTAACCGTGACATTGTACGAAATGTACGAAAGTGCGGATGTAAACGCTTTCGGAACTGTTTCCAATTCCTGGACAAATTGCTATCGTGATGTCATCTGTAATTAAAAAAAAAAAAGCCAAAAATTGTAATAAACAAAAATATCGAGGGTGGGCGATTTATGTAAATAGCCCAAAGAGATCCACATGATAAATAAAATATACATGTAATAGAAAAAAATGATTTTTCATGTAAAAAATAATGTTTAATAATATTTATAAAAAAATAATTTTTGAATAATTTTTTATAAAAAAAAAAAAAATTATTTTAAAAAAATTTAAAAGCAAACGGACCCTCGTGGGCGTTGGTGAGTGGTTGATAAAGATCGTAAGTCAATGTGGTCTCGTCTGGCAGTCCGAGAACCACCCGTTCTCCGATAGGCCAAGGACATCTCACCCGACCTATGATGCTGTGAACGATCGTCTGCACGTGTCCGCTGAAACCCCATAATCTCGTGGGTTTGTAACTGCAAAAATTAAAAAAAAAAAAAAAAATTGAAAATGTATGGCACGTGTCAATAATATCAAGAAAAATTTACAATGATCACGAAAAAAAAAGTGCAAATTTCCAAACGATTCGCTTTCAACATTGGTAAGTTATAGTTGTACGAAATTTAACATGTGTCATGTGTTCTTATGGTAAATGAGGCCATTATTGCAATTATTGATTTACCATCAATAAACGCATAGAACTAAAATTCAATACAAAATTTGAAAAAATTTTAGTGCGTAGAATAAAGATTGATGAATGTCCACAAAGAAATGCTGATCGATCGATCTTCAAAATTCAATATCAGCGATTTAAAAAGGTTAAAAACATGATACAAGATGTAATAACATATATTTAGCGATATTTGATGATTATGAATTTCTATAGCATTCACAAAGCAGTTATCATCGAGATTTTTCAGATTTTTGTACTTTTGCCTGGGACTGTATGTGTCATACGTCCTGAAATCGACCCTTTAATCTCTCTCTCTATATATATATATATACGCGGTATGGTTTTGATATGTATATATATAAAGATACACAGCAGCCGTCAGTCTTGACATATCCAGTCAAGGTTTTCGCAAACAACCAAACAGCGTTGAAATAAATTTCTAATGCGCAACGGGGACTGTTCGTGGTTTTCAAGGTCTAGGCCAATATAGCACGACGCCGTACGCAAACGCGTGCGTTCCGCGCCTCTGTAATATTCATGAGCGTGACAAAGTTCGGGAGAGGAGGGAGAGGGGGGGGGGTGGACATACATATAGCCGCAGGTGCTTTAATGCTTTCAGCTTCGCAGCGAGATTCAGATGCCGGTTAACGATAAGCAGCGAATAAAAAAAAAACTCAATGGGGTGGCCCGGCGCGGAAGGGCGCCATATTGATCGACGAATATAGGTTAGGAAATGATCGTGGCTTCCATTTGGCCTCGTTTTCTCGATCGCATAATCGATCCGCTCGTTATAATTGCCCGGAACGTGTGAACCGGCTGTCCGTACAACGGACAAAAGCTTCTTCGCAAGACAATTAACATTTTTGACATTTTTATGACGATTACGACGTTTTTGTCATAAGTTTGCGTCGTTTCCATCGTTGTCTCAATCACCCTTATCGCGTTTTAACGATGAGCTACTTGGAATAGTCGAATAGTTGGAATTTTGATGATTTGCAGTTTTTTTTTACCGACCGAGCATTGTGTCATATAAAAAAACCTAAAAAATTCCGTTATCGTCCCACCAAGTTTCTCATGCTCTCTCTCTCTCTCTTTCTCTCTCGGTCGGCCGGAGAACCCGCTAACGCTGTCTCCCTCGCACTCGTGGCGGCGCCATCAACGTGGCAAATTATTTTCAAAATGAGATGCAACGGTTTTTTTTGTTTGTTTTCTTTTTCATTCCTTTCGTTCTCTCTCACAACCGCAGTAATGTCCATGAGCGCTGTCTCACACGCACTCGTGGTCAGTTCGATCTCCGAGGGAGGACATTCTGTGATGATGCGCAACACGTTTTCGTTCTCTCTCGCTCGACCAGAACCCCCGAGACCGCTGTCTCACTCGCACTCGTGCCGGCTCGATCGATGAAGGAGGACACATCGTGTTGTGCGATGGATGCGCAACACGTTTTCGTTCTCTCTCGTTACTCCTCGACGCCCAAAGACGCCGTCTCACTCGCACTCGTGGCGGTCCATGTGGCGCGTCGTCACAATATAACCCTCTCGTGCGTTACTCGGTCGGTAATGAAAACAGTTATACGTATGTAAAACGTTGCCCGAACGATTATAAACGACATAAAACTCTCACACGCCATTTTTTCGCTAATTCCGAAGCTTGTGACAATGTTTTTTTTCTTCATTCCTACATATTTGAGGCTCATTGAAAACAATGTTCACAATTTTACGGTTTTTGTTACCGACCAAGGGATGGCCTCGAAGGTCGCCCATCCTCGACGACCATGTCCCCGTGGATGATGAATTAATCCATAAACAGTTATCCCAACAAGCCAACCAATCAGCATCGCTTCTCCGCATCGTACGATAATCAAACTACGTAAACGCGGGAAATTCAAATCTCGTATTTCGCAAAAACAAAAAAAGAAGAAATAATATATCTTCGAGCTAGGTTGAGAGCTAGGCTGTTGCCAGACGGCATTCCAAAGAGAAAACAAAACCGATGATATCAACAAACTGTTTGTCGATGTGAAACGTGCGATGCACGTGCTCCGAAGGCGTCTGTCTCTTTTGCAACTCGGTCGTTGCCTTTTCGCGATTGGATCACGACATTCGAACTGTCAATATCGCCGGTGCTGACGCATAACGATTGAATTTGCACTCATTGCCAATACCGATGACTAACTAACTCATCGGTCAACTCGTCTCAAACCGGGAAAGAAGAAAACAATAAAAAAAAGCTCGCGATCAGTCTTATAACCCAAACAAAGAATTACAAAATCACGGAGCCGAACGACAATGCTCGTCACGAAAAATAAAAATACGATTACCATTAGAAAAGACTTGGAAAACCAAAAGAACGAAAAAAGAAAACAAACAATTGGAACAACGAAATAAAAACAACAAACAACAAAATAAAAATCATGAACTTACGGTTCGGCGATAACAGGAGCAATCTTGAGAATGGTAGTCACGAAATTCTGATCCTGGTAATAAAGAACCGGCTTGAGGGCAGCGCTGTTTACGTTCAGTATCCTAAATAGGATAATGAGAATAACTGCGAACACCGCGAGCAGAGCCGTGGACATTTTTCACAAATTAATTGTTCGTTGTTGTTGTTGTTATTGTTATTATTATTATTGTTATTATTATTATAGTTGAGATTATTATTTCGTTGGCAGGACTGTTGTTTGTTTATATTCCTTGCGTGATCTCAATTGATGAAAATGTTGATATTCGGGTGTTCTCGTTCGGTTGGTCTGTGGTCGAAATTCGCGTAAGAGCCGGGAATGACGATCGACCGGGTTACACGAAAAAAAAAGTTTTTTTTTTTTTTTCGTCAGTAGGGCTAGGTCGTCGAGCAGCGAAACTCGCCGGCCCACTGGGCACGGGAAGCCCTCTGCAGCCACACGCGCGCGACAACGGACGCTGCCACACGGTTTAACACACACACATGCGCACACACGGTCGCTCGAACCTGCGCGCGCGCACCACGCGCAGAAAGAACGATCCGCTGCTCTTGGCTGTTCTCAACGTTTTCTTTTTTTTATATATTTTAATTTTTTCTTTTGTTTTTTTCTATTTAGAGAAGTAGAAAAAAAAATTGCAAAAACTTCAATTTATGTCACTCAATTAAGTAATAACGACATTTGTTTAACAACTTGTTTAAATTGTTTATGGAGCGACGTGTCTTGGATTGCAATTTTGGGTGGGAGGACGGTGGGGAGGGAGGGGGGATACCGCGGAACGTATGATGTGTATTAGTCACCCGTTAGATTGGTCGCGAATGGTCTCGAGACGATTACTCATGACGCCGACGATGGGTTTGTGTGTCGGAGCCGGTTGTCTCTTGACATTTCGATGGTTTATGCGTGTGCCGACGTTTTTTGTTTGTTTGTTTTTTTTTCTCTTCCTATTGCGGATTGAAAGATGTCGCTGCGTTTGGTGACGATGGGCGTGTGGGTGTGTGTATGTGATGTGCTTACACGCATAACCCCGTTCGGCTAACTCTTTGTACGTGTTTTATATAGACTAAACCACGTCCAAGCGCAACGCGCAGATGGTTTTGGGCATGGTTGTGGTCGATGGGATGGGGCGACGGGGTATCATTTATGTGCTGTCGGTAAAGCAGCGACGAGGGTTTGGGATTATATACGGAGATTATTCCTCCTCTCTCTCTCTCTTTCTCGCATGATTTCCATTAGTTTGTCAAAAGTGCGAGGAAGATAAGATAAATCTAACCCATGTATTGTTAGTAGTTCGAGAGACATAACTCTCTGAATCTTTCGTAACCATTGTTATTGGCCGCTGTTCACGTTTTCGGACAAAAAACGAGAACGATTAACTGCGGAGTTCCAATACGCAGGCAATTGTTCTCGGTTTTTATTCGATATATCGATGGTTGCCGAGAACAACGGGTTACAGTTTTCGTTATCGACCGAGCAGCGCGTTGTAATCGTAATTCAGTGGGCGATTCGGCACGACCCCGTGTCCTTTCCTCCACGGCGGTAAACCGTAATTACCGCGAACTTTCAATTAGATTTGAGGTTATGCGAAACGTTGAGCGTCCGCTATGAGCGCGAGAGAGAGATATAGCACCATAGGCGCTCGCTACAGAGCGAGAGAGACGATAGACCGCATCGTCGAGTGCGAGAGAGACGGCGCTATCGACGCCCGCCGCGGAGCGACGGAGAACGAACGATTCCATCGGTTCAACGTGATGCGAAACGTTTGGGGACCGCCATGAGTGCGAGTGAGCTGGCGCTATCGGCGCTCGTTGCGGAGCGAGAGAGATAGCACGAGAAAGCTTTAGCATCCCCTTTTAAACGAAGTAATTACGCTTCGTATATCGATCAAACAATCGTCAACCAAAAGACAACGAAAAATCACGCAATTGTTTCTGTAACTCACTGCACCTTGTAGACAAAGCTTCGAACACAGTCCTCTCACAACGTTTTTCCACAAATTCGTGGCGACGAAATGCCGACGAAGAGCAAAGCAAAAAAACGCAACGGAAATGTCAAGAATGACGGTAAAACCGGAAACGGAAAATCCGGAAAATCGAAAAAATCTTCGCGCGGAACAAAACGAAGCGGTGGACGAGCGCGTTTCGCAATGGACATATTCAACGACGAAGTAATGGAAAACGCTTATTACACTTGTCACAATATAATGGACGTGTTGAAATGTCGAGGATTTCCGTGGCCGGAAGCGCAGAAGAAGAAGAAGAAGAAGGGCAAGAAGTAAAAAAACGTCGTAATAACACATCGATAAAATAAATTAATTTATCATTTCACCGATAATTAAAAATAACAAATCAATACTTTTCTTTAGTGTCGATTTTCTTATTTTTACTTTCTTGAAGATTGTTTTGTTTTTTTTTTGGTTTTTTTTTCGTTTCGGCACGGAATGGCATTTGATTTTGTAGCTTTGGTAGTTGGATAATTTGACGTACGAACACACAATGTGCTTTGTTCGAAAGTTGGAAGCGAACAAAAATTTGGATTTTCGCACGAAAGGGGGTGTGCTGCGTTTCGCGTCGTGTTGTGTTCATCGTTCGCGACGCGATTGACGATGAATTTTTTCGCAATAACTGGCCGTGTCGAAATCCGTGCTGGGAATCATGAACGGACCGTTGAATACGCAATGAACTGTCACGTGGGTGCCGTACTGCAAATCCGGCAAAAGCTGGAAATTAAAAAAAAAAAAAAAAAAAAAAAATTAACTCATCATCAATTTATGTCTAAATAATTGTCGTGTGTTTTATTTCGTTTTATCCAAATTAAGAATCACGAATTATTGTAAGCGTTCGTAAGATTCGTTATTATTGTAATTAAAAACTAAAAAAAGGATTACCTTGGGTGTGAGCAAAAAATATTGCGAACTATTCTCCCTTCCAGTTATTTGGACAATCAACTCGAACACTCGACGCTCGTTCACTGCATCCATTCCCTGAAAAATTGTGATTATCATTATCATTATTATTTATGTTTTTTTTTTCATTTTGATTTTGAAAAAATATACAATTAATTTCTAAAAGATTCAAAGGACAAACTATTTTTTTTTTTTTTTTTTTTTCAAAAAATTTCTGCCAATAGTTTGCAAGTAAAAAAAAAATTATGCGCGCTAGGAATTGCCTCACACGGTGACAAATTTAGGGTCAAATAGATGAACGAATAATGCGAACCTGATTAATCTCGTCGACGCAACGAAAAGGTACTCTGGACAATTCTTGAAGAGCGATCATGTAGACGGCTGTCGTGACCGCTCTCTCACCTCCGCTCTGACGTTGTCGCGTTAATTCTTGCAATTCGTCGGCGTCCCGAAACTTTACGCGAATCATCAGACCGTACTGGTCGTAGTCGTGCTAAAAAAAAGAAAAAAATCGGAGAGAAATAATTTTTTCATCAATTTTCTTATTTATTACTCAAAACGTCTTCGAGACTTTTAATGAAAAAAAAAAAAAAAAAAAAAAAAAAGGTTTCTAATGTGGATTCGGTTGACTCACAACATTTTCCGCTTGTTTGAGAATAACTTCACCGGCGCAACTCATGAGACTGAAGTAGTTGCTAAAATTGATATTTATTTTTTCGACGAGTTCGGTGAGTGGGCCGAGCCACAAACTACGTGTTTCTTCGATCTCACGCTCTATGGACGTTTGCTCGACGGTCAATTCCTTTATTTCCTCCTTGAGTGTCTCAACGTTCGCTTGAGTCTTCTCGAACTTCTCGAGAATCTGGAAACAAACAAAATCACAGATATTTCAATGAATAATTTTTTTCAATATCTTCGTCAAGAAATATAAAAAATATATATATATATATATATATATATATATATATATATATATATATATTAAAAATAAAATATTTAAAAAATATCTATCAGAAAGCAATTGATTGGAATTTCGTAATATCAACAATATTTTCGATAATGTATCATCCGTGAATAAATTTCATCGAGTTTTGTAGAATTCATTCGTCGATGGAATTAAAATTTGAATTTTTCAAAAAACAATCGAAGAACAATTTTTCGAACGAAGATTGAATTTAAATTGTCGCGTTTATAGCTTACAGCTTCGCCGTTTTCGTGATCCGCCAAGCAGTAGACTTGCGCCTGTGCGTAATTGAGTTCAGCGTCGATTTCGTCCATCGATACCGGCAATTTTGCAAAAGCCGTGTTTATCTTCTTGAAAGCCGGATCCTGGGGACTCACACCGTCCGTCGATTCCAAAGCCGTTTTGTACAATCTCTTGGTTTCCATTTGCAACGGTTCCAGAGCTTCGTTCAGTCTTTTGTAAGTTTGCTCGGCCGCTTTACAACTGTCCCGCAAATCTTGCGACTCGTTTTCCTTGCGCGATAATTCGTGTTTCAAAAATCCCAATTCCAGTCTTATTTGCGAATTCGTTGTTTCGAATTTGAAACAATCCGACAACAGTGAATTGTACGTTACGTACAACTGTAACTGCGACTTTAACACTACCTGAAATTAACGTGTGAAAAAAAAAAAAATTGATGAAAATGAAGAAAAAAAATCATAATGATAATAATGGAATAAAAAAATTTAATTAGTTTACCTTAATATCACGAGTAGCGTCAGCCTTAATTTTCTCCACGCTGGTTCTGCCATTCTGCAAATCCAAAATCTTTCGATCGGCCACGATAATACGAGTTTTCAGTGCCTGAATCGATTGAATATTACGTTGCAAAGATTGTCTATTCGTGCGCATTGATTCCAATTCGTCATTGATAGTTTTCAATCTGACGTCCGCGTCTTCGATGTCAGCCATGACACGTTGTCGATTAGCTTGCAACTCGTCGTGTCTTGAAAAATAAAAAAAATAAAAAAAATAAACAATTTTAAAAATTAAAAATAAAATAAATAAAATAAATAAAATAAATAAAATAAATAAAATAAATAAAATAAATAAAATAAATAAAATAAATAATGACACCAACGCAAAAATATATATATATATATATATATGTATCTAAAAGCGAAGAAAACACATAATAAATGTTGTCTGGTATACTTTTTCTTGAGTTCGCGCAATTTATTGGTATCCTGTGTTATCGATAGTAATCCATTGCCTCTGACGTGACTTCTGCTCGTCGATTTCGCGCCTGTGTACTTTGAAACTCCCACACCGTAACGATTGTTGGCTGAAATATCAAATAATATAAAAAAAATCAATAATATCAAATAATATTAATAATATAAAAAATAATAAACATCAAAAAATTCATTGAACCAAACTTTTTCAACAAATCTACCAAATTTCATAGAGCCAAAACATTCGATAAACAAGTTTTCAACACAATATTGAACAAACAACATGCTCTCTGTATTTGTTAATGTGAAAAATGAAGAATAACAACAAAAAAAAGTAATAAAAATTTGTTTGAACGTTTGAAGATGAAAATAAAAATTTTCACGAAAAATTCGAATACTCACAGCTGAAGTACAATCGTAAATTGCTGGGAATGTGATCGACATTGTCCTCGACCATCGTAGTGCCGATTGGAATATTGTGTATGTGATTCATCGTCACGAGATATTTGATAATAGTTTCCGGAGCTTCGACGAGCGATATCAAATAATGTTGAAATCCAAATTGTCGAATTTGTTCGATGGCTATGTTCGGAGTGGTTCTCACGTCTTTGTGAGGATCCGAATGCACAACGTTTATCTTCAATTTACGTTCGCTTCGCAAATATTGCAACAAACGATTCATATCGCTCTTGTCCTCGCAAACGAATGCCTCCAAATCGCGATGGGATATCACGTTTTCGAAATATTTCGAATAATTCGCATCTTTGACGTTCATCGTTAACATTATGGGATCGTGAATCACGGATGTGAATTTATCACGATTATTTCGTAGCCACAAAACACCCTTGTGGGCATCCGGATTACGTTTTTCCAACTGATTCAGACGCTTAGAATCCACGTCCTCTGCAGCGTTCATCTCAGAGACAATCACTGAAATGAATATGTGAATTTTTTTAAATTTTTATTTATTCATTTATTTTTATTTTTATTTTTTAATAACTTTAATCGTTGTTTCACCGTATAGAAAATAATTTACATTTATTATTATATTATCATGAATATTTAATAATACAAATGAATATTATTATTTTATTATTTATTGATAAATATCAATTTACGAATATCATTATCATATTATCATAATTATATGATAATAAAGATAAATACTATTATTATTACATTATTATTATTACTTATCAATAAAAATGAAATGTATCGTATATAAAAGTTGTATAACTCATAACTTCTTTCAATCATGACTGAAAAAACGATTTTTTTTGTCTCGAATGGTTTAAAAAAAATGATCGATGATCTTTCATAAACTTTTCAATGACGAATATATATTTTTTTTTTTCACCGAACCGCACATTTTCTTGATCATCGAATATACTATTTATATATATTATCATAGACCTCGAAAGAGAAATTTTACAAAAAAAAAAAAAAAAAATCAAAAAAAAAATCGCAAATTTGTTTCAGTAAAAGTCGACGTATGGGTCAAATTGACCCAGTGTGCGTACTCGTCGGATTAATATCACGCACTCGAGATTATACTCACTTCTGATTGTACTGTCGATGTTCTCCAACTGAGCTCTAAAAGCGTTCATTTCTCGCGTCAATTTTTCGACCGCGCTTCTTTTTTGTTGCAGTTCCAAATTTACTTTACGCTGCTGCGCAACGAGTTCTTCCTCTAAAATCGCGTATCGAGTTATAATTATAAAAATTTCATTTCATCTACGTGAAATTGAATTGAGTTTTTTTTTTGTTTATCTCACCCGTTCCCATATCGTTTAGCAAGACTTCCAAATCGTTGTCGAGCTTATTTTTTTGTTGAACAACGACATTTATCTCCTGATCACGATTTTCTTCCGCGTGAATTTTGTGCTCTCGATTAGTCTCGATTTCTTGCCATTCACGCTCCTTGTTCTCGATCTCGTCCTTCAATCTCTCGATTTTTGCGGTTTTCGTGGCCAGTTGGGAATTCTAAATTATTTGTTCGAAAGAAAAAATATTTTTTTACCATGAAATACACTGAATCAAAAATACCTTTTCGATTATTTTTTTTTTTTTTATATACTCACGTGCATCTCTGCACTTTTCATGAGGCCTGCAATTTTCTTTTTCAATCTTTCCATGGCCACATTGATGGGCATTAATTGTTCATCCAGTTTTTTCATTTTTTTCGCAGCTTCGTCTCTGCCTACTTTCGCCTATAAATTTGATTAATTATGTTAATAATATTTATTCGATGAACAAAGGCGGGGAAAAACATGTGCGAGAGTTACGAAAAAGTTGAATTGTTTTTCAATTTTTTTCTTTAGAGAAATCTTTAGAGATGTCAAAATATTTTTGACTTCGATGAAAATTTGCATTTTTTTAAATTTTATAGTCTTGAGAATAATCTCTCGATGAATTATCAACGTTTTTACAAACTCGTCGAAGTTATTGAAATTTGAAGAAGCATGGAACAACTTTAAAAGCGTTTTTTTTTTCGAAAAACATCGAAAAACTCACTTCGCAAAGTTGTTTTCTGCTATGATCGTACGACACCCAAGCTCTCTTCTGCTTCAACGTTTTAATCTTCTTCTTAATCGCCTTTCTCTCCTTTATGCTGCCCACGACGGATTTCATGGCTTCATACTTTCCGGTCTCGATCACCAACGATCGTGATTTCTTTGCAATATCAGTTTCGCACTGTTTGCCCCTGACGCGATGTTCCTTCAATTTTTGATGATGTTCGAAGAGCGTCGGATCGCCCACCGATCTTTCCGTATTTTCCAAAAGTTCTTGGGCATTCATTTTCGAAAAATCCTGTACCTTGTCCTGCGGAAGGAACTGGCAGAGATTGTCCACCTGGCAAAGACGCGACAAAAACATTTTTACAACCTCGTTTCATCGGCGACGGAGAGAATTATGATTTTTTTTTTGTTCGAAAATGCTTTTGATTCATTCCTCACTTGAATGTTCAAGCTCTTGGTGAGTCTGATGATTTCCTTGTTGTGCACATCGGCCCCGTTGAGCTTCCAGGTGGTCTGATTGGATTTGTTGAATGTGCGCAAAATGGTTATGTTCTTGTTTTCCGTGTCCTTGAGCGTGATCTCGATCTTGGCAGTTTCGCAACCCGTTTTGACATAATCGCTGACGTTGGTGGCTCGTCCTATGAGTTTGGCCTTGCCGCCCAAACCGATGACTATGGCGCAGACTACCGTCGATTTTCCAGTTCCGTTAGGTCCGATAATCAGGTTCAAATTACGACCCGGTTTTATCACAACTTTGTCGTAAGTTCTGAGCGACAAAAAATATCAATGGAAATATCTCAAATTATCGAAATTATTGTGAAATCATTGAGAAAAACAATTGATAGAAAGACAGATGAAACAATAAGATGAAAAAAAAAAATGAAATGATTATTCACAGTGGACAGCAGCAATCCATTGTTCGCGAAGGAAGAAAAAAAAAATGTATCTGGGTTGAACATTGAATAATTTCAATTGGCAGATTTTACTTACACAAAATTTTCCAAATAAATACGAACTATCGTGCCTCTGGCGTCGCCCATGATGATTAAAATTTCGTCTATTCACAGACCAATTAATTCATGGATAATTCTGTAAGAGAACAAAGCAAATAAGTCAGGACATTGTTGCATGTATGATGATGGAAAACACTCGTTTTTGTGTGTTTGTGTTTGTGTGTATGTGTGTGTGGGCATTGGTAAAAACTGAAGAAACTTTTCAATCCGAAAATGTATTGTTGAAACGTGATTATCGATATACGATAACAAATCAATTGATAACATCTACGAGATAATTTTACGTACCTATTGCCTATGATAAACCATCGGTCCACAGACAATGCATGAGATAACAATGAACGATCATTGTCCCGCCTTTTTTTGACTATCCGCACGAAAATTCACGTGCCGCCCATAAACGAAATAATGATAACAATAATAATAATGATAACAAATGTGAACAAGCTTGAACAAGCTTTTGCACGTTCGTTTTTTCAACCGAAAGTCATCGAGAGTTCGGTGAAAAATCACGCTCGCGATCGGTTGAAACTGTCTGTGATTTGTTTTCTATAAACAGAGTTGAATATATACATCTATGCTCATTTCTGGTGAGAGTGAGAGGGACAGAAGGATGGAAAAGATCGCCGTGGGCAAACTATCTCTCTCTCTCCAAACCTGATTGGTCGAGAATGCATCGTACCGGCGTAAGGTGAAGCATTTCAGTCGACAAGCTCGGAAACTGTAATACCGGCCGCTTGGTGATCATACTCGATCGAGTTCAGCATCTGGCCACCACTGGCTACTGCAATTTAGCGCATTATCATTGTTATTTCATTTCCATGGAGATCATCGAACATCATTGTTGATCGTTGACATCGGTTGACATATCGTTGATGAAAATATTGATGGAAGATGGAATTAATCGGTCCATCGTTGGAAACGTTGAAAACATTCAAAACGATTTGTCCACCGGCCGAGGATCTTTGTGTCATATTGAACGACGTTAGATGCGACGAATGCGGATTGTCGTTTCGCAACGAGCCACGTCTTCGAATGCACGTATTGAAAACTCATCGACGTAAAAATTTGGAAAAAATTGTCAAAGAAAACATTCGTTATCACTGTCCCGATATAACGTGCGTTTATTCGACAAAATCACAACGTTATTTCACACAAATGAAATATCTCAAACAGGTTTGTCCAATTGTGAAAAAAAAAAAAAACAAAATGATTTTGAAAGATTTGGAACAAAGATGAAAAGCATGTTTGGTAAAAAAAATTTATTTTCATTAATTTAAATACAATTATACTTATCTTTGATTGGAATGTTTCACAGCATTATTTGAAGGTTCACGCGGCCAAGACGTTCGCTTGTACACTGACTCAATGCGACAAGAGTTTTTCCACCGAAGCTGCCAGACAAGCCCATCTGAGGGTATGCGGCGTCCGATTCGCTTGTCAAGATTGTCAAAAAATATTCGGCACGTACGAGGCTCTTCTCACTCATGCCAAAAGAACAAACCACAAGCTCGACGACAGATACAAGAATACGCTGACGTAAGAATTTCGTCACTGAACATTCTCGATTCTTCTTGTACACATAACCGTTCTTTCTAAATTCAATTCCCAAAAGATAACCTCAAAAATGTGTGTACACATGAGAATCCCCCGCTTAAAATAATCATCTTGCAATATCATCGTTGCAGGAAAGCACGTTCGAAAGCGTCGCCTTTATCTCGACCGACGGATCGTCGCGACTACAAACCCATATCCATTCTGCCACGCGTCGTTCCCGTTCGCACAATAATCGGCGTCGACGTGGCGGTCCAAACGGACGACAACACCAAGCGACGTCAAAAGAATTCCCCAAAAATTCCCAAACGTCGCGAATCCCGACAGACTCAAACAAACGTGACGCCGAAAAAAAAATTCGACAAAGAAACCGTGGAGACTCAAACGACTCGCTTCTCGACGACCGATGCTCAAAACGCAGATACGACGACCTGCCCTCGACTGCGAAGAGCGAAAAATTCATTCGCCAAAATCGATCTCGGTTTCGCCGACAATTTGTCCAACGAACATTTGTTTCCCAACAGTCCGTTGCAACTGCATCACGACGTCGAGCTTCAAGATTGTTTTTGGGGCGAGAAGAATGCAAGTTCGAGCACGCAAACCATGCCGGACAAGGACATGCTCGAAGCCCTGAACGGCGGTGTCAATCACCCTGAACTCGTGTCATTCTACGAACGCACCGATCAACGACAATCCGAAAATCGTCAAAATTCGCGACACTGTTATTCCTTCGAAACAACCAACAACGACAGACAGGTCGAAGTCGAAAATGTCAACGTTGACATCGCACGCACCGATCCCATGCTCACCGTACAAACCTTCAACGACAAATTCAGCAGCATCGAGACCCAAACGGAAATGGCTTATTCGTCGGATTTGAAATTAACGACAGAACATTTTTCCAATATAGAACAGTTGTTGTACAGCAATACTTGCACGCAAACTTGCAACGACATATTACCCGCGGATTTGGAACTGTCGGACATACAGACGCAAACCGCTTGGCCGGAACTCGAGGACGTCACGCTGTCCGGTTCGTCGGTTGCCAATGGGGCTGCTGCTTCGCTGTTAACTTCGACCGAGACACAAACTCGCGATACCACGTGCTGTCGTGACAATTCCAGTTGCACCAATGTCTCGTCCTGTCGTTCGTGGTTTCTCAACAATCGCACCAGCCACACGGAGACGCAAACCGATTTGCTCACCATGTTCGACGAATTTCAATAGGAAAAACAATTTATGTTGTTTGACTCTTACAAGAGGACCTTACGACGTGGTAATTCGGAGTTATACTCTTGTCAACGAAATATCATTACCAGTGATGTAATTTGTGAAAGTAATAGCACGCACTATTTTTTTTGTTTTCGAGAAAAATGGATTCGAAAAATATTAAAACTCTTCTATAGAGTTTTTCGATAGCGACCGTTTCAACCAGCCGCGATAGATTATCTCTGTACGAATAAAAATGTTCATTCGTAAAATTTTTTTATAGTGTTCGATGATATTATGCAAATTGAATTACATTTGATATTTATTTTCAATGGAAAAACGGTTTTCACGGATCTATATTTCTGTCTTTCTCTCAGCAAATCGTCCTTCATTCATTCGTATAAAAATGTTACGTTGAATATGAAATAAAATTTATTTATTTCCGGGGACATTGAAACAGAAAAGTGAAACAGATAAGATTTCATTTCTATTTGAATTTTAAGAATTTCGGCATATACATTCGCACTCAAAACCGAAATGTTACGGTTGCTAACCAAGCATCTTACCACTGTAGCTATCGTGGCTGGTTGAGATGGTTGCTATGAACAGTCTGTATAAGAGTTACAATATTTTTCAAATCAATTTTTCTCGATAACAAAAAAATAGTGCGTCCTATTACTTCAACAAATTACATCACTAGTAATGATCTTTCGTTGACAAGTCTTACTCCAAGCAAAAATTACCACGTCGTAAGGTCCCCTAGTGAGTCCCCAACGTGGATTTTTTAGGCACCTTTGCAATGGGAGTCATTGGGGTGATTCTTATTTGAGTCATGTTCGAATGTTGATTTTGCCGGAGGCTCAATCGAAGCCAGAATTTTTTTTTTTTAAATTGTTAAGCCTGTCATAAAGCTTCTAGTCCAATTCTAATTACCGCCTGAGACCTGGTGAATTTTTCCATTTTAGATATATTGATTTTATTGAATTATTTGAAGCCCATCTGAAAGTTGTAAGCATGGAAATTTGAAATAATGAGCTTTATTAGCAAAAAGCAAAACAAAAAAAAGGGGGGGGGGGGAGATTGAAGGCACGAGTAAAAAAAAAACTAATAGCGTATGTAGATGACGAGTACGTTGGATACACGTCGATTAATTATATTTATTATCCCTCCGGTTGAAATATATCTTTGAGGAGGCGATTATAGTTTTGTATATAAAAGTACAACAAATAAGTTATAAATATTGAAATATTCTCTCGTCGTTAATTAAAAACCGGGACAAAGCGTTTTGATGGACACGATAATGATGATGATGATGATGATGATGATCGATGAATGATGATGATTATTATCGATAAATATTATTATCAGAATTATTAGTGGATGGATAATTATGATTTAGTAGTAGCATGGATGAGTGGTAGGGCGGACCGAAAAAATACAAAAATTTTGTTCGATATTTTCTTGGTACAGATTGCACTTCGTAGAATCCTGCCCGAAAATGAACCCGATGGGACCATTTTTGGGGTTGTGCTCGATTTTTTTAAGTTTCTCCATTTGATTAACATGGGAAGAACATGACGTTTTCATTTAAAAAATCATAGCTCCGCGAATTTTACACGTACTTCGATCCCGTAAGTTCCATTTTGAAGCTCTTTAAAAACCGCTTAAAATGGCTTGTGGACCTCCGAATCAGATTGCAACTTCCATCGATAAATGTGTTTGAAAAAAAAAAAAAAAGAAAAAAAAATCAAAGTGAAATCCGTACCAAAAAATTGTAAGAATTGTTTGTTTTTTTCGCGCCACCCTAACGAGTAGTCATCGACGAAAAGCAAAATTCTAGTAGCTTTTCTCAATTTGGATCGCGATTCAAAGTTCAAGACGATGGGGGGAGGAATGAGGAACTTTTAATTGATTTGCTATCCGTGACAAAATCGTTGAACGAGAATGTTTTTTTTTTTTTTTTTTTCGGCCCAACGATGAGTTTTACAATGCCGGTCCAGCGGCATTGTCTTCTTCGAAGTCCGGCAGATAGTCTTTCGTTCGATCCTCTATCCTATCGATGTTCTCGAGCGTGGAAGCCAATACCTTGAGATTGTTCACTCCGGACATTAATTGGCTGTGACACGGACGAATAAATTGGATCAATCCATGAGCACGTGAATTTTTGATAATTCGCACGCGAGTTATTTACCGTAATGAACCTTCGGCCGAAGTCGCAGCTGCGCGTAACTCGTCGCTCAATTTTTTAATTTTTCGTTCGGATCCCGGTGTTCGATAGTCAACGGAGTTGCTTCCCGCACCCGCTTGAAGTTGTTGATTCTCAACGCGTAATATCGTTACTTCAGCCTTTGATCAAATTAATCATATTACATTTTTTTTTATAGTATATAGCGATACTAGTGCGAAAACAGTTTTTCTGACGAGTGTGAGTTTGCAGCACGAGTATCACCACAAAAGGGCCCTATTTTATGTCACAACGTGTGTAAATGTGGATTTACACACGTGCGTAAAATGCGGTTTTACGCACGGCGTGTCATAAAATTATTTTTATCGTTCTAACTTTTGGTTTTTGACGTTTATTAACTTACCGTCAGAGCTTTAACTTGTTGCTTCAACAACATGACAGTATTCTCGGCTCCTTTGGCCCTTTTCTGCGTCGAATCAAACACAAACGTTAGACTCATCGTGCTAAATTATCGGAAAAATCGAGCGAATGGCACTTACCGTACTTTGTTTAAGATTCGCTTCTACCTGCTCCATGGCTTTCTCGAGATGAGCCGTTTCCTCGCGATCTACTTGTCGTCTCAACGTTAATTGGGCCTTCAGAGATTCTACCCTGTGTTGACACGATCGAATGATAATTGTTTTAATCGTTTGAGACAGTGAGAGAGAAAAAAGAGGTCAATAAATTGAAAAGAAAAATAAATATTCGACCATTAACGTGAAGGGGATCGAAATTCAGAGCGATCAAAATTCGTTCACGTAGATATATATATATATATATATGTAAAAAACGAAACGACACTGATAACACCATACAAATATCAATGGAGTGTAACCCTTTGAATTATTGCAAGAAAACAATCAAAAACAATTTTGAAAAATCAATGGATTTTTATCGTCCCGTTCAGACGCTGGCTAAACAACGCTGTGTAGACCAAAAGTTCACATGAACAATTTTGTGGAGAATCAAATTTCCCACAAAAAACGTTCTCGGAGGCATATGTCTAACATCGATGGTTTACCCGTGGGAAAGCTCGAAAGTGGCAATGTGAGAAACCGCGAACACTGATCGTTCCGACCCCAATTGATTATCAATTAACAACCAATACGCACATTGTCGTTCCTTCGGCGATCTGTCTCCTGGCGATGGTTAGCTCATCCCGTAGTCGTTCGTTCTCCAGTAACAACTGCATTTTAATGTACGAATATTGGTTTAAACGTGATAATGATAAAGGTGCGTCGAAAAAATTTTCGACCGCATCGTATGATAATAATTATTGCAATAAATCATGGAACAATTTACTGACACTGGAATCCGAACGTTCGGACGGAAAATTGGCCAAGGACGAAGTCGATTCGATGGCGGTAGCACCGACTCGATTTCTGATAGGGCCGTCGTTCAAAAAATCTGGCAAAGATTTGTTGACGCTGGTGTCGTTGGCCGAACAATTGCCAGGACCTGTTCTCTCGTCGTCGTTGGACATTCGAGATTCCAGAGCCGCAGCCGCCGGCGGTGGCAGATCGAATGGCAATCCTTCGACGTTTTGCATTCTTCCGACCGAATCGAAACGTCGAATCGCCAGACGATCGGGCCTGGCGCCGAACGACGACGATTCCGAACATCCGGCTGTTGTTTTTCCAGCTGCGCAATGTTTGTCTCGGATCTTTCGTCGTTCCAAACCTCCGGTGAGATCGAAAGGCAAATCTCCGGTGATTTCCAATTTGTCGGGTTCGGCGCGACGCGTCGCGGCTCGACATTGGCCGGCGTTGGTTCGTGCGAAATTGCCGAAGGAGGGAGCATCGACTACGGAGGCGCAGTTGGCGGACGACGACTCCGTAGGCGCCGGGGTTTCGTGATTCAGGTAGCACTGTTCTATGACCAAATGATCCTGAACAAAATCCGGCAGCTCGGTCGGATTGCGCGAATAAACCGCTTCGGTTTGGGGTCCCGCGCTACTGCGAGGCTTGTCCGTCGCGTTTCTCACCGGCGAATAGATCTTTGGTCTCGCTCCGGCCAAATTGTAGTTGGTGCGCGAGTCCTTGCTCAGAAAGTGCTTGAAACTGAATGGATTTTCTTCTCGACGCGGCAAATCTCCACCTGCGAAAAATATACGCGCAAAGTTTTATGGAAAAAAACAAAAAAAAAAAAGGTATTATTATTGCATAAAAAAAATATGATTTATGTCTGGGGTCCAGTGGACCCCGAGTGACTGTGACGAGTTGATTGTATTACGAAAGAATGTCGATACGGAAGATGGTTCACACAATTTCTTTAATTTCCATTTCCAAAGTCTTTCTTTGGAGGAAAGTGAAGCTAATATTATTTTTTTCAAGTTCAATACGACGCTTATAATCCGGCTAGCGATTTTAACGTCCTTTGAGCGTACGTCGAAACAGCATGGACAAATATTGCTACGCCAAGAGAAGCGTATCGAAATCTATGGACCGAGTATTCTATTTCTGTTTGTAATATCGATAGTCGACGCGCCGCAGAATTTTTTGGCACAATTGCCAGTCGTCGGCGTGTCGCATTCGATTGAAAACAAAAGGTCATTTTTTTTCTTTTTTTTCTTTCCAGTCAGCCACAAAGAGAATTCTTCTCAATGAAACGAAAATATCTCGAAGATCGATGATGAGTTTGTCACGTAAATGTCACAAATGTGATTACACAAACCTGTGGACGATGTCGATTCTTCGGCAATGCGAGAATTATTGTCACGACATTGTTCGACACTCGAGACGTCCGGAATCTTTGGATCTTTTCCATCGTCTTCGTCGTCGTTTTCGTCGATCGACGATGACGACGATGACGAAAATTCGTTGGCTCCACGACGATTAGCCATTGAAAATGATTTTTTTTATCCTTTAAAACTTGATAATTGATATAATGGAAAAGAATGTTGTATTGCTTTTCAATGTCGTTTGTGTCGCGATGTCGATCGGATTACATAGCTACTCTCGGTTATTTCCACTCGTAATTCGCAACTCGGCTTTCAGTGGGGTCCGATCGGCACCCGGTTCGGAAGGAGACGACTGCGAACATAACACAACGCTCGGTTTTTTTTCGCGATCACCCGATTGGCGCTCATCTCTGCGGCCAAACTGCCGAACTTCGATCGATGTGTGAACTCAACGCTCGGACGATGTTACAGATTTCGCACGAACTCAACAATCTTATGAGAATATTATAATATATGAATATACATATATAAATATATATACATATATATGTATATAGCAAAATACTCTCATTGTGCACATGAATTTAAGGGCATGAAGCAGGATTAAAGAATTATGTGGTCATGAAACATTGTTTAAAAAATGTCTTTTCTGTCATTTGTTTTTTTCGAAAAACCCTGAAAACAAACATTTGCTCTTAATTTACGTATCACCATAAAAAGACTTAGCTTTAATATTACTTTGGGCTCGCTCGAATATATTTTTAAGGCCGGACCAAATATATGTGAAATAAGAATAATAATAAAATAATAAATAAACAAGGAGGACGAATGGGTGCGCAATACGGTACTGCGCATCCGCTCGGCTAATTCAAGCAAAGAAGATGGATTACATGGAACCGTATTCGCCGTGGTAGCATTTGGCACGAGGAATAGAGTTCCGTCTTTTGGCGATAGTTGGCGCGCTGATACATCCGTGTGCCAGCCCAGAGATGAGTTGGGAGATGTCTGGAGGAGGCCTTTTTAGTGGCTCCAATGAAAGACGTGCGAACCTGGTGGCGAAACCCGAAAGTTGGAGGTTAACAATGGTAATCAACCAAGCAATCTCGGGCGCTCGTCGGATTGCGTTCGCGCGCACGCAGTGGGCGTGGATAAGCGCCACAGACGTGGTGCGGCGAAATTGGAAAGTTGGAGGTTAACAAGGGTACTCAACCAAGCAATCTCGGGCGCTCGTCGAATTGCGCTCGCGCGCACACAGTCAGCGTGTATAATCCAACCGGCAAATTACCGACGGAGTCGATCGATACTTGATATAGCACGCGCGCACGTAAATGCTTGTGGATGACGGCTTCGGTTCGGAGAATTTTTTCGCCGTTTGCGTCTCGTTCGCGACAATCCAGTCGCGCGTTTCGCTTACATTGTAGCTATGTTTACCAGGCTCTCTCTTGCACCACCGTTATCTTCAATTAGCACCTGCTCACTTGGATTCCGTCTTTCTCATTGCATGAGGTCTACTGCATATATATACATATACATATATATATATATATATATATATCTTTGAGGCATGAACCGTTATATCATATCGCGGAGATATGGCAACGATGTGATCTCATGGTTGCCGAATCTCCGCACCATCCGAACAGCTGTCGGCGAGAATCCGCAAAATCGTGTTTCGCTCGTTTCGCTGAGAAATACATACGGGGGAGAGCACGGGTTTATCGGAAATGCTCGGGACAACTCGGCTTTCTACGCCGAGATAGCAGACGTATGTGCGTTGAGACTGGCTCGGGCCGGTAATGAACGTAGCCTTCTGATTGGCCCGCTCTGCGCATGATCGGACCGGAGGCGGGAGATGCGAATGTGACAGAAAGAGCTTATAACTTTCTGACACTGCGTTTGAGGTTATTCGTCTATATGTTCACATTCGCATCTCCCGCCTCCGGTCCGATCATGCGCAGAGCGGGCCAATCAGAAGGCTACGTTCATTACCGGCCCGAGCCAGTCTCAACGCACATACGTCTGCTATCTCGGCGTAGAAAGCCGAGTTGTCCCGAGCATTTCCGATAAACCCGTGCTCTCCCCCGTATGTATTTCTCAGCGAAACGAGCGAAACACGATTTTGCGGATTCTCGCCGACAGCTGTTCGGATGGTGCGGAGATTCGGCAACCATGAGATCACATCGTTGCCATATCTCCGCGATATGATATAACGGTTCATGCCTCAAAGATATATATATATATATATATATATATATATATATATATATGTATATGTATATATATGCAGTAGACCTCATGCAATGAGAAAGACGGAATCCAAGTGAGCAGGTGCTAATTGAAGATAACGGTGGTGCAAGAGAGAGCCTGGTAAACATAGCTACAATGTAAGCGAAACGCGCGACTGGATTGTCGCGAACGAGACGCAAACGGCGAAAAAATTCTCCGAACCGAAGCCGTCATCCACAAGCATTTACGTGCGCGCGTGCTATATCAAGTATCGATCGACTCCGTCGGTAATTTGCCGGTTGGATTATACACGCTGACTGTGTGCGCGCGAGCGCAATTCGACGAGCGCCCGAGATTGCTTGGTTGAGTACCCTTGTTAACCTCCAACTTTCCAATTTCGCCGCACCACGTCTGTGGCGCTTATCCACGCCCACTGCGTGCGCGCGAACGCAATCCGACGAGCGCCCGAGATTGCTTGGTTGATTACCATTGTTAACCTCCAACTTTCGGGTTTCGCCACCAGGTTCGCACGTCTTTCATTGGAGCCACTAAAAAGGCCTCCTCCAGACATCTCCCAACTCATCTCTGGCCAGCCACGTGAAAGAGACCTGAAGCCCCGCCCACACAGGCATCTCTATCGTACAATCGCGGCCGCGCGTCGCGCGATGATACTTGCCCTCTCGCACTAGTCCAGGGAAGTGCTGATCACATATACACAGCCATCCCCATGCGAATGAACCGATAGATTCGATTTTCGTCTAAATTGGGGGTCGAAAAACCTTTAAAAGTCGGAAACATAGTTTTCGGCTTTGCTGCAAACGAAACGACGTTCACTACAAACCTTTTCACACCCAAATCTTTAAGATTAACGCTTAAGAATCAATTTTCATGACCCATCGATTGGGGTCAAAAAAAATTTTTTTTTTGTAAAAAACAATTCATTTTACATAAAAAAACCATTTTTTTTCTTCTACAAACGAAAATTCGGTTTACAGGGACACATACAAGGGTATCCCTATGTGAATCAACCGTTGGATCGACCATGCAGAGCCATCCCCACGTGAATGTACCGATAAATTCGATTTTCGTCCAAATTCGGGGTCCAAAAACCCTTAAAAGTCCGAAAAATTTTCATTCCGCTTGGCTACAACCGAAACGACGTTCACTACAAACCTTTTCACACCCAACTCTTGAAGATTAACGCATAAGAACCGATTTTCCCGACCCATCGATTTTCGCCAAAAAAAATTTATTTTTCGTAAAAAAAAATTTATTTTTCATAAAAAAACCATTTTTTTTTCATAAAAAAACAATTTTTTTTCTTCTACAAACGAAAATTCGATTTCCAGGGACACATACAAAGGTATCCCTATGTGAATCAACCGTTCGATCGACCATGCAGAGCCATCCCCACGTGAATGAACCGATGGATTCGATTTCCGTCAAAATTGGGGGTCCAAAAACCTCTAAAAGTCGGAATAAATTGTTTTTCGCTTGGCTACAACCGAAACGACGTTCACTACAAACCTTTTCACACCCAAATCTTGAAGATTAACGCTTAGGAATCAATTTTCATGACCCATCGATTTGGGTCGAAAATTTTTTTTTTTTCGTAAAAAAAAAATTTATTTTTCATAAAAAAACCATTTTTTTTTCTTCTACAAACGAAAATTCGCTTTCCAGGGACACATACAAGGGTATCCCTATGTGAATCAACCGTTCGATCGACCATGGAGAGCCATCTCCACGTGAATGAACCGATAAATTCGATTTTCGTCAAAATTGGGGGTATGAAAACCTTTAAAAGTCGGAAAAAATAGTTTTTGGCTTCGCTACAAGCGAAAAGACGTTCACTACAAACCTTTTTACACCCAAATCTTGAAGATTAACGCATAAAAGTCAATTTTCATGATCCATCGATTAGGGTAAAAAAAAATTTTTTTTTTACCAAAAAACCGATTTTTTTTCTACTAGAAACGAAAATTCGGTTACCAGAGACACATACAAGGGTATTTCTACGTGAATCAACGGTTAGATCACATATACAGAGCCGTCAACATGTGAATGAACCGTTAGATCCGAGTCTTGCGTAGTTGAGTTTTTGGGTAGAATCGATGGGCATACTTACTTTATCGGAACAATGATTTCCAAAACAATTTGTTCGAATAATTTCCCATAGACAATTGCAATTGGCAAAAGAAAAAACTCATACATCTTTTTTTTATCTGACTTGAATCATAATAATAATAATACTAATATTGATATTAATAATAATTATTATTAACAACAATACTAATAATAATAATACCGACAACAACAACGAAAACAACAACAACAACAATTATTCGATCCTTTCTGATTTCTCAAAGAACGAGACGCTTACCTGACAGATATATGGGCGCCCCTCGCCACTACAGAGCGTGAGTGGTGGGGATGAGACTGCTTGTTCCGAGCTGTGGCACATGAGAAAGAGTGAGCTGTCCGAGTGCCTCGCTGCGTAGACCGTAAGTAGGAAAGAAACCGCGTAACCATAGCCGAGGCGTATAAGAAAGAGTGAGCCACCCAACTGCCCCCCGTCAATGCAAACCGTGAATAAAAGAGAGACGGCAATGGGGCGGAGTCAGGCGAGAAATTTCTGTGTGCGTGCACACGGACGAGCTGCCCCAGCGATAGCAGCGCCACACTCGGGCAGAGGTGCCCCAGGATCTCGATGCTGCGTGCTGCCTCGCCTATCCTGAATACGGTTCCATGTAATCTATCTTCTTTGATTCAAGTCACCCGCCCAGCACTCCACAGCACTCGACGTTACGTCGACATAACCTTTGAAAATTCTCACGTTTGTTTAATCGTAATTTCATCGAAAGTGTGACAACAAATTTTCTAAAAAATGCCAAAAATTTGCTGCATCAATAACTGTCGTACTAAATCAGCGGATGATGAATCTAAGGAACGGAAATTATTTTCAATCCCACAGGTATGTGCGATCATCCAATCGAAATCGAAAAAAATAATACTTCGTCCAATATACACAAAATTACTCGAAAAAACGTGTATGCAAAAAAAAAAAAATGACTATTCCAGTCCCCAAAAATGTTTTCAAAAATGTTCAATTGAAATATGTTGTGTAAAATTTTTTTTAGGTTATGTCAATAAAACTCTAATATTTTTTTGTTCAATTCTATTGCAATGAACTTAAGCCCGCTTTTTTCCCCGCTATATACTTTCAAAAATTTATTTTCCAGAATGCGCCGCGAAGACAAGCATGGTTGAAAGCAATGTCCTCGCATTTGAAAGAAGGAAAAAAAGATTTGAAATATTATCGCGTATGCGATCTACATTTCGAGGAAAATGATATTCTTCGAAATTATTATATTCTCTTGAAGGACGGCACGACGGACATCATACCGCGATTTGCGGTGACCCTCAAACCATCCGCCGTCCCGTCCATTTTCGATGGTTCCAAAAAAATCCGAACTAAAGTAGATTCTTTTGTTTCGGAAGAAAAAATTTGTGTGAGTTACAAATTACATGGTGAAGGATGAAAAAATTTGGAAAGAGGTGTTAAATTCGACAATTGACACTTTTACTCGCTAACAGTCGCAAGATCCGGTGGCTGTCGAAGAGAAGAGCGTGAAAAAAGCGGCTTGCGAAGTAGTCGACTTAGAGGCAGAACCGACTCCGCCCAAAGGGGCAAAAGAAACGGGCTTTGTTCGTCATGTGGAAAAAAAACCGGTATACAACTTGCAGATGCTGGACAACGATTTGAAAAGCAAGTGGAAGGACCAAAATATTCATTCTTGGGGAGCCACCATGATATATTCCGGTCTTATTTTATCATATTACGGTGACTATCGAAACGTCGGAGCCAAAACAATATTGGTGAACGAAGATATGACCGTACAGGCAATTATCTTATTTTCATCCTATCCTCGATCCTAGATCGGTCACTGACTCACGAATGGGTGAAATAGTCTCAACAGGTCCTGCCAAAATTGACATCAATCGGTTCACAACACCGAAAATTTTCATAAATACGTCAATAATGTTGCGTCAAGATTGTAAATTTATTTTGCGTAAAATTCTCAAGACTACAAAACTTCACGAAAATAAAAAAAATTCGAATAATCGAAGACAAAAAAAAAAACTGATCTTAACTGACTAAGTTGCAGAAAGGCGGTTTCGAGAAAAACGCGTTCAAAGTTGTTTCCCTTAAAATCTCAATAACACCGAAAATTTTCGTTAATACGTTAAGAATTTTGCGTAAAGATTGTAAATCCATTTTGCGTAAAATTCTCAAAACTACAAAACTTCACGAAAATGCAAAAATTCGTAAAATCAAAGACAAAAAAAAATCTCAAAAAAGGCAACTCTCATTTTAACTAACATTCACTGTCGGAAAAATGCAATGCACAAAATAAATATCGTAAAGAAATATTATTTCATCATTGTAATGTATTTCTGTGTTTTTTACAGATACGATTTTCCGGAAAAAATTATATGAGACATTTGAAGAAAAAAATAACGCGTCTGAACGATGTTTTGTTAATCATGGGACAAGTTGAAAAAAATAATCGTTGCGTAGGAGTCGACGATGCGAGTCCCTGTCCGAACGATTATTTCGAATCATCGTCGAGATCATTGAGCACCCGATGCTTCGAGTGTCGAATAAAACGCAGACAACAAATCAATAATTCGGCAAAAGTTGAAAAACGCGCGATTTTGAAACGAATCAGAACCAGACAATTGATTAAAAATTTGAAAGGAAAAAACGAACGTTTGCACAAAACTGTGAGTATCGTATGAAAAATTCTACGAATAATTCATAAACTTGTTTTTTTTTATCTTTAAAAAATATTACAATCTGTTCATCGACCATATGGACAATATTTGTTGTTTCAGATTGAAACGATGAGAGAAACCATCGAGGAATTGAAGGATCATTGCGATTCAGCGTCATCGGAATTTTTAATCGACAATGAATTCAGCAGTCTCGTTGCCAAAAATTTGAATGCTCTGAAAGTTCGACTCGACCGTTTCACCAAATGTTCCGAAGATGCCTGAATTTGTTTCCAGAAATCTCTACTTTAAGTTTTTCATTAACGACAAAACGATAGACGTAACATATATATTTATATATATATTTATATTTGTTAATTCTGAATGACTCGGCGTTTTTTCGTTGACCCTAGATTAGTCACCATACGAGGGAGTCGACGACGCGCATCGTTTCTATTATTTACTTGCAAACTATCGGCTGAAAATTATTCGAAAAAACTTCGAATTTGTCCTTTGAAGCTTTTGGAAATTAATTATATTTTTTTCAAGCAAATGAAACATTCGGAATTGAGGTTAATAATTGAGGAATAATTGGATAATTAAAAAAATAATTAAGACTTTCCTCACAGGTGGCCAAAGTCGTTGGGTCGCTTATAGTGATCAATCTAGGGATAAGAATAAGTGAGATTGACAATTTTTTTTTGTTATGTGTCCGTTACGACGACATAACGACGCGGTAACGACGGTACCGAATCACAACGACCTTTTTTTTATATTTTCATATTATTATTTTTTTTTATTAATTCGTAACCATCGGATAAATGCATACTGAGCGCTAAAACGTCGGTAACAAGACTTGGATCGTTCATACACGTCGACAAGGGTTTCGAAACAGCATCCAGCCCTTCACAAATAAAAATGATACGAAAGAAATGCTTTGCTCCCGAACGTCGAGTAAATTATTTTTTTTATTTAATTTCATATATAAGTTTATATATATATATATATCTGTATATATCGTCTTAAGATTTCTTTTTTTTTTTTTCGAACAGAGATTTGTGTATTATAGAATATGTATAGTGTGGGTTTTTAAATTCGCGGGGCAAGGGTTTAGAAAAAAAGGTTCGGGCGGGGGTGGGGGGGATAACGTATTACATCGATACCTCATGATTAGTTTGACTGTTTGGCAATGTATAATAGCAAGATATACGGGGGAGACAAGCGGAATGAAGATCGAGCCAACAATGTCAAAATTAAGGTGTTATGTATTCAATTGTTTGCGATAAAATTGAGGAATCTTCATGATTTTTTTTTTTGGCCATGTTAACATAATTTTATTGTAATGCAGTATAAATTAATACCGCATTTTTTGTTTTGATAAAACGATTTTAACGTGGCTAGAAAAAATCATGAAAATCCCTTAATTTTTTCCCAAACAACTGAGACATTATAATCCCTTAAATAATATTCAGAATAATTTGAGGTACCGGCTCGGCGTGCCACGTTTATACATCATTGTAGATCGTGTCATCCGCCATTATGATCGTCGTTACTTGTAAAAACTACTATGGAGATAGCATTCGTATTCTGCGGGGGGAGGGGGGGGGGGTCGGGCAGGGGGGAGATTACAACCATTGCTCGTAAATACCGCGTCGAATTGGCCGTCCGATGCCAATCGATGTGATTAATTAAAAAATTGTTTTTTTTTCTTTTTTTTTTTTTCATTTTTTCGATTTTTTTTTTCGCAAGGGCCTTTGGAATATTGAGATTATCATAAAAGTTTATCAATCTACATTCTTTCACGATTATAATTGATTGGCTTTAAAATTAATATTACGGTTAAATTCATCCATTGCGCTCCTGTTTTTTTTTTCTTGTTTTTTTTTTTAATCGTTCTCTATCTTTTTTTTCGCATTATACTTCACTGTCTTGTCGATCTATGTTCCCCACAACGGCGACTTGCAGGGCGTTTAATTTTACATAGGGCCCTCTATGAGACTAATCTTCATTGTGAAGTAGTAGGTACTTCGTCCGAGACAAAGTAGAGCCACAAGGAATGCACCTGCGGGTAAAACAATCAATCAATAAAAATTATTAAAAAAAAAAAAAAAAAAAAATTATCGATGATACAAGAGTGTTATCGATGTTCGGACACTTTGAGTGAAAATAATAAGTTTCGAATGTTTAAAGCTCCGAAAAGCTCCGCAATGTCCGATATTTTTTTTTATCGAATTTAGATTTTTCCAAGAATCGAAATCTCGGATTTTTTTTTTGTTACGATCGGATAATGCAGCGAAATTTGAAAATTCCGAACGTTTAAATGTCCGACAGGTCGATGAACAGGTCCTTATAGATATGTATAAGGAACACGATGCCCACTCCAATTTTATTAAAAAAAGTCCCTCAATTTCGATGAAATATCTGGGAAAAAAATGTTCGTCCAATTAAAAAAGGGAAAAAGAGCAGTTACCATTTAGTAAAAAAGAGGTTGGGGGAAGGGAAAGGAGGGGTCTAACCATTCGTTGAACATTCAGGATTGTACTTGCGATACAATGCATTTGGAATTTTTTTTTTTTTTCGGAACTATGTCGGTTCGAGACTTTGGCCTGGTCGAAAAAAATTGCATTTTTGCTATTTTTTTTTAGACCGTCGCTTTTGAACATTCGAAACTTCGCATCTCCAATCCGACACTTTTACGACGATGACGAATACTCACCGACGTAAGCCACGTATATACCGCCGTTTGTTCCCACGAGCGTATATGTACCGACCTAACGAACAAAGTAAACATTTTCTCGTTTATTTTCGTAACGAACAGAATAAACATTTTTCGTTTAATCTCGTAACGAACAAAATAAAGATTTTTCGTTTATTTTCGTAACGAACAAAATAAACATTTTTTCGTTTATTTTCGTAACGAACAAAATAAACATTTTTTCGTTGATTTTCGTCACGAAAAAAATTAACATTTTTATAACGAATAAATTCCTGAAACTTCGTATTTCAAAATTTTATCAACTTTCATTTCATCAACATTAACAACCGTGACAACGAGACTCACCGTAACAGCGATTCCGATGAACAATGCAATTAATCCGGATATGACAAACGCAATACCGCGTCCTCTAGCGAAATCCGGTCCAACGGAAGATACTTTACGGCAATGCGGACATCTGGCTAGAGCATTGTTGAGTGTATTGAACTGCAAACAAAAAAGATTAACACCCGAAACTGCCCATAACGACGATTGATTCAATATCCAGGATTCGATGGGTCGATCGGTGTGTCGGATGGGAAAAAAAAAACAACGACAGAATTTCAATCGAATTTCCCATAATTCACGAGATTTAAAACAAACAAAAAAATGTAGCGTCGACCTGATCCACCCTCCGATCCGTCCGCAAAAACTATCCGACGATTCTCATTCTTACGAGGAATGTGTCGTGACAATGAGCGCAGCAGACTCTGCACATTCCGGGCATGGAAAGTACCGGCGGCGTCACCGGACTCGGCGCCAAATTGATGATCCTCTTGCAATTTGGTCTCGGACAGGCTATGCGCTGCGACGAACTCTTGCATATGAGCAAACAGTTGCACGGACATCTGACGTATTTCTTGCCCGGCGGAGCGTTTCTTATGGGCTGCGAATTAACATTCCGTCAATGCGCATCCAAACGGAAAATTAAAAAATAAAAAAAAACACAAACAAAAGGCAAATAAAATTGAGAGGTTATGAGACAAAGAAACACGGTCGTACGGTAGCTTCGTTACATTGACCGCATTTGACAACGTGTTGATCCTTTTTGCCCGATATGTCGATCATGGCCTGACAGACTCGGCATGTGACCATCGGAAAACCGCTCTGGCTGGCCGATTGAAACGACGGCGGCAATTCGTCCGGACCGATCGGCGAAACTGTGTTGACGTTGGATTGCGATCCGTCTGTGAAACGCAATCGAGCAAAAAAAGAAAAACAAAAGTCATCACGAAACAACAATTTGTAAAGAATGAAAAAAAAATAATAATATAAAAATTGTTGATAGATTTTGATTTTGATTTACTAACCGACGGCATCGCTCGTTTGAGAGCTATAAGTGACATTATCATTCTTGAGGAGCGGTTGACGCTCGTCCTCCTTTCCGTCACCCATTTTTCGTCGTATTTCGTCGTTTCAAACGTGTATTCGTAATTTGTTCGTTTCTTTTTTTTTTTTTTTTTTCAACGTTGTGGGTTTTGGAATCGGTCGAAAATTGTTAAACCTCGACGGGGGTTTGTCGAATACGTCGTTGTCAGCTGGTCCTCACGGTCCGTACAAGTCCGAATCTTTTCGGGTTTTTTTGTTTTTTAATATCGTTTAACCGAATCGATTGTTATGTACGAACCGTGATTCACGATTACCGTGTGATCACCGTTCGAGTATTATCGCAATTGCCAATCGACAATCGACGATACACACACGAACGTTGTGGGAAAAACTTTCAACGCAACGATGAAAAATAATTATGTTTTTTTTTTCCCGATCACGTTCACTGACATTTGCGATATATTATTGTGTGTTATTTGCGCACGTAATGACGGACAGCGCCATCGATTGTCGATTGAGATCGTTAATTTTTCGTCGCGACAGACAATCTCTTTTGTGTCCAATCCAGTCGAATCTTTAGGTCATTTGTGTTGTCTTGGGCTTAAACCACGACCCCTGTCGTACAATGGAAACAACCGAGGTGACGATAATGACTGTTTTATAGACCAGGTTAAGGATCGAGCTTATATGATCGGTTTCTTATAAAAGCTTGTAATGGTGGTCTGAACGTATTTGTTCGAATGGCTCAAACCACTACATCTTATCATTATCGTGGATAGTTGATGGGTAGAGCAATTATTGCGCCGGAAAATTGGACCCCGATTGATCCCGGCCGCGGCCATTTGTAATCGGGGGTCGAAGGCGGATTTGGCGGGAATTTTAAAACAATATGAAGTTGTATCCAGATTAATACGATGTTCCACTTATCGTCTGTCTCTCTCGGATTGTAGCAAGTGCGAGAGAGATAGTTGAATCTCTAAAACGTATTGTTCTCGATAACGATCAATACGTTGGATAAAAGACGACAACGATTGTCTGATGAATCTTAAGACGCAGTCACACGTTCTCGAATCTCATCGGAAAAATCAATCGTGACTGAGAACAATGGTTTGCAGTCTTGTGTTACCGACCGTAAACCGTTGTGCAGCCTTTGTCGCTCGTTCTCTCTCGCTCCGCGGCGAGCGCCCATAAAGCTATCTCTCTCGCAGTGATGGCGAAGACCTATCTTTGTGGATGCACTGAAATGCACAAGCAATAACCACAAACTCATTTGTAACGATAGTTATCTTACACATATGCAATGATCTAATTCCTTCATCGAATTTTCCACCCCAGAAAATGCGTTCTGCGATCATTTTTTAGCCTGGAATATTTTCATTGCTCCGAAACACTAAAATACTAGAATAAACAACAAAATACTACAAGACCACATGAAGAATATACTTTATTGTATCTTTCGCGATTACATAAGATTGAACAAGATTCTTCGAGATAACCCATAATTAATAAGACCACAGAAGGAATACGATTACACAAATAACACAAATCTACATATACAACCCATCGATATATAGATATGGACTGCTAATGTCGCGAGAAAAAGTGAAATCGCTATAGAAAGAGAAGAGACTAGCGTGGCTCTAAGCCTCTCTCTTTCTAAGTTGAAGCTGATTGGTCGCAATTATCTATATGTCGATGATTGGGACCAATCAACTTTAACTTAGAAAGAGAGAGACTTACAGCCACCCTAGTCTGCTCTCTTTCCATTGCGATTTCACTTCTGCTCGCGACATTAGCAGTCCATATCTGTATGTCGATGATATAACCAAATATTTCTAATCTCAAATACACAAAATTACACGGATATCCTCTCGGTCCATATATACATATTTTTCCCGCAAATTTTCGAATCACGATCGCCCATTGGTCGACCGGAGTTGAACGAGATGCGCGCGCCTCGTGTGGCGTCATTCAGCGACGATGTCCCCATCTTCATGGGGGATTTGTCACCCCGAGGTTGGTACGAGCCAAAACACACACACACACACATCATGTACAGGGAAATTGATAAAGATATGTGGGACGGACCGTGTGTGTCTCACACACACTATCAGTCGTGGTCACACCGACGTCGACCAAACGTTTCACAGCCGTTGCCTCTCTGTTTTGCTCCGTTTTGCTCCGCGACCGAGTTGCAATTCGGCGAAGATCGCTTGCTCCGAGCGTGTGTATCCAGCGTCTCAAGCGCATAACCGTCACTTCCTGCTGCAAAATCTCACAAAATTCTTTCGTGATAAAATTCACTCGACGACATTTTCGTTGCATAATTTTCTTCGATTGTATATTGCATCGTTGAAGGACATAGCAAATAACTAACGTGAGTAAACGTCCTAACATGACGCAAAATAATAAACTCGTTGCGTGTGTGTGTGTTTGTTTGTGTGTGTGTGTGTGTTTTTATCGATTGTCAGTTACTTCGAGAAAGCACGAACGTACCGGGCGGTGACGCATCGTCGTTGTACTTCACGTCGATTGTCCTAATTAACGTTCACGGTTAATAAACACTAAGAGCAAAAAGTTTAGTCGAAAAAATCTGTATTTTTTTTTTTTTTTTCAACGTCACGCCCACGTACTTGCGAATCTTTTGTAACTGATAATCTTATCGTCCTTGTTTAATCGAAGGCCCGGTGATTATGTGAAACGTGTGATTCATCGGTCACGAGTACGTCACACTTGTTTCCCACCGCAGAGCTGCAATTCGATAGGTGTTTTCGAGAATCGTCCGGTCGTTTCACGATCTTTCTCGATAAGTTGTTTTTTTTTTTATCGACTTTGCTTGCAGGTAAACAGAGAGAGAGGGGGGGGGAGATGTGCGTGTATGCGTGTGTGAGATAGAGATAGAGATAGAGATATGTAACTATAATGACTGACTATGCGTTGCACTGGTTATGATAATTGCCATACATTGTGCAATATTAATAAAGGTACATTGCGCAATATTAAATGAAGGTATATTGCGCAATCGTTTTGAGTTGTATTGCATTTTTCGATCTCGATCTCACAATTTTTACATTTATTGGATTTTTTTGTAAGGACGCGGAAATGTTATTTATGAATGAAGATTTCGAATTATGAAAAAATGATTTAACATTTATATCGGATATTGACAATAATTAAGAATTTTAAATAAATATAATAAATAAATGAATAAAAATAAAATAAAATAAAATTTCTGGGATTTCGCGATTTTGAAAATTTATTAGACATGGATTATGTTTATGCGACGTAGAATGTCTTATATAAATAATATTTCCAGTTGTTAATAAAAAATTTAAAAAATAAAAAATTATATCGGTTAATCGAGAACAATTTTTGACAATGAAAACATGTTTCACGATAATTATCGGGATATCGGGGAAAACAAAAAAAAGTTCCACAACTCCCAACATGGCAATTGAGTCGGCCAGTGCGGATTATAATGTCGAACCAATTTTTTTTCCGTAGTAACGTTGCGTTCTTGATTTTTCAGCCCGAAAACAAACGTTAAAGGATGGCAACCTGGCAGAGCGGCCCCGGTGGAGGATACGAACAAGGCCCACCAGGTTATCATCCTTATTTTAATCACGTTTTCACAAACGCACGACGATGACAAATTTCGCGATGTCGAATTTTGATTTTGAATTTTTTTATTTATTTATTTTTTTTTTTCAATTTTTCTTTCCCTTCAACGCAAAACACTTTGAAAATAGTTGTTGCTTTTCATTGATATTGCACCTTGCGCAATTAACGTCGTCACGACACGCGCATGACGCTTGATTTAAAAAAAATAATAATAATAATAAAAATAAATAAATAAAATTAACCTGATTTCTGCAAAAGGGGGTCAATTTTAATTTCAACCGATAGCTACTTGAAACAAAATTATATTGCAATATGTTTTTCTCTTGAAAGATCTACTATCAATATTACATTTAATCTTTTTTTCACCAATTTTTTATTTATTTTATATGCTTTGTAAAAAAAAAAATTTTTTTTTCAAATATTTTTTTTAACGAGATTGTTTAATTATTGTCACAGTTTATTCATAAAAATGATGTTATTAAAAGTTAATCGTGAAGTAAGAAGGTTCAAGCGTAAATGCATGAATTTTTTTTTTCAGATTTTTTGAACTAAACTTTTCAGGAATAAAGCGCAAAGAGAAAGAAAAAAGGAAACGGTTCAGGAACAGGATTGACCCTTAGCTGGCACACATCATTCGGTTTAAATTCAATATTTACTTCGGGGAAAAAAAAACCCCAAATGTGAAAAAAACACAAATATTTGAGATTTTCACAAAAAAAAAAAAATCGAAACCTCCCAACTGTTCATTATTCAATTAAATAAATTAAACTAGACACTTGAAATTCGCTATTAAAAAAAAAAAATTGCTCGAAAGTGATTGTTGAAAAAAAAAAGTATTTCTGAGAAAAAAAAAATTTTTCCAAAAAATTCCAATAAATTTTTAGAAGAAAAAAAAGTATTTGAAAGAAATGAGAAATCGAATTATTTTCGAATCAGTTTTGACTTTATTTGGGGAGGAGAGGGGGGGGGGACTTTGTGACCCCAGTGTGCCAGCTAAGCGTTGAGAATTAAATTGCCAGAACCGATGACCGAGATAAAAAAAAAACTTGCCACTCGTCGGGGGTAATCGTTGATTAATCGTTGGGGGGTGTCGGGGTTTGTTATTTGTTGTCCGTTCAAATAGGTCCCGGTTTCATCTTACCCGGTTCAAATCCACCTTACGGACAAGGTGCACCGCCATACGGGCCAGGAGCACCGCCATACGGACCAGGAGCACCGCCCTACGGCCAGGGAGTTCCCAATCCCGGATATCCGCCTTACGGACAGGGACCACCGCCTCCAGGAGGCCCACCCTACGGCGGACCCCAACCGGCCGGCATGTACGGAGCACCTTACCAAGGAGGATCCCGAGGAATCGAGGATCCGGTTCACGATGGCGAAGACGTCAAGGGTTTCGATTTCTCCGACAAGACCATCAGAAATGGATTTATCCGGTAATCATCGAACGATAAGCAAAGAAGCAATATTCTCGACCTTTGGCCTTAAAAACTGTGCCACCGTTTGCATAGTTTTTGACGGTTTCTCAGCAATCCTGGAAACCTTCATGGTTTTTATCTGGCTGTGTTAACACAGTACGGTGGCTCGGAAGAAAATTACGAATATTGGAAAATTCAAAAATTAAGGAAGGGCTAAAATTCGGAACGCGCAATGCTCGGAACGGTCAAAGTTCGGAATTTTATATATAGGTATAGTTGCGCACCTCGTCCGCCGGTCGCGAAACTACATTGCTCGACTTTCAAGCTTTCCCACGCGTGAACTATCAATGTTAGATATATGCCGTCGCGGACTTTTTTGTAGGAAATTTAATTCTCTACAACATTGTTTATGTAAACTTTTGGTCTGTGTAGCGTAGTTCAGCCAGCGTTTGGACAGGAAGATAAAAAAATTGAAGAAAATCATTATATTTTTTCCTTCCCCGTCCGAACGCTGGCTGAACAACGCTATATAGACCAAAAGTTTACATGAACAATGTTGTAGAGAATTAAATTTCCTAGAAAAAAGTCCGCGACGGTATATATCTAACATTGATAGTTTACGCGTGGAAAAGCTTTAAAGTCGAGCAATGTAGTTTCGCGACCGGCGGACGAGGTGCGCAACTATACCTATATATAAAATTCCGAACTTTGACCGTTTCGAGGATTTTCGTCCCGAGCATTGCGCGTCCCGAATTTTAGCCCTTCCGAACGTTGCTCGTTCCGAGTTTCGAGCCCGACCCAACTTCAAAATAAATATACTTTTTTCAAAGTCCCGTTGAAGCTCAATTTTTTTCTCGATTTTTTTTTTTTTTTTTTTTTTAAAGGTCAGATTTCGTGAATTTTTTTTCATCGTGTTTTGACTACTTCAAAATCTTATTATAATAGATTATTATTATTATTATTATTATTATTATTATTATTATTATTATTATTATTATTATTATTATTATTATTATTATTATTATTATTATTATTATTATTATTATTATTATTATTATTATTATTATTATTATTATTATTATTATTATTATTATTATTATTAACAATCTTGTTTTTTTCCATTCGTAGAAAAGTCTACACGATTCTCATGTGTCAGCTTCTCATAACTTTGGGTATGATATCGCTGTTCCTGTATCACGAGCCCACGCAGAATTGGACGGCCAAGCATCCGGAACTGTTTTGGATATGTTTCGGAGTTACGATAGTTCTCCTGATATCCATGGCCTGCTGCGGCAGCGTTCGTCGTCAAGCACCCATGAACTTCATATTCCTGTTCCTGTTCACCGTGGCCGAAGGATTTTTGCTGGCGACCGTGTCGTCCAGATACAGATCCGAAGAGGTTGGCTAAAAATTCAAACTTTCCACGTTCACGAAAAACGATTCAGATTCAGTTTTTCAATGATAAAACACGAAAAAAATTCGAGTGAACACAAAAGTGATCCACGATTGTTCACGGTTATGGAATTTATCTCTTTGTGATTCGGATTAGTCATCGATTAATTGTTCATTTGAATTTTTTTCCAGGTTTTCTTGGCCGTCGGTATCACAGCAACGATTTGTCTCGGTCTGACCATCTTCGCTTTTCAAACCAAATGGGATTTCACGGGAATGCACTCGGTTCTCTTCGTCGCTGTTCTGGTTCTCATGATTTTCGGCTTTCTCACGATATTCTGGCACGGAAAGATTCAAACGATCATCTACGCGTCGTTGGGCGCGTTCATATTCTCCATGTATCTAATATACGACACGCAAATGATGGTCGGTGGTAATCACAAGTATTCCGTTTCACCCGAGGAATACATATTCGCAGCTCTCAATCTTTATCTCGATATCGTCAATATATTCATCTACATATTGACCATAATTGGACAGACTCGCGATTAAAGTCTCAACGCAATTTAACGAAACTTGCAAAAAAAAAAAAAAAAAAAGACAAAAGAAAAAATTGCTAAAAATAATTATTTTCTTTGCTTTATCCGAGCTTTTTGGATATAGCGAGAATACACGATAGGCGATTCACGCCAGATTCACACAAGTTGTCATTCGCGATCGGTATGCGAATGCTTGATAAAAATATATACATATATATATATAAGCCAACAACTGCTTTCCAAAGATAAATAAATATTCGCGTTGCGCAGTCGACGAAAACGAAATTACACCGATCAATTATTCACAAAAAAAAAAAAAAAAACGAAAATTGTTTTAGTTACTCGTTATTATTTAATCAATTTTTTTATGGCAACTTGTGTGCAAGAACAATTTAATCGAAAGTCAAGACTTTTCATCATTATTGTTATTATTATTATTGTTTTTCGCTACCCACCAATTCATCGTAGAAAATTAGTTGTAGTCGTTGCATCGCTCATTTGTTCCTTCTTTTTTACTGGTCTACTTAATACCAAATGTTTTTTTTTTCGTAATCTAATCGTCGTTTATATTGTTAGCGAGCATTGTTATAAAGTTTCAATCGTATGGGATTTATCGATGAGCATAAAAAAAAAACGAAAACAAAAAAAAAAGTTGCGAGTGATTTATAAAAAAAACGATGATGTACACATATGTATTGTGTGTATCCACGAGAAACGGCCATTGCCGTTTCGATGAGCTGTCAAGATTGTCGAAGGATTCGATGAATCTTTTATTCTATCCACGTGCCGATTAATTCGGGTAGATTTGTATTCTTCGCATCAATATATTGCTACACTGTATTACCTATTCCATGTTATACATATATCAATGTGTATGTGTATATATATATATACATATGTATCTATATATTTATATACATAATATATTTTCCTTTTTTTTTTCGTTCGTCGTTAATCATTGATCGTTATAATAAAATAAAATTATCATCGAATGTTGTACCGCCCACGTGATTATATTTTTTTCTTCACGAATTACAGATACAGGTTAGTGTTCGCGGATTAATTCGCGTGCATTGAAACATCGCGGTTATCTTGAAAGATTAGAAAAATTGAAATCCGATAAAAATTGTTAGTCCTCGGAAATCGATAAGACCGTCGACGTTGAAGTCACGACAAATGGACTAACCAGAATGCGTTTACGAGCAAACATATATTTTTCAAAATTATTATTCCTTTTTTTTTCAATGCAAATATTTTATTCTTACAATTTTCTTCTCTTGAAATTTTTTTTTTTTTCAGATGTTTGAATTATTGTAAGAGAGAATAATTATCGCGTTTTGGATGATCGAGGTTCTGAGCGTGAATGATAAATTATTGATAATCACAGCAATTTGGTCAATTCCCATTTATATTATTCGTTTTTTTTTCTTTTTGTCATGATACATGTATAAAAACAAGCTACTGCACAACAAGCTTTTTTTTTTCAATACATAAACTCTCCGAGGTGCACACACACACACACACACACACGAGTAAGCGTGTACAAACACGTGTTTAATATTTCCGTTTAAGTTTTTTTTCTTCCTTTTTTTCCCTTGTTTTGTTTATTCTTCATTGCCTCGATTGGATTGGGTCGGAGAGCGTCGATGAAATGATGCAGCTCGTGAAAATAGTACCAGACTCGAAAGTTTGTGCATCTCGAGAATATGGATGGATGAAGAAAAAAAAAAATAAAAAAAAAAAAAAAACAACCATAACATTTCAATAACGACTTCCGTTCTCGTGGGACTAGACATCCATGTATATATCTCCGTCGTGGTTAATCGTGACGGATAGCATTAGCAGCGGTGATTGTGCGAACGAGAAAAAAAAAAAAAAAAAAAAAGAAAATAAGTCAATATCGTGATCCGATAGATGGGCTCGTCGGTTAATCGATTAAACGGGGGAGAACAGGGCAGTGTGACTCTCAAAGATGTTTGCGTCGCCCAAAAAAAAAAAAAAAAAAAATCAAAAAAAAAAAATTAGCAACGAAATACGTGACACGCAATGCTCTAAGACTAATGACGATGATCTAGTTGAACTGGCACGAGAGTATAAATATGGTTTACAATAATAATTATTATGCGGCTGTCCAAAATAAATAAATTTTTGAAGTTAGCAGCACCGGTTCGAACTTCTTTCCACTCTGCGATCCACCGTCACTCGATCGGGCGCGTCCTGCGGCTCTTTGCCGTGGGTTTTGTCTAAGATGGCTTCGGCCAATTCGCTAAACGCCTGATCGATGTTGATATTCGCTTTCGCCGATGTTTCCATAAACCTAATTCCGTGTTCTCTGGCGATCTACCATCACAAATGATTTCCATTATCGTCCGATCGAATCAACGACGAACAGTTGAATAATTTGCTATACCCACCGCTTCGCCTTTTTCCGTGCTAACCGCTCGTTTCTCTTCCATGTCGCTCTTGTTTCCCAATATCATCTTTTCGACGTCCTCGTTCGCGTGCTAGAATGAAAATCATCACGAAAATGGGTAAACGCGCAAGAAGACTCGCTCATGACAATGCGAACTAACCTCGTCGATGTTTCTCAACCATTTGACTATGTTCTCGAACGTTTTTTCATTGGTTATATCGTAAACCAGCATTATTCCCATCGCTCCTCTGTAGTAAGACGTGGTGATTGTGTGGAATCGCTCCTGACCGGCTGTGTCCCTGAAAAATTTCGTTCATAACCGTATAAAAAAAAAAAATTCGCAAACACCATTGAGATCGCAAAGACGACGACACTACGATCTTACCATATCTGCAGCTTAATCTTTTTACCCCTCAATTCTACAGTCTTGATCTTGAAATCAATTCCTAAAACACAAAGTCACCATGTTACACGAAAATAATGTTCGAACGCAGATCCTCGCAAGTTTGTTCATTGCTGCGACAAAAAATCAAACGTCGCTCCGCAATCGTTTTCAACAAAATTACATTCTGCTCAACGCATAACCTAAGCAAGAGGAAAAAAAAGAAAAAAAAATGCAACGAACAACGCAATATTCCTTCTCAAATTTATCATCACCCGCTCCACATAGACAATCAAACTAATACGCAAATTATTGCGACTTTGGAACGCCAGATAAAACGAATATAAATAATTCGAAAACAAATTCTAAAAAAAAAAAAAAAAAACCATTTGGTCATCAATGATTCAAAAGTGATTTCCATCGATGTGCAACGTAATTGACCGGTTTAATGCGGATTCATCATTATTTCGTAACTACCTCTTGAAAAATTTAGAATACGGGCGTGTGCTCTTCATCCAATCAAATGAGAAACAATGAGACCAAAAAAAAAAAAAAACCAACGAAGAAACAAAAACCGAACGAAAAATACAATCGAAACGAAAAAAAAAATCGACCACCGCCAAAATAATCTTACCTATCGTGGAAATGAAAGTCGTTGAGAAAGCGTCATCGGAAAATCTAAATAATATACAAGTTTTTCCAACGCCGGAATCACCGATGAGTAATAGCTTGAAAAGCAAATCGTATGTTTTCTTCGCCATATCTCACTGTCACGCTACACCGACGAAAGTGTTTCTGGACTTCGTCGTCGTCGTCGCCGCCGTCGTCGTCTTCCCCGTCGTCACACTGATCGTCTTCGTCTTCGTCGTCGTCGTCGTCGTCGGTCGTTTACGGTGGTGGAAGTTGAGAAATAGCCGGGGCAAAAGGGGGGCCAGGGAGAGGGGGGGAGGGGGTGCGAAGGGCGAAGGAGAGGAAGGGGACGAGGGTTGGAACTTGGAACCCGAGATAAACGAACGTTAAAAAAAAAAACAAGTAATGCGAGAAAGTGGCGAGCGAGTGAGACGGAAGATATATGATATATATGCCACTGCGTTGACTGACAAATTAATCGTCACGAAAAAATCGAAAGGGTCTTTTAAATGACTTTCTCAAGGTCTTCAAGGTCGGCCGAAAAGACCGCGCGCGTCACTTCACCGTTGCTGCTGTTGACCCCCCCACACACAACTAATGGAAACTCATGCCTGCTATATATATAAGTATATATACAGTTACAATGCCAGACAACTATATCGATTATGAAGAAAAAGATAAAAATAAAAACGACGTCAAAACCCGATTAAACGGGTTCTCATCGGTTGGTAAGGTGCCATCTAGCTTGCCATCCACCGCCATTTTGTTTTCTTCCTGACCGTCCAATGCAAAATGGAATCTCGCGTCTCGAACGTTGAATAATAATTTAAGACTCAAGAGCTCGTTCTCTCTCTCTCTCTCTCGCTCCGCCGCAAGCGCCCGTGGCGCTGTCTCTCTCGCACTCGTTGCGGACGCTAAACGTTCGGGATCCCCTCAAAAGACGAACAAATTGAACAACAATGATTACGCAATCGTTTGTGTGTATTCATTTTAATCAGACAACGCAGACAACGCATGATCGAATGTATTTATTTTCTTTTTAAAATTATTTATCGACGTAAAAATAAAAGGTTTAAAAAATACGGTTGGTAATGGTAGATAATGTAAATTTTACTCGCCACTCCCGTCGTGGCGCTCCGAGCTCATTATCGCACGGCCAACAATCGTCCCATGCACAATGGTGTCTGCTGTGCGTAATAAAGCGAAAATATATTATAAAACGGTATCCACCCTATTAGGAAGGTCGTGGATCGTGACTAATCCGACAGTTACAGGTTATGAAGCGCCAATGGTTGGCAATTAGTAACTGTGTATGTCAGGTTGTCTTGGAAAAAAAAAAATTCATAACCAAACTCTCGTTCGTTCTCGCTCGTTGGCCCAAGCTTCGCTCCCCTCCAACAGCTTGGTTATCTCTCTAGAGACTTTAGCGACCGCACTATATACGATAACCTCAGTCGTGAAAGTACTAGGCGTACCGACATAAGTTGTTACTTGTTCCCGCGTGCATCTCTCTTGTTTCTTCATTCGCGCCAATCAACATATTTTCGAAGATATTCGTTATCGTGAAATTTATTCGTGTCTCTCGTTGTGTGTCTGTGTGTGATCCGTTGTTTGTGCGTGTGTGTGCGTCTTTCAACGCGTCTGACGCCATTATCATTTTTGACGTTTTACGTCGTTTTTTTTTTCTAAATTACCGCATCAAACCATCCATCTTTACCAGTAACTATCTTTCTCTCTCTCTCTCTCTGTCTCATTCGCTCACTCGCGCATCTGGTTGTCCGCGAATCTCGAACACTACCAAAGTTTTACCAAGTGTAAATAGATACAGCACATATAGCTACGCTGTTGGACGGTTTCTCCGTTTCGATACTTCGACGTTTGGATTACAATTGGAGATCAAAGACGTATTTGTCACGTGTGTTATCATTAGGTAAGAATATTATACGGTGTATTTTATAACATTAAACTGTATCTTCTGTGTTGATACATAAACACGCAACTGGTGGAAGGGGGGGTGGCCTACCGATAGCTGGGTGGTGGGGGGTCGCTCCAGCCTAGTGACTCTTGACCGATAACTCGCTTCTCTAGATATATACGTACGCATATATGTGTTTACGACGACGATTCCAAATACCCCGACGAGATCCCGAGGTAGAAACGTGACTGGACTTTGAACACGAACGAAAGAGACACATCGGGGGTAACACGGTGCTGCCATCTTACGTTTTTACGTTCACACATTCGAGATTATCTCTCGCAGTCGATGAAAATTCGATGATCGAACGGTCGAGGAATCGTAATTTTCGTTCATTTGGCCATTCGGGAATTCGCAAAAGTTTTTAGTATTTTATTTTCGTCACTGGCGGCGCTAGTGTAGCTGCTGTGTGAAATTTTTTCAACCTCACTGATATTTTTGCCATGGAGAACGGAGTGAACGATATCGTTTTTGATACCGGACAACAAAACGGTAAAATCGTTCAAATTCTTTTTGTTTTTTTAATTTTTAGGTTAATAAGTTTATGGATTTTTGGTCTTGTGATGGTTAAATAAATGAAAATCCGATGATAACGCTATCGGGGCATACAGTTTCGTGTCGAACCGCTAAAATTATTGTTTACAACGAAGATGAATATATATATGTATCACGTGATAGTTGAAGAATCGAAGAATTTATTTTATTTAGTGGAGGATGCTATTTCTATACGCTTACTTCACAGCATCGAGATATCGACCAAACGCTCACTTCGCTGGGGTCGTGACCGATTGAAGCGATGTTTTTGTCGCGAATCTCCTAATCTACAGTAAAACCTCTCGATAGTGGACCTCGCAATAGTCGCAAAATGTGGCGCCTCTCGCGGAATATTTCGTGATCGAATACAGTGATGCTCAAATCGAAGATGTATCATAAAAACGCGAGCATTACAAAATCCGAATTTAGATATTCGTTTCGTCTCAAATTTTCGTGCGATTTCACTTCGGGCAGCTGGCAGATTTGAATAAAAGAATCAGAGGTTCGTTATATATTCAAGAGGATTATTCATATATTTTCAATGTGCTCGTGCAGTTGACTTTTCTCGAATGGACAATTTTGTAGGTTAGGTTCTCACAACATTGAACAGTTCGGAACAATCGTACAAAATTGTAATTTGTTTTTATAACTCCGACTATTATCTTTCGGTCGGTTTACCCTACCTACCACATTTTTCGTATCGCTTCAAACCAGTATATCATGGATTTCCTGTATAATTGATTCATACCCCCCAAGTTTCCACTATCGAGAGGTTATCTAAAATTACTTCAAGCACATTTGACGACTGTGATTCGTGTCCGGGGCCTGTATTACAGTCTTCCACTCACCTTAATAGACGCCCCGAAGGCCCATTATACCTTCAGCCACTTACTTTCGTCATTTTCCGTCAAAACCCTAATAAGCCCTCCCCGGGGCGAGAGGGACACCACCATGACAAAGTTGTAACGTTCATGACTCGTTGTGCGCAGTCAGCCCGGATTCGATTCCACACCGTAATTCATGGAAATTTTCCATGAGTTATTTTTCCATTAAAAAACTATAATATCCCAGATAGATTTCTCCCCGAAAGATACCTGCTCAACTGATGCGTCACAATTAACACATCCTATCGTTCTGTTGCCATACGGCCATCTTGTTTTTTTCCATTCCACGTTATTTCTCTCAATAAGATTGAACTGGCACGTGTGTGCGTGATGTAGTGGACTGACGATTTTTTATTGTGTCTCAACTATCCGTGAAGGGAGGTGGGGGGGGGGGCGGCTTTGGTACAATTTTATAACGAAGTAGCAACGGGACAAAAATTTGCGGCGCGCATGGCCCCCAGATAGCTTCATTCTCAACAGTACAAACCGAACAATTGGGCCTAACTCTTACAAACGATTCGACCGTGGCCCAACTTGACAGCAATAAAGATTCCGTCTCAGACTCTCGGTTGATTCCTCCGTCCTGCCATTGTCGTTGGTTGCTTTCCGCTCCTCCCCCGCCCCTCCTATCCCCCCTCCCCCTCCACCCCCTCAACCGTTAAACGACGCGTCGGTGTGTGGTCCGACGCATTTCGTCGTTTCAACGACGAGAGACGCAATAACCAAATGAAAATTGACGGAGATGGAAAAAAAAAATTAACTACGAAGACAGACTTTTTTTTTCCAGGATTTTTTTTGTTGTCGTCCAGAATTCGCGATGGAAGAAAATGGCGGCGGGATTGTTGCGTCTTCGTCAGTGGGATCATCGACGAACAAACGGAAATCACCGAGACCCGTGGTTTCCACGGAATTAACTAATGAAAATGTGAAAATGCGGGACGCTTGGGTCGGACAATTGCGCGACAAACGCGACACATCGAAAGCCATAAAAATGGTGAGCAATGTTATACCGGGAATGTCGCATCTCAAACGTTGTTCCGGAAATCGTTTGCTCATTGGATTCGCAACTCCGGACAAGCCAGAAGGATCGAACGACCGAGGTTATCCGAAGTTCGACGAGCTCTCACGATTGCTCACGAGCAACGGTTGCGACATGTCGATGTTTCACGAAGAATTCGCGATAGTCGGAGTTCCGGCTTGTGCCCCGAGGACAAAAGCCCAAGCTCGAAGGGCCGGAGAATCGTGGCCGATAAATTTCCATCCGGATCCTAAGTTGGAATTGTTACTGAGCGGTTGTTGGTTCGACGATGAAAAATTGGAGGTTATCGAACGTTGCATGCGGGCTTGCATCGAAGCGGCGGCGCGTCGATCGTGCGGCAACGAAGATTGCAATGGCGGCGCTTTGGCTTACGATCCTTTTAACGACAAAATAATGGCTATTGCGGCATCGAAAACGGATCTTCATCCGATGTGGCACGCGTCTATGCTCGTCGTTGATTTGGTCGCGAGATCAGGTGGATCGACGAACAATGTCGGCGGTGCTTACGTTCTAACGGATTCGGACGTTGAGATGGAGAAACAAGAGATGGAGGACAATCTTGCGGATTGTTGCCGAACTAGAAAACGCAAATATTCACTGAATCGAAGAAACAAGAGACCCATCGTCGCTTATCCGCAGGATCTCGTTGACATCGTACGTCGTTACGATCGGCCATCGTCGTCCATTGTCCAAAACTCGAAGTCCACAGACTCTTCGCGTAATTCGGGCTATTTGTGCACGGATTATTGGATTTTTTTGTTGAGAGAACCTTGTCCAATGTGCGCAATGGCACTTCTTCATTCTCGAGTTTCCGACATTTTTTACGGCATTGCGAACGAAAGTCGCGGGGTTTTGGGCAGTAGAGCTGTTTTGCACGCGACACCCGGATTGAATCATCGTTATCAAGTTTGGCAAGGCGTTTGCGAGGATGAATGTAGAAAAACTTTTGAAGAAATAACGATGCGGTGTTACTGACCCAAAGTTCTGCCCTCACCTTCCACATTAGAATAAGACGGATAAATGACATGGGCTTACAGTAGTGGTAATGCGTTATGTAATTTACCACTATTAGCTTCATACTTTTATCGATTGGATTTTTTTTTTTCAAACGATGATTATACAATTTAACGGAAAAAATAATGTTTTTTCTTCAGCCGGTAATACCGTAAGCCTGAATTATAATTTGTAAAATTATCGTTGGCTCGTCTGTTCGACCGTGTTCATTGTTTGGATTGGATATAAGAATAAAGAGATGGAAACATTATTGATCCCGAAAATTTGGCTATCAAGCTTGTGTCGCTTTTTTTATTCCTTCACCTCACTTGTAATTATCTAAGATAATGATGATAAATGATAATTTGAGATCATAATTATTCATAATAATTTAAGATTATAATAATTCATAATAATTTAAGATTATAATAATTCATAATAATTTAATATCATAATAATTCATTATTTTTAACTATTTAGATACCGTTATTTGTCATAAATAATGTATTACGTCACGTCACGTTGGATAGGTAGAGACTTACCTATCCAACATCGGGATAATATTATATACACATATCTAATAATTGACCCGAAGACTCACGACTTTTTTTTTTTACCTTCAAGCCCATGTCTGGGGTCCAAACGCACCCCACGCTATTCTCGATCATACAACCGATCCCACGTCGATAAACAGACTTTCTCATACATGGTTTCCTTCGTTTTTTCCCATATGGAAGAGAACTATGTACGAGGAAACTGATTCCATTAAAATTAAGTTGATGAAAAAAAAAAAAAAAGAAAAACCGTTCGAAGACTGAAAAACGGAAGAAATCGGCAAAAAGCTCATTTCTTCGCAACGTTTGCGTGGGGTGCATACGGACCTCATCACGAGTTCCAGGGTCAATAATACATAGTAATAATATATTATTACTCATTCGATCGTGATAAATTTTAATTCAAAAAATTATCTCAACACTCTCGTTTTATCATAAAAAATAAAAAATAATCTCAATACTTTAGTACGTCTTTAGTACAAATGCGCTAATGATGGCCTTTTTGAAAATTGGCATGTTACAGATTGACCGGAAATCGCGATTGTTGGAACAATTCAGTGACTAATCATCGATCGTCATCGATAAACGGATCAGCAGTCCTGAGAACGTTTCGCAGGGAGCTTGGACGATAATACAGGGAAAGTATATTTATATGTAACGAGCTTATAGAACCTACGACCACAAACACACACACACAAACACACACACACACACACACACAAACTCGTTACAAAACGTTTTGTAAAACGTCACAACGTTTTCAACAACGTCGACCATTTGCGACTGACAAAGGGCGAAGGTGTGGGGCCCGGGGGGAGGGTAAGGGGTGGGGGAAAGAGGGGATTTAATCGAGATTCGTTTCAATTGAAGCAACTTGACTCGTAATCGAGCTTACCATTGGTCAGCCTCTTAATTCCCCGTGACTCTTCGACCATACCAAAACCACACACACACATACACACACAAACATAATCGTAACAACCCAACTCCGCGTTGGCCATTCGCATAATCTTGTAGTTCGTTTGCGACGTCTCCATCATCCCCCACGATCGTGTCATCGGTTTCTTCTCTCCCAACCGATTTTCATTCCTCATTCGTTCGACGTCCATAACGGACGGATAATCACACAAGCGTCGCGAAAAAAAATAATTCAAACGCGAACAAAATAATAAAACTTGAAAGATTTACAAAGCCGGTGAAAAAAATAAAATAAAACTGAAACTAAAACAACAAACATAATCGGTTGGGTCAAGTCCGTTTGGGGAATCTTGATTCTTCGTCGTTGAAGATTTTTGCCTCGGGCGTTTTGTTTTTTTCGTTCAATGTGGTTGATAATTTGAATCGCGAATGGCACAATTTCACCGGCTTTTGCTCTTCGAGAGAAGCTATCGGGTTTGAGAAAGAGAGAGAACGACATTGTACGTTTTTGAGTTTGTTTCAAACGACTCGTGGGGAGTTTTCACGAACCAGAGTCGCTAATATCTTTTTTTTTTTTTTTTTTTTGTTTAATTCTACGATATGTCGTGTAACGATGAAAAAATGTTGTTCGTTTTTATAGATACGAAATAAAGTGCGGATAATCGAAGACGAAGAAAGAAAGGGGGCCGGGGGAAGAACAACGTGAAGACATCGTCAAGCGTCATGGAGCGAAGAATTTTGAAAATGTGGTGATAACGAGGCCCGTGACGGCCATAACGGATTTCAAGACACTGAACAGTGTGTGCGTGTGTGGGACATAAATAAATAAATATAAATATATATATATATATATATATATATATATATACATAAAGAGATATATATATATAGAGAGATAGCAGTAGAGAGAAAGAGATAGAGAAAGAGCCTTAGTCGGTTAGTCGTTCGAGGAACTGGAAAGACAGACCTTCGAAAAAAAAAAAACAAACAAAAACGTTTCAAGGTCGAATAAACGACGAATCGAAAAATCGAGTGAACGTCACAGAATTATCTCCGGAGTATAAAATTAATTTGAAAAAAAGGAAAGTAAAAGAAACAAAGAAGAAGAAAAAAAAAAGAAGAAAAAGAAAAAAACCGATAAACAATAGACAAACGAGAAACGAGAGTTATTCGAAAACGTAAAAACCCCGCCAAAATGCGTTTCAGCCGTAGCATTGCGATGGTGTATGAAGACGCGTTCATTGTTCTATTGCGTTTTATGCCTGTAAAATCACGAGGTTGCGCATTATTGGAAACCCACAGACAACGCGAAACAACCGGTATCAAAAAATTGTACAATAGTTTTTTCGTCATGTTTTAAGAAAACGTTTTTTTTTTGTTGTTTTGTTTTGTTATTTTTATTATTTTTTCGACGACGTGGACGAGCAACAAGCGTTTTTGTTCGTGAACTAATTTTTCTTCAAAATAATTTTTCACGATTTTCGACAAACGCTTTTAATTTCGTAGAATTTTATAAATTGCGCGCGCACACGCTTCGTTAGTCGATTCTAGCCAGCCAATCCAAAGTTCGGGAAACCCCCCGGTCGATGATTCGACGCGTTAGTTTACGTTACCGACCGCCATTTTGTTTTGTTTTGTTTTTGTTTTGAATTTCGACGATGGAGTGAAATCGAAAAAAAAGAAATGGACGTGAAAATGGAGACATAGAAGTAAAAAATAATTGTAAATATAAAAATTTAAAAAAAATCGAGTTCGTCGTTATGAACTTTGAAGCGATTGGAGACGCGATCGGTAAATTTTAAGTTGTCTCGAAGCTCTCGTAGAAATCGAAGGATAGTGTAAATTGATAGTCGATCCTCCCTCTTGATGCTGAAAAAATTGGAACGTTCTTCGTTCGGATATTTGACACGGTTTTTTTTAAACGCCAATAAACGCGAGAAGCAAGGCTGAAGGGTTGAAAGAACGAGCGAATTTATAAGACATTCCATCACGGGTCTTTTGATGGAGCTGCAAATGCAATTGATGATGGATTCGACATCGGTGACCATGAACAACGGCGGTGGACCGTCCATGTGGCTCGGACATTCCCCGGATTCGTCGCCCCAACCGACGGTCGCCCAACCACCCCCGCCCTATCATCATCGTTCGTCGCCCAATCGCCAGGACGAACGTCCTGCACCGGGTTCCGTCGTTGTTTTGGCTCAACAAGTAAGTTCATTACTCTATTTTCATCAAGGGCTCAGGGCTCACCCTCGCGCCACTTCAGAGATAAAACAAACAAAAAAAAATAGACTAATTATGAGAATTTTTTGACCCTACAACTCATGATTTTATTTTTTTACTTTCAAACGCATGAATGGGGTCCAAACGCACCCCACGCTTTTCTCGATCATCTAACCGGTCCTATGCCGATAAGGAGATTTTTTCATACATGGTTTCCTTCGTTTTTTAATGAGGAAGAGCATGGTGTACGATTAATCTGATTTCATTGCATCATTTTCTTTTTTTTCCAACCTTTTTCTGATCGCTAATTTTGAATATTGAATATTTGGAAGTCGATCGATCTGTATTTTTTTGTGGGAATTCGTCGATCTTTGTTTTATTGATTTTAGTTCCATGCCTTTCCTCATCGATGATTGTCTCAATGGTCTTATTTCCCATAAGAACACATGTTAAATTTCATACAGCTATATCTTTCGAACTTTCATAAAAAATTTCAAAAATTTTCCCGATATTATCGACACATGTGTCATATATCCTTAAAATCTTTCCCCTCAACCATAAAATCTATTGTCCGACCCTGAAAACGCTCATTTGCTGCATTTGAAAGCTCCGGACTGAAATCGGTCACTTTGCGCCCGCCAAGCGTGCACGAAATGAAGCGTTTTTCAAGGGGATCTGATAAAAGACCTACTTTGCTTCAATTCAGAGACCTTAAAGCATAAATCGAGCCAGCAAATGTTTGTTTTTTTTCATTAAAAAAAAATTCTACAATGGCGTTACCTCTTAACCCTTTCATTATTATTATTATTATCATTATCATAATGATTATCCAACCCTAGCGTCTCGACAAAACCGTTTTCGCATCATCCGCAAATGTTAACTGACCAACGCAACGAACTCGTTTGTGTCGATGCGCTAGGGAACAAAACAAAAATATTTATTCGCGAATCGTATAACCTATAAATTTCCCACAATGAGGTTGGGATTGTCCCATCGCATTGTTATCTCCGTGAAATGCAATGTGAATTATCGTCGTTCGACCCCGACGACGTGTGAAACGATAGTAACAATAACACATTTCCCCCTCCCCCCCTGAGGAACTTGATGACGAGTCATCAATGAAATTGTGGTTGTGTCAGGCGAGCAGCATGGGATATCACGAGTCGTCTTGCTACGGTGTTTTGTGGTAGCAACAGGAAAAACGTGATTTCACCAAACACACCAACGACGGAAATAATCATCTGCAGTTGCGAATAAATGGGACCAGAGACGAAACTGCGACGAGCATGAAAAATTCGGTTGGAAATTTTCATCAGGGAACGACGAACGCGTTGAAGCGTCGAATCAACAACGTCAACGAACAGCATCACAATCAGATGACCGAATTGCCGGAGAGAAAGCATCCTAGGAGGGATGGTGCGTATGATCTTTTCACTCGTTTTCGCATGTTTTCGTATATATATATATATGTATATATGTATATATTTATATTAGAGTGGTCCTTAGCAAGGGTAATTTTTTTATTAAAATTGGATAACCCCCCCCCCTCTCCATACGTTCCAAATAACGTTAAAATGTTTGTAAAGTCCCCCCCCCCCCACCCTGTCTCAATGCTTACCCAACCGTGTAGAATTTTTAAAGTTTCACAAATAAATAACACGAGAGGTTCATCGAACTTATTCATCACGGCTAAAATATCGATACAAGAAAAATTTCGGTTAATACGCTTTCTTCGTCAATAAGAATGCGTACTTTCAATGAAAAATTGGGTCGATCCCCAAAAAAACAAAATGGCGCGACTAACAAAATGGCGGCTTGAAAATCGAATCAACGCTGAAAAACTTGTTTTCTTCGCTTTTTCGGGGTCCCAGGGTCCAGCGAACACGAATTAGGGACTCAAAATGTCGATCCACACCAAAGTTCAAACTAGTATGACGACATAGCATACACAAGCTTATATTACATCATAAATGAAGCGTCCTACGAAAGAGTCCTAGGGTTAACCTAAAAAATTTGTTGCGGTAAGTCAGGTCATTCCATCGTGACGTAGAAAGATCCCTGGGTGATATATTCTGTCCGAAACAACCCTTTCGAAGATCCTCGAGTCTCAGACTACGAAATAAATCTCGTTTTCTCGTTTCCCCGCCTGTTCAACACGTGCGGCCATTGCCGTTCGTCTTCCCCCCCCCCCTCCCGTTCCGCTATCAACGTTTTTTGCCAGTTTATCGCGTTTTATATGGTCGGTGGTTTGCACTCGCTTCACCGTCCAAGCCCCACACACGCTTATCTCACAATGATAACAATAACAATAATAACAATATCAATAATAATGATAATTACGAAGTGGTCTCGATTATATTCACGCGTATAATGACAACGGTAGCAACATGGGCAAAACTCTGTGCGCATAGTCGCGACGGTCGTGCAGCTGTTGCGCATCTCCCGGTCTCTCGTTTCGACTAATGAAAATTGCTCGCTTCCTCTTGCACATGCAGCAACCCATCTTCGTTCGACGCCCGTAAGTTTCGTTGTACTCTTTGTTGTTGGTTTTTTTTCTTTTCTTTTTTTTTTGTCTTTCTTTCTTTCTTTTATATGCTCCTCCACACACACACATATGTGTATCATTGCCGTCGGTTGCCCCCGCGTATTTCGAACCGTCTATGTGGGTTCTCCGTTGCTCTCTTACTCTTGCTAACCGTCGAGATTATATTCCCGCCATTATAGCCACTATCACTCCAGACCTAAGGTCACAACGTCACGTTTTCCTCCGTTAAACGCGATGATACACGTTAATACGCTCATGCCATTAAGGTAGTACCCTCCATCAGAGACTTCTTTGTCAGATTTTCATGAAACTTGGCATACTTATAGGTATTGATGAGAAAAAGGTTCAGTTAAATTTTTATGGCTTCCCGGAGCGCGAGAAAAAAGATATCTACAATTTTATTTTCACACGTTTAACATGGAGCCTTATGGGAAATCACGCTCAATTTGATATAATACAAAAAGTCCTCGTCAGATTTTAATGAAAACACTTGAGCTGCAAGTTGAATATTCGGACAACATTTTGGGCAATTGACAGTAGAGATCAGGAGACTGTGATGATAATAATAAGCAAATAAACATCGGGAAATGCAGTTTATATGAGGAGTTGGTCGTGATCCAGTAGACATGGCAACGTTGCGCGTTTGTTTCCCATCTTCTCTCTCTCTCACTAATCGACATCATAACACGCGACGTTGCCACATCAAAGTACTACGTACCTCAATCAGGAGATGGAATATCTTAGGCTTGCTTTGACTCTTACAGTTTGTAGGCTACTACCTTAAGGCGATGTACGAGCTATTTCGTAGCGTACGAGTGCGAGCGAGATAGCACCATGGGCGCTCGCGGCGGAGCGAGAGAGACGGGCGCTCAGATGTCGTACTTCACCTTAACGCCCGCGAAATATTTCTGAATGAAGATATGGACATTTTTTGTTTTTTTTTCTCTTCGTCCGACCCCCCTCGAAAACGCGTCATTTCGTGCATGCGAAGCGGACGCAAAGTGATGGTTTTCAGTACAGCGGTGGAAAACCAGATGCGCATGCGCGCTTCATCGGCGACCGAACATGAACTTTTTCGCTCGTTGCTGGGGCCGATTTTTGGTCCGTTGCTTCACGTTTAGGTTTCTCACACGCATGAAATGAGCGTTATAAAGGGAGGTCGGACAAAAATAATCCTTTTGGACAAATTGCATACTTTCCAGATACTCTTTTTTATTTTTATGGGGTTCACTTGTATTTATCTATTCATTTATTTTTTTAATTCATCGTTGATCGTCGATGTGTGTTTCAGATTCCGTGGTTGGCAATGGTAACGTCGGACACGCGGCTTGGTCGTCCCAGGTTGAAGAACTTGCCGAATTAGCCGCGGACTTTGATGGCCCATTGTCGGCCCTCGGAGCGTCCGATCTTGCCAACGCCGTTGCCTCCTACAACATGAGGTAAAATCCGATGTTCGTTTCAATTAATTTTTCGACGAGCCATCTTCATGTAAATGAACCGTTAGATTCGATTTTCGTCAAAATTTGAGGGATCAAAAACCTTTAATAATCCAGAAAACTTGTTTTCGGCTTCGCTACAAACGAAAAGCCATTCACTACAAACCTCTTCACACCCAACTCTTGAAGATTAACGCATCAGAATCAATTTTCCCGACCCATCGATTTTCGTCGAAAAAAATTTTTTTTTCGTCAAAATAAATTTTTTTTTCGCCAAAAAACCATTTTTTTTTCTACTGCAAACGGAAATTCGCACACTAGAGACATATACAACGGCATCTCCATGTAAATCAACCGTTAGATCACATATACAGAGCCATCCCCATGTGAATGAACCGTTAGATTCGATTTTCGTCAAAATTTGGGGGATGAAAACCTTTAAAAGTCATCAAAATCTGTTTTCGGCTTCGCTACAAACGAAAAGCCATTCACTACAAACCTTTTCACACCCAACTCTTGACGATTAACGCATAAGAATCGATTTTCATGACCCATAGATTTTTGTAAAAAAAAAAATTTTCTCGTCAAATGATAATGAATTTTATCGGATTTATTAAATATTCAAATTCATCGTATAACAACAATTTACATACCTTGATCATAATCATCCCATAACCTGTGAAAATATCGATTCTTCCATGATAACTAATCATAGTTATTTGTTCGAAAAAGTATTCGAAATATATATTTTCATCGAATGCAAGCCCATCTCTGTGTGTAACAAAAAAAAAATCGTCTGAAATTTTTGTATTTTTTCGAACGTAATTAAAGTAAACACCGTGAAAAATTTCGTTGTTCACAGCGAAGCTCTATTGGCGTTACCGTCGTTGACGGTTTTCAAGCAAGAAGCACCGTCCCCGGACTCTCGAGCTGCATTGAATCGCGTAACGCCGAGAATAACGTCGCAAAATTCTGGCAACGGGATTGTCGCGTGTAGCCCGGGTCACGAAGCCGATAGCAGCGACAACAACGCCACGAGAAACGACGACGAGCTACAGCGACGACAGAGGCATCAACAGCAACAGCAACAGCATCATCAACAGCAGCACCAACAACAACAACAACAGCAGCAGCAGCAACAACAACAACAGCAGCAGCAGCAGCAGCAGCAGCAGCAGCAGCAGCAACACATTTGCAACGTGGGAGCTGGTGGAAATGTGGGAAATGTAGTAAATGACATGACCGACATGAATGCCGGTACTGTCACTGCAAAACACACGGGTGTGGCTGTGGCAACGTTGAATCGTGGCAATCACAGAATTGTCAATCACACGAACGCGAACAACGGTCATGCGACTGACGGAACGAATCTTCATCAATTGCTTTACTCGAACGTCGACGAGTATTCGATAATCTCGTCGCCGGGGAATCCTCACGTATCCTCGTCCCAACAGGGCAGCGAATACACCGAAAACAATCGGTAATGACGAAGGATGCAATGGTCTGATTAAGGGTTAACCCTTAAGGGGGCTGAGTCACCGGAAAAATTGGGAATTTATTTTTTCTTCGTGATGTGATCGGTATAAATTAAAAATCGATTTTATTCTTATGAATTACTTATAGTCAGATATTATTTCCAATTTTTTTATAGGGTGCATCTGGAGGCTGTGGGATTTATTATATTTTTTTTTACTTGTCGTAGCTTTTGGATCATACGACTTGAGGGATTTTCAATTCTGACGTCTCATTTTGTTGGTAATAGAGCTCGTTCTCAGATGAGTGTGGGGGGTTTTTTTTTCTAGGGTCTCTGGACATTGTGGCAATCTGTGATGTGAATAAAAGACTGGTTTTCTGTTGTTTTTTCGGATAAATAGTTGAATAATGGGTTACCATAGATTTATTTCGCATCGCATCCCAAATTCCGACACTCATTCGAGAATGCAGTCTGTTGTGACGAAAATGAGACGTTAGGATTGGAAATTTGTTGAGTCGTATGGTCCAAAAGCGGCGACGAGTGAAAAATGTCGTGATAAATCTTACAGCGTTCAAATGTTTTATATGGCTATGAAAAAATTTGAAATGATAACTAAGTATAGGTAGTTTGTGAGGGTAAAATCGATTTTCAATTTGAATTGATCGTGTCACGAAAAAAAAACATATTCGTCCATTTTTTAAGGTTCTTCTTCTTCTTTTTTTTAAATTCTTCTCCCAGCTACGATAATAAATATTAATTTTATGGATGTGAATAATTGAATAATGAAACTGTGTTGTTTTTTTTTTCTCTTTTTTTATCTTTCAACGTAGTTTTCAATATGTGCTTGCCGCGGCAACGAGCATCGCCACCAAAGTCAACGAAGAAACTCTCACCTATCTCAATCAGAGCCAATCTTACGAGATAAAGTTCAAAAAACTGGGCGATCTGTCGGCTTACAGAGGCAAAATTTTCAAGGTAGATATTGGGTCGAATATTTTACAAACAAAATTAAGGGTTACATAATTTAACACGAAGATGATATCATTTATTTATTTATTATTTGTTTCAATTTTCACGTATTCAGTCAAAAGTACGAATATGTTTTCACGAAAGACGATTGCAACACAATGCTCACGAACATTTGACCGAGTGGCGACAATCACGACCCAACGAACGTTTGCTCGAAGTCGACGTACCTCTGAGTTACGGCATGACGGAGAAATTTCAACATCCCGATTCGATAACCAGCTTTGAATTTTTGTGGGATCCGACCAAAGAAGTTGGCATTTATATAAAGGTAAATTATTTTTTCTTTAAATAATATATTCTTGCGTTGCACTAGTTCACAAATTGTTTGTTTTTCTGCGAGAACTTAATGAAAAAAAGTGTCATATAGACTAAATTATTTTTCCAAAGAAGCGTTTTCGATGTATGAGTATTTTTTTTCTACAAGTTTTCATGATTGCAGGTGAAAGGTTATTTCATTATTATTATTATTTCATTATTTGATTTTTTCATAGAGCTTCCTTGGAAAAATAAATATGAGTCATTTTCATTTTTAGCGACCTCAAATTAGGCTGAAAAACTTTTTTGCACGAGGTTCATTTTTCTCGTAAATCAGTGTTATTGATTTCCAAATTCAAGAAGGTAGGGGAATTTGGGTTTCCAACATTTCACTCTTTGAAGACAATATTTTTCCTAATTATCATCGTTTTTCTCATTATTTCCAAATGGATCGTTGATAATCAATGTTTTTATGCGTGTGTGTTTTATTGATTTGTGTTGAATTTGTAAAATGTTAAATAGAACATGTAACCGTTTAAAAACATTTTTTTTTTTTTCAATTCTCCCAGGTAAACTGCATAAGCACCGAGTTCACGGCAAAAAAACACGGCGGTGAAAAAGGCGTTCCGTTGCGCATTGTCGTGGTAACTTCGATTCCAGGTGGATCGGAAATTCACGCGGCCGCTTGTCAAATAAAAGTTTTCAAATTGAAAGGAGCCGATCGTAAACACAAGCAAGATCGTGATAAGATACAGAAACGTTCGTCCTGCGAACGTGAAAAATATCAATCGAGTTACGATTGCACGGTTTTGTCCGACGTAAGATTCTTCATTATTTTTTTCAGTGTGACATTGGTTTTTTTTTAATTTTTATTCTATTTTATTTTATCTTATTTCATTCTATTTTTTTCCATTAGTTAATTATTCAACTATTTTTTTTTCAGGTACCTCTGGATTCCGTGCCACCGCCGAACAGTCCGATTCCCCACGGAAGCGAAACAGCATTTTCCTTTGGCCCATCCGACATTCCTCCGTGAGTTGTCATGATATTTTTATTTCAACTTAATTTCAATACAAATATTTTATCTATTAAAAAATTAAATTGTCGTGCCTTAGCTTTCTCAGTTTTCACTACTTTAAAATCAAATAGAAGACAACATCTATTTGAATTATTTGTGAAACATGCTAAATTAAAGTTTGGCGGAAGATTTAAGTCGATGCATTGAAAATAACGCAGATGGGTTCGTTTTTTGCAAGTGGGATTCGCTGGACCCCATGTGACCGATATGTCACATATATATATATATAATATCCGGAGGTTTGACCTCGACGGGTTGAAAGAGTAAAATAAATTAATTCGACCCAAAGCAAAAAAAAAAAAAATAAATAAATAAATAAAAGAATTTAAAAAATTCCTTTCACAAAATGAATTAATTTCAGTTCGTCTCCTTCGTCGTCGGTGCGAGGATCGTCGTTGGCCCCGTTCATGAACACCCTGGAAAAAGTGATGGAACATGACGAGATACGTGGAAACGTGGAGATGATAGACAGCAGCAGCAACAGCAGCACCAGCGACGCCAACAGCACAACGAGCAGCACAACAACCAACAATCATTGCACAACGTCGAATCCGATATCACCGCGTCAACCTGCGACGGTCGTGTCATCGATTCCATCGCCGAACGTGGCTCAAACGGCGGATTGCACGGACGGAAATTTGACCGAAGGTGAGGCACCGAAAAAAACCAACGATCCAAACGTCCCAAATCAAACTATTAGCCACCAGACCTTCGTTTGTTTGTTTGTTTTTTTTTTCTATTTTTTCAATTTTTTTTTATTGTTTCAAGCTGATTTTGCCAAGTTTGCGGCCAACGATGTAATACGTATGTCCCGGGACGATTTGATTAAAGTATGCGGACTGGCCGGTGGTATGAAGCTGTTCACATTGCTGCACGCAAGATCGCCCAGTCCGCCCCAGCTCACTCTGTACGTCGCCATGGAAGCCACTGTCGGTGTGCAGTGGAAGGTCATGTATCTGCACAATCGTAGCCTCGCTGTTCTCACCTCCAGGCTTCTCGCGACCTTCGATTTGCCGGACGATCGTCTGCGTTACGTTTTTTTTCAAGGACCCGAAGGCATTCACGTGCTCGTTTCCGACGAAGTCGTTGAACGTATGAAAGACGAAACCATGTATTTGGTCGAAATTATTCAAGGTAACGACCTTTCAAGTCTTCACGATTGTCCCTTCGATGTCTTATTTTATTTTTTTTTACCACGAGTCGATGAATCGCCCTAGACTGATAATAATAAAAGGGATGGGCATTCGTTCAATGGAAATGTATTTTAAATACTTGTCTATATACTCGGACAAAATGATAGTTAATTTTCACCGGATTTATTAAGTATTTCGATTCATTTGAAGATAATAATTTACGTGAATTTGTCATAATTTTTATAGAAATGAGAAAAAATATTAATTCTTGCGTGATCATTGATAGTTACTTGTTTGAAGAACTGTTTGAAATACATTTTCATTGAATGGATGCACATCCCTGAATAATAATAATGATATTAATGCGAGAAGAGAGAATCTGAAGTTCGTTTTTCAATCTGCTGAATTTTGCAATGTTTTACAGGTGAAAAATTGTAGTTTTTTTTTTCTTGCAAACTCTATTGGCAGAACATTTTGAAAAAAAAAATTGAGTTTATTCTTCGAACCTTTAGAAAGTAATTATATATTTTTTTAATTGAACGAAACGTTCGGAATGGAAGTGTGATGATAATTGGATGGAAGGAATGATAATTGGATAGTTAAATATCCAAAACCTCGTTCACCATTCGAAGAAAAAGAATTTGTAATTTCGGTGAAATCGAGTTGAAAAAAAAAAATCGGTGAGTGAATAAAAGTGTTTTCCAACTTTTATTCACTCACCGATTTTTTTTTTTTCGACTCGATTTCACCGAAATTACAATTTTGTTTTTCTTGGATTTACATACGAAAATTTTGTTTGGATAAAAATATTCATTTGTTTGTTAACCCGATGGAATCTTCTTGTGTCGTGTAATAATTATTGCTATTTTTTTTTTGGGTCCATCAGACGACACGAGTGACCAATACAGTTTGCTTCTCAAGCAATCGACGTCGTCGTCGTTGTCGTCGCCGACTCTGCCGCCATCGCAACAACAGCAACCTCGTTGAGAGGCTCAATGAGATCGATCGGAACTATTCGTTCGTCCAAGATTTTTTTTTTTTTTCGTCTTTGTCGTGGCGAATCATAATTTTTTATTAGCAAACAATTTTTATAGAAAATGAACACACACACAGAGAAATTGTGTTGTTTCAATTTTGATTTTATACGTCGTTGATTAATTCCTTCATACTTTCGGTATCGTTGGTTCATCGGCATTTATTCTTTATTTTTGTTGTTGTTTTTTTTTCAAGTTTTTAAAGTTTTTTTTGTATATGCGACGTGTCTGCTATCGCAAAAAAAATACGACGAGTCTTGCATTTCGCGCTTATTGAGATTATTAGAATTTATATATATATTATATTAAAAAAAAAAATTTATTACGCTGTTAGTGTATTTTAATTAGACGACGTTCGCGTTTACAGACGCATTTACTGTATTATTATATTATCACTGGTTATAATATTGCACAAATAAAAAAAAAATTATTCTGAATAATAATTCTTGTGGTTCTTATTTATAACGCTGCTGTATTTTTTTCTTTTTTTTTCAATAGAGTGAGAGATATTTTGCATTTGTGTATGAGGCATTATTTCGGAACTGTAACAATTTTAACCCTCAGTCTGTAAACCAGGGTCGTTTTCGTCCTGTCGATAATCAAACGTATAAAAAATATTTTAAACAATTAATTTTCCATAATTTTATGATTGGGACTTTCAATTGGAGGCTTGAAGAACCTTCGTGAATTTTTTCAGATTTTTTGCAGTCGTTTTAGTGTTTTAAAAAAAAAGACAACGACGAAAACGACCCTGGTTTACGGATTGAAGGTGCCGAAAAAACGTTTACGGACTAAGGATTAAAAGCCATTTTCATTTTTTTTATTGCCTCCAAATTTTACAGAGCTTGTTGCTTGTTGCCTAAACGAAAACAAAAGGTGAAAAAAAATTTCACTTTTAAATTTCGACGTTGACCAAATAATACTCACAACGAAATTTCAATTCTTCGTAGTGAAAAACATCATTCTCATCTCACTACTCTTCGGATTTTGTTTTTGTGAAAAGTTTTAGCGAAATGCAAAGTTTTTATTTATATTTTTTTTTATATAGCGTTTCCAGTGATTGAATATAAGCTGCTATTATTATAGCATTAAATAGTTGGTTTGTCTTGCAAGATTTTTTGTTTAGAGGGCAAGTCCACCGATTCGCATTACTCGACATATAAATGCAAAGTTGCGAAAAAGATGTTTCGGTTCGATTGAGCCAGAATTTTTCGCGCCAAATCGAAGCCCCGACGTATATCCGCGAAAATCATAATACATGGATCGAAATAGCTAAAATCACAAGAGCTGAAATCACAAGAGCTGAAAGACGAGCAAATTGGATACGTGGGTGGACGGTTTTGTGTATCGGATTGGAACAACGTGGTGCTGATCACACACGTACGATTCGTCAACAAAGTCCCACACGTTTCGTGTGTGTGTACAATCAACGTTCTAGTATTTCGCAATCCACACGAGAGAGTGTGCAACCGGGGAGCTGGCTAGCCGGACTGATCCGGGACTATCCAACCGAAAGCCACCCCCCTTATTGGCAAATACGAAAACCGCAACCAGCGTAACACAGACCGTAATCGCGTTAAGAAGCGTGGCCAAAGGTTGACTACTTTCCACCGCTGTCTCACTGTTGCTGATATAATAATGTGCGACCCCCCCCCCCCCCCCCCCTCGACCAAAGAGACATCGGACATGCAATACCCCTGACCGCAATGAAAACCGCGTTCCCACACTCTCGACATCGAAGCTCCCGACTCACTCAAGATTTGACCGATTGTCAAATCTTGAGAAATAATTAAATGATTGAATAAAATTTTTAAAAAATGCACCGAGTGACTTTGAATATAAAGATGGATGGCTGAAATTTTAAGGATCTGCGTTTTTTAAGGTCAACTTGAGAGTTTTTCGACGCGAAGGATAAATTTTTCTTTAAATTAATAAATAATAATAATGATTGAATAATTGAATAAAATTTTTGAAAATTCACCGACTCACTTTGAATATAAAGATGGAGAGCTAAGATTTGAAGGATCTGCTTTTTTTTAGGTCAACTTCAGATTTTTCGACTCGAAGAACAAATTTTCTTTAAATTAAGAAATAATAACAATGATTGAATAATTTTATGAAATTTAAAAAAATTCACCGGCGGACTTCGCTATTAAAATGAGAGAGAGAGAGAAGAAAGAAAGCACTCTAGGGTACCGGTAATTCGGTACACGGGTACGATAATGGCGGACCACAGTAGCCAAGTGGTCCAACTTCCTGTATGAGACGCAGATGCAAGTTTTCTCGCACGTGCCGCCCTTCAATAGGGCCGATCTCTCTTTTGCTCCACGAGATTCACGGGCTCGAATGTCGTCACGGACGATGGACCATCCGTCGGCTACGACACGATTTCCGCCTTGTTCGTATACAATATATACATATATACACGTATATATAAATATATATGTGTGTATATAGAAAAATATCACGTAGCGAACGTCGTCGAAGACGTTCGGCCAACCTTGAAGCAAAACCTCCTCCCCAAACAATATAATGAAAAGACGAAATCCTGCAACAATGCGACAAACTTCGGTCACAAAGACTACACAATCTATATGACACGATGCGTGTATAGTCGACGCGACCCCAAAAGGGCCCGATCGTGACGCCGAAGAATGCCTCCGTCAAATCTTCGGTCGATCGACCGACGACTATGATTTTTTTTTTCCGAGAAAATATTAATGCCATTTTCCTAGTCCTGCTGTAGTTGCGCACAATAAAGTTTTTTATTTGGTTTTTTTTTTTATTTTTTCGTGTTTCGTGAATCAATAATTTTTTTATAGGTATAGGATAGGATTTACATTATAATAAGTTTTTTCAAAATCTCGAAATAAAAAAACGAAATATTAATTGTATTTTCTTTTCTTCTTTTCTATTTTTTTTTTTTTTGATAGTGTGATTGTAGAAGTTTGTATAGTTGAATCGTCATGGTAAAAGTTTGTATGGTTGAGTCTATTTTCCAAATCTTCAATAATTCACAATCAATAAAAAAAATCATAATCACAAAAGTACGCGATAAATAAAAATAACGAACTGACAAGAAAAAAAAAGAGTGGATTTCGACTAAATTAACGATCCGATGTAAAAAATAAAAAATAACAAACTGACAAGAAATAAAAAAAAAGTTGATTCCGACTAAATCAACAATTCGATGAAAAAAATAAAAATAACGAACTGACAAGAAAGAAAAAAAAAGTTGATTTCGACTAAATCAACGATCCAATGAAAAAAATAAAAAATAACGAAATGACAATAAAGAAAAAAAATTGATTTCGACTAAATCAACGATCCGATGAAAAAATTTGAAAAATAACAGACTGACAAGAAAGAAAATCAAAGTTGATTTCGACTAAATCAACGATCCGATTAAAAAAAATCAAAAATAACGGACTGACAATAAAGAAAAAAAAGTTGATTTCGACTAAATCAACGATCCAATGAAAAAAATTGAAAAATAACAGACTGACAAGAAAGAAAATCAAAGTTGATTTCGACTAAATCAACGATCCGATGAAAATACGATACGGCGAGGCAACGACGATAACGACTGACCGCGTGTATAATATCGGTTGCGTTAGATCTCCCGTCAATCCGTCCGTGAGATGCCGGTTCGTGTCCCTCTCGTCGGGAGGAGGGACTCTTCCGGAAGAGCGATCCCATCGCCGACGACGATACGGTCGGTCTTCTCGCGTCGACGAGGTGAACACGACACGCGCCCGAGATCCGTAGGTGCATGAGTGCGACCTGGGGGGGGGGGGGGAGGGGGGGGGCGGAAATATACACCGAGAGTGGCGGTGCAAAACCTCTCGCGGGCAATGTCTGACGAAGGGTGTTGGAATAAAAGATGGAAGGGTTGATGCCGCTGGCGCACCGACCATCGAGGGTGGGGGGAGGGGGTGGGTTATGCGAGGGTTGAAAAAAAAATAAAAAAAACAAAATCGTGATGCATAGCACACGCGTGTCTCGATCGTCGAATCACTGCAGTGCACTGTGCACATTGGGGGTGGCTCGAAAAATAATTAAAAGAAATATTTACGGATTTTTCTTGGGCGGATTAACTTCGAAGTATCCCGTAGAATTTTTAGAGATTATTTTTTGAGGGGGTCGACCTCGATTTTTTTCAAATTTTTTAATTTGGTGGCGAAAACATGACGTTTTTGTTGAAGCTGACCTTTATTATCTCGTAGAATTTTTAGGAATCATTTTTTAGGGGGTTGCCCTTGATTGTTTTTTAAGTTTTTACATTTGCTGGCAAGGACATGACGTTTTTGTTGAAGCTGACCTTGATTAGTAAAAGGAAAAAAAATTGGGGAGGTTTGAGGGTCCACGTCGATCGAATGGAAAACCTTGAAAAAATCAAGGGCGACCCCTAAAAATATCCCCAAAAATTCTACGAAATACTACGAAGTTAAGGTAGTATCCTACAAACTGTAAGAGTCAGAGTAAGCGTAAGATATACAATCTTCTGATTGAGGTACGTAGTACTTTGATGTGACAACGTCGCGTGTTATGATGTCGATTAGTGAGAGAGAGAGAGAGAGAAGATGGGAAACAAACGCGCAACGTTGCCATGTCTACTGGATCACGACCAACTTCTCATATAAACTGTATTTTCCCGATGTTTATTTGCTTCTTATTATCATCACAGTCTCCCGATCTCTACTGTGAAGTGCCCAAAATGTTCTCCGAATATTCAACTTGCAGCTTGAGTGTTTTCATTAAAATCTGACGAGGACTTTTTGTATTATATCAAATTGAGCGTGATTTTCCATAAGGCTCCATGTTAAACATGTGAAAATATAAGTGTTGATATATTTTTTCTCGCGCTCCGGAAAGCCATAACAATTTAACTGAACCTTTTTCTTATCAATACCTATAAGTATGCCAAGTTTCATGAAAATCTGACGAGGAATCAGTCCGATCGGTTTCATCTTTGGTCAGAATTGCACTCATGCAATATAATTCGAAGTGCAATGTGCACCGAGAAAAATCGTACGAAATTTTTGTATTTTTTCGAGCCACCCCAAAGCACACACATGGCAACGACGTTTGTTATATATTTCGTTCATCCCTCCCTCTCTCTCTGGCTCATATATTTTTTTGGGGTAACCCATTTCACCCCCGTGGGGGCTTCCCCACGAACCTACCCCACTTTCGTGCCAGTCAACAATCCCGGGTGCCCTCAGCGAAGCGAATCGTCACTCTTTGGGGTAGCATCAACGTCAGTTAGGGGTGCAACCCCCCTCTTCCTAGAGACCGAGGGGTGAAAACTCAGCTCCCCGGTGCCCCCTCCCTCCCCCCCTCCCCCCGCCCCCTTTTCTGGTGGCGAGCTAGAGTCTCGCAAAATCGGTGGCATTGTGTGAACACGCGAACAAGGGGGTTGCATAGATCGGATAGTTTAGCCCATGATGGTTTACAGAATGTGGAAGGGGCGGGGGGAGGGGGGAGGGGGCCCGGCCTCGAGGAGAAAGAACGTGCGTAGGATATAACAGGACACATAGTACTATGAGGGGGGGCTTATAAATCCAGAACGAAGCCGGCACGAACGTCACTACGGTTCGTACGGGTGCCGACAACGTACGCGTGCTTCTTCTTTCTTCGTTCGTTCTTCATCATTGACAGTTCATCGACGTCACAATTTCCCATTTCTTTTAAATTTATTTTTTTTAGATTTATTTTTTATTAATTTATTTTTTTTAGATTTATTTTTTGTTAATTCATTTTTTTCATTCATTTTTTCAGATTTTTTTTGTTTGATTCTTTTTTTTTCAATTATTTTTTCAAATTTATTTTGCTCAATTTATTTTTTTAGATTTATTTTTCAAGTTTATTTTGTTCAATTAATTTTAAAAAAAATTTCGAATTCATTTTGTTAAATTTATTTGTATTTATCATTTTATTTATTTATTTATTTATTTACATCAACGATCGAATTTATGACGTCACGTGATCGAGTTTCGAGTGTTCGTTGTTTTCATGTTGAAGTTTGGTGATGTGTTTGTGTGAATTAAAAAGAGTAAATCTTGTTAAATTAAATCCGGACGAATTATTATTACCGATTTTTCGTTTTTTTCTTCGTTTGTGGCGGGAAAATTTGAAAATATAAATTCTCAAAGCGATCGATGATTTTTCGTTCGACGATGAGTTTGTGTTACGAATGAAACGAGAACGAAATTGCGATGTCCAAGGTTGCGGACAGGGTGATCGATGATCGATCGGTTGGAAAATCTCGTACGAGACCGTAACCATCCCCTCGAGGGGGTTCGCAGCCGCCGCCGCCGCAGCGCGCGGCAGCCTCAGAAGTTCGTGGAAGCTCGTTGACGCGCCAACCAAGGCGTTCGGGAAGCCCGTGTGTGGCTTATCTACGCGCACGCGATTACCTCGTGGAATTTTGTGTTTTTTTTTCGTCTAATCGAAGAACACAAAAAAAAATTAGGAAAATAAAAATAATAATGATAATAAACGAAAACGGTAACAAAGATCGATTTGCGAACCAACTATTACGTGCAAAAAGTTATTTCCGGTATATATAGTTGCGTCGACAGCTGTCGACCAAAAACAGAGTGAAAAAAGTAAAGAAAGAAGGAAAAGAACAAAAATAAAAACAGTTGATTGTTACATTTTTCAAAAATTGCGTTTTTTTGTTATTCAAAATGAAGGGAAAAAATCATTCTTCCGAATAAAAAAATATCCCAACAACAACAACAACAACAAAAATGTTCCACGATCTTCGTATGAAAAAGGAAAATATCAAAGTCGATCGATGACTAATTGTCATTGAATGGAAAAATCGTTGATTCGAAGGTCAGCAAATTGACCCAATTGGCTGCCAGCCAATCGTGGAGATTCCTTCGATATTTATTCAAAGACACTTCATTTCGTCGCAAAGAAATTGGCAGAACGAAAAAACTAAGCAAAAAACTATGTCGCCTCGAACAGATTTAGAAATGTAATTCTCAATCGTCGAGTTAAGCTCGAAACTCAGATCCGGTTTCGATAATCTGTGTCGAGCAATTTTTATTTAACTTCGTTATTTTTTTACACACTCGATGTTCTATTTATCGCCATGAGAGAATAAATCGAGATTGTTCAGAAGCGTGTGTGTGTGTGTGTGTGTGTGTCTTCAGTCTGGATCAAGTTGGAGTGATCGATATAGATTTTATTTACCTATACGCACATTCGACTCAGTTGAAAGCTGAAAGAAACCGACACGAGATCAAGAGATCCATAATACATTTTTGGATTATTCGAGCAACAGCAGCAGCCCCCGGCTTGTTCGAGCACTTGAAGACTTGAAAAACACTTGAGAGGAATCTCATATCGTTGCACTTGAGTCGAGGGATCGAATTTTTTTAAAAATTTTTTTTTAAAAGTTTTTTTTTTCTTCTAAATGTGATATAATCATTTGGAAGCTAATTTTAAAGTGAACATCAAGAGAGATAGAGAGTGGAAAGAATAAAGAAGATCGAGAAAGTTGGTGGGCAAACTCGTTGTGACGTTAAAATCGTGTTTCTGTGATGATCAGAAATGAAGCCGGGACCGAGCCTGGCGGCACTGTGGCTCCTCGTGCTGTGCACGCGTTGCACCGTCACTTCGTCACACGGACGTACGGTCAAAGCCGTGAAACTACCGGGTGGACACATGGAGATTGTACAAGAAATCGCGTGTTCCGATCAACTTTTGCGATTGACTTGTCGATCGTTGCGAGCTTTCATATTCGTTCTCGAAGCGGAATATCGATCGGACGAAAATCGTACTTGCGATTACACGATCAACGGATCCCGTCGACGTTACGAAAATTTAGCGGGTTGGCGAAAAACGAAAATTGTGAGAGCGAAAACGAATACGTTGCTCAGAGGCAATTATTTCGATGACGAGGACGACGATGATGATACCACGATCGATCTCAGAAATTCTTTCAACAGAAGGTAATTTGTTTGGAATGAATTGAAAATGTTGTTTTTTTTATCATATTGTAATTATCGTTTTTTATTATAATTATCGAATTATGCTTAAGAAATTTTTTTTTAATAAAATTTTATTTATCTTTTTGTTGGATAAAAATATTAAACAGAGTTTTGAAACGCTTTTTAGATCGGCACGACTTTTTTTCCAAATTTTTAAAACAAAAATCGTTACAAAAATAAATTTTGAAAATTTGAAATAAAAAAAAAACATTCATGCATTATGATGAAACCTTTTATTTCACAATGAAATTATGAATATTTGTGAAAAAACTTTAGCGATGATCAAGCAAGCTCGTGAAAACAAAAATATTTTGAAACAAAAATAATTTTCTAATCAAATTTTATTAATCTTTTTGTTGGATAAAAAAATATATATTTCTGAAAAAAAAAAAAATTATTAAATTTGCGACAGCAAAAACATTCGAATCGCCTTTCTAGAAATCGGATTTAAATAATATCGATCAATCAAATCGACATTTCATTTGCATCTAAATTTAAAATGATTTAAAATGGTTTGAATAATCATTTTTGAAAAATAATTGTTCAACGTTGACAAAGGAGCATTGAGAAGTGCGTTTGCATTGCGAATGACCGCGAGATGCGTGAAGAAAACAATGAGTTTTGTGGAGAACAAGGAGGGGGGGGGGGGGCAGGAGATGGGTAACCCGAGTAACCAGGAAGCTTTCACGGGGGTTCGAGCGGTATCTGCGCCAAGTGTAACGATATATCGCATTACCCGTAAGACCCGTTTTTCACAAGAGACCCAAGACCACAAAAATCAAATAAATCCTTTTTCCTATTTACTCCACAAAAAAAAAAAAATTATCACAACTTCTGTCACATGGAATCAGACGATAATTACACACCCAAAAACAATGTTAAACTTACAAGTTTCAACTTGTTTCAAATTATGAGAAAGGCAAATTGCATGTTTCAACTTTCAGCTTGTCTTTGACTTTTCAATTTTCTAAATTTTAAAGTCAATTTAGAAGTTTCAAACTTGTAAATTTGAATTTGCAAATAAAATCCGATCCGTTCGGCCGATCACCGCAAAATTTAATATGCATGACAAGTGAATGATATACTTGTGGAGAATTGTGGTTCGATTGGTTTGAGTCGACGACAAACAGAGCAACAAAGTTGATAACATATTGACGATAAAAAAAAATATCAGAATCCCGATAAAAATGTCAAAATCATAAAGTTCACGATGAAAATATAAAAATCATCAAATTAACGATAAAAATATCGAAATCGAAGTATCAAAATTACGATAAAAATATCAAAATCGATATATCAAAAATACGATAAAAAATACAAAATCATCTAAATCACAACAAAATCATCGAAATTACGATGAAAATATCAAAACCATCAAAATCAAAATAAAAATTATCAAAACCATCAAAATCACGACCAAAAAAATCAAAATCATCAAAATCGAATTATCAAAACGACGATAAAAAAATGTTCGTATCGTCACACAGTTTCCTTCACGACCAAGCAAACAAATGGAATAATTTTCTTTGTCTGTCGTTCATTTCGTGACGTAAATGTCGATGATGTACACCAGTGAAGACAGCGTAGGGGTTGCAGATGTGCAAACCGTTGCTGCGTGTCGTGCGAGGGGTGCAAACGAAAAGCGAAAGCGCGTCGATTCTTCGAGGGGCGAGGGGGGGGGGGGAATGCCCGGACGATTCGTGATCGACCACGGGTTCGAAAATCCAAGTACAAAGGGCCCTGCGGTACATCGCTGAGACCTCGTCTCGGACGAACCCTCCAGCGGCATCAGCATCCCCAGCAGTCGCCGGTACAGTGGTTAGCCGGCTACTCTACGTCGGATTAACGGCCATAAAGGCACGAACGAGATGAAAATCATTCCAAAGCTCGGACAATATACAGTCGCAACGTTTTCGGGTCACGTGGACCATTTTTTCACAATAAGTTTTTTTTTTTTTGGGAACGAAAATAAAAAAGATCGCCCTTTGCCAAAGCTTCGTACAAAATTAATAATAATAAAAAAAAAACAACGGCCATAACAAATCACAATTATTATTATTATTTTTGGAGAACGAAAAAAAAAATAAGTTTGCTCTTTGCCAAAGTTTCGTACAAAATTAATAATTAGTAATTAAAAAAAATAACAACGTCCAAAACAAATCACAATAATTAGTTCTTTTTTTTTAGGAAAGAAACAAAAATAAGATCGCCCTTTGCTAAAGCTTCGTACAAAATTAATAATTTCAAAAAAAAAAAACAACCAAAACAAATCACAATAATCAGTTTTTTTTCCTTTTTTTGGTAACGAAAACAAAATAAGATCGCCCTTTGCCAAAGCTTCGTACAAAATTAATAATAATAAAAAAAAACAATGTCCAAAACAAATCACAATAATGAGTTTTTTTTTTGGGAACAAAAAAAGAAATACGATCGCCCTTTGCCGAAGCTCCGTAAAAAAATTAACAATTAAAAAAAAACAACGTCCAAAACAAATCACAATAATTAGTTATTGTTTTGTTTTTTTTTTTCTTTTTTCTTTTAATTTGTAAACGGTATTTCATTTCGTCTCAGCAACAGAAACCGACCGTAAACCGCGGTCGATAAAAAAAAAACGCGAAATAAAGGCGGAAATGCGATACAGGGGTTGCTCGTAACCCTCGTGTACGCGTAGTCGAAAAATAAAAAGGGGTTGAAGCAACCCCTCGTGAGCGATTGAATCGCCGTGCCCCCGCAACGCTCGTTGCTCGTTGCTTCTCCGTTCGTCGAAGAAGGAGCGAAGCAATGTCCTCGAGGAGAGCACGTCTCGTAATTGCATTTTGTACGAAATATTTTTGACACTACCCACGCTCGCTCGTAACCCCTCCCCCCCCCCCCCCCGCTTTCGTGATTCCATGGCAAATCCAGTCGAGCTTGCGACGAACACGTGGTACCCTACCCTACTCGTCGTGCCGACATCTTGCGCACAAAGCTCTCAATTAAAAATACAGTCGAGTAATTAAAACAAAGTTTTGTGGGTGGCAAAAAAAAATTAATAATATATATGCATCGTTGTACGCCACCTTGGGTTTCTTATTGATGAATTAATAATGAATTATTATTATTATTAGTATAGTATTGTCGTTATAGGATTATTATTATTATTATTATTATTATTATTATTATTATTATTATTATTATTATTATTATTATTATTATTATTATTATTATTATTATTATTATTATTATTATTATTAGGTAGGGAAAGACCTTTAGTGACTTGAAAATATCATCTTTTTCCGATTTGAAAAAAAAAATAGTTACAATACAGACCCCACTCTGAAATTTTGGCCAACTGCATTTTTTTGGACCTCCTGAAATCACGAAACAAAAAAATCAACGTCTTCAATTACGTCGAAATACGCGTTTCTGAATTTGGAGGTAGTTTAGAATTTCTCTGAGGGTTGTAGCCGATTCGAAAATTGTGAAAAAAAAATCAGGACCGTTTTTGGGGTGAAATGGAAGCCGAAAAAAAAATCATGAACATCAAGGGTCAGATTTTTGACTGTCTTTGAAATTTGAATTCATATAAAATTCCTCGTACACAGTTTTATACTTTCAAACTGTTTGAGAACGATTTTTTCCAATCAATTATTAATTGATTTTTTTTTATTGATTTTTATGTTTGTTTTTTTTTTTTTCAAATTCACAGGTGCTCAGGTCAACATCACTGTCGTTTCAGCATCCCGGAGCATCATCCGGGTGGCGAAGAATGGAATCCAGCAACGTTACGGCTGAAATACGCTTGTATACCCGGTAATAAGAGAACCCGAAGCCCGAATCATATTCGCGTTGACACGTGTGTTCATTCACATGTGTGACACGACGTAACGATATATGTTGAGTGGGGCATATATGGCAACAAATGTCGCGAGCGTTATGTTTGATTCTGAGTCGAAACGACTGGCGGTGGTCAATTCGATGGTATCGGATGTCGCTTTTATGTTTGTTTGTCGAAACCTCGAATGCACACCCACACACGCACACACACGCATACAGAACACGTGCACGTGTGTGAGTTCAGTGGCCATAGTTCCGAATAATATACGACGTTAGATTGTTATCCGGATTTCCACCAAACACTAAAGTGTGAGCAGCTGTGATGAATTTTGGCGTGCAGCATATGTATATATATATATAAATTCGAACTCTGCCCTATATGGCTGTCCGTTTCTCGCGCACACCCTCATCACCCTCGTGGGATCCAACATTTGCCACGGTCTTTCGTTGCAGTTGCATCGACCGCTGCAACGAAACACAAGCAACACAAAATAATGCAATCGACGTGAATGCATTTTCCTGAATGTCCAGATTCGGCTATTCCGTCTGAAATATAAATATATCTAATTTCGGTGTCATGAAAAAAAAATCTAAGACCAATCCAAGACGTTCGAGACTATTGTCTCGAACATTAAAGTTTTTTTCCAGAAAAGTCCTTTTCTGGAAAAAATATGATTTGAAATGTTATTTTATGCAACTTGAGTACAACTTTTGCAGACAAAAGTTTTTGCGATTTAATGTGAGTGAATTTAGAAATAATGAACCGGTCAAATAAGTTTCTCTGGATAAGTCGAGTTAGATAAGATTTTGACGATTTAATGTGAGTGAATTCAGAAGTGATAAATCGGTCAAATGATTTTTTCCGGATGAGTCGAATAAAATAAGGTTTTCACGATTTAATGTAAGTGAATTCGGAAGAAAGAAGCCGGTCAAATAATTTCTTTTAGAAAAGTCAATCTAAATAAAGTTTTCTCGATTTAATGTAATGAATTCAGAAGTAAACACAGGTCGAGTAATTTTGTCTAGAGTAATCGAATTAAATGTTCATTAAGGAGAGGTTATTTGGATGATCTTGTCCCACGATGTTCATTGACATTTTTATACGATTTTAATATCGGAATATTTAAATATTAAAATTTTAATATCCGAATATTTAAATATCAAAATTTTGATATCCGAATATTTAAATATCTGGCGGAAACTCGCAGGACATTTAAATTCCGATTTTTATTTTGTCTGGCTGTGGGGCCCCTTGAAAAACCGGGGCCCATAGCATTTTCTACTTCCGCGATATGTCTAATCCGATACTAGGAAGTAGGCTTATGGTAAACATTTTTTTTTTTTTCAAGTGAAAGGACAAGAAAAACATAAGACGTCATAAAAAAAATTCCAGGACATAAATTGTATAGAAACATCGTCTTTTGACCACTTGCTACGTGATTAAATCGTCACACGAAGGATCAGACCTACGAATTTAATATAAATAATAAAATGTATGGTTCGATGGCAATTCTGATTAATCTTCGATGAAAAGAATTGAAAACTAATGTCGAAAGTTTTCCTACGATGCACCCTAGTATCGTAGTTTCCGTCCTCTTGACGATTCCTCATCCGCTGTACTTGGCAACCCTCCACAGTGTGTGTCTCGCCACAGCCTCGGGCGTAAAAGTGGCACAAGGACAATCCACCCCCCCCCACCCCCGACCAACCCGCTCTGTCTGGTCCCTGGAACTATTCAACCCTGTAACTACCGTGTCCGGTGAATATGGATCCGAGCATCGGGAACAGAAATACGGCCATCCACTCGTCCTTCCTTCGAACACGTTCTTCAACATCCTCTTATCAATGTTACAATCGTCCTCGTAGATTTAAAAAAAAATCTAAAATAATAATAAAGGCACGTTATTTTAGTTTTTTTCGAAATTTTTGCACTCCCAGATGATAATTTGGTTCGAAATGAATTTTAAAGCAATGACCTGGAAATTTGCGGTCCTTATCACGATTTTTAACCCTTCCAGTTAAGTGGCAAACTTTGGGAGGCTGGCGGCAGGGTTGAAAATTGAAACAGGGACTTCAAATTTTGAGGACAGTTTTTTTTTATCTATTTCGAGGCATATTATCGTCTGGAAGCGCTGAAATAGAGTAAAAATCCGAAACAAGGACCAATTTGAATTTGAATTCATTCATGATCGATTAATTTACAATAATTTAAAATCCAATTGTTAACCGACGTTAATTCTTCACAGAGACCGCGGTTCACAGATATTGCAACGCCAAGGTTGCGGTTCAAGGTGACGAGGGTGGTTACATAAAATCTCCCGGCTATCCCCTTTACTATCCCGGCGAGTACGCCTGCGGCTGGACCTTCGAGACCATTCCCGGACAGAGGGTTGCTCTTGTCTTTCATGATCTAAGTATACGCGGTAAGCATTGTCACCTTCGATATCGGATTCTGCATTTTTACAAAGGAACCGTGTGTATTACACAAAAGTTTTGAATAGTTTAAAAGCCAAATTTTTTAAATGTTTTGAAAAGTTTAAAAGCAAAACTTTTATAAAGTTTTGAAAAGTTTAAAAGCAAAACTTTTATAAAGTTTTGAAAAGTTTAAAAGCAAAACTTTTATAAAGTTTTGAAAAGTTTAAAAGCAAAACTTCTATAAAGTTTTGAAAAGTTTAAAAGCAAAACTTTTATAAAGTTTTGAAAAGTTTAAAAGCAAAACTTCTATAAAGTTTTGAAAAGTTTAAAAGCAAAACTTTTATAAAGTTTTGAAAAGTTTAAAAGCAAAACTTAAAAAAAATGTTAAAGTTTGATAGTAACAATCGTCAAAAGTTGTTAAAAGTTCAAAATAACAAGTTTTAAAAAGCTAAAAATCACAACTTTAAAAAAGTTTTAAAAAGTTAAAAATTACAACTTTAAAAATGTTTTAAAAAGTTTAAAATCACAACTTTTAAAAAGTTTTCAAAATTTTGGTAGCAACATTTTTAAAAAGTTTTCAAAAGTTAAAAATCACAAGTTTTCAAAAGTTGAAAATCAAAACTTTAAAAAAGTTTTAAAAAGTTAAAAATCACAACTTTAAAAAAGTTTTGACAAGTTCAAAAGCAAAATTTTTTTAAAGATTTGAAAAGTTTAAAAGCACAACTTCTGAAAAGTTCGAAAGCACAACTTTTAAAAAGTTTTTTTACAAAACATCTGCGTTATACAATTTACTACTACTTACATACAAAGACTCGTCGCTCGCAATCAGTTTCGAATTTTTCATATTAATTAATGGCGAAAAATTTCGTTTTAAGATTGAAAGGAGTCGATAAAAACTATGCAAATTATAGTGGGATAGCTTCATGGACATTTTAAGCTCGTCTGAGCGGTGGGAGGGAGGAGGGTGTAATACACGCGATGTGGACTCGCATTAGTACTCTAACGAACCCTAAAAAAATTCGCACAGGTCGTGAGCCGAATGGCAGGTGCGTCGACATAGTGAGGATACGTGAGAACGGAAGAACATTGTTCGAATCGTGTGGCACGAGCGTTGGAATCAGTATAGTATCAAACTCCAATCGCGTCACCCTCAATCTCATATCTTCGTCCAGATTGTATCCGGCACGAGGATTTTTACTTCAGTACAAAGGTTCGTCATCGACATAAGGTTGCCAAAAATATAATAAATAATGATAGTTTGAAAAAGAAATAATAATAAAAAAAAATCAAAAGCGAAAAAAAAAAAAATATCGTTAATTATTTCACAGCTATAGGCTGTCCGGAAGTGGAGGCTCCGAACGGAAGTTACGTGTCGAACGACACCCTAACCTCGAGAACGTTCAGGTGCAACGATCAGGATCATGTTTTTCCTGATACCCGAACGAACACGAAAACTCTCGACTGTCGTAATGGACGATGGAACGAGACCGTCGAAACTCTTCCAAATTGCGTTGGTAAGGCAAAAAAAAAATATACATACATATATGGGCGATTTTTGAAATTGTAAAATTTTTTATAATTATCAAAAGATAACTTCTTAAGTGAAAAAATTATATATACAGTCTATATATGTGACTGGGCATATATAGTCTATATACATTATACACATTATATATAGACTATATATAGACTTTTACATGGACTATATATATACTATATACGTAGCTTATGCATGATACGATCGATTTTTCCATGAAAAATCGATGAGACTGAAACAGATGCACTGTTCACATTGGACACCCTGTATAATTTCAACGGCGTGAATTGCTCTCCATTGTCCTTGACGATTGAGCAAAAAATAAATATCGGCATTTGGGAGCAATGAGGGTGAACGGAGGTTCGGAAGTTTTCGACCTCTGGGTCGACCCGAAATAATTTTATCGAGCGTTGCGTTGACCTCGCGTCGACCTGGCCAGACCTCGCGACGAATGAATAATTATCGGTCACCGAGCAGAGCGAATTTTATGATTCTGCGGAGTGGGGCCGGGAAGAGGAGGGGGGGTTGGATGATCGGGGAGCCGGAAACCGCTCGGACAAAAAAGTGCTGGAGCAACGGGGCGAACAGGGGGAGCGTGTACATCCCTGACGGAACGAAGGGCACGTAGGGCACGGTCCCAACTTCATCCAGTCCTATAGCCCTGACCGTGCTGATCCGAATTAACATGTATATGGGGCAGGACGCCTCAAATCGACAATGGGTCTGAAAAGAAAAACACCAAAAAATATTGGCAGCTATCCGGCAAACATAACCTAAAAAAAAATATTAAAAAATCCTTTTTATTTCAATTTTTTTGGTTATGTTCGCTAGATAGCTGCCAAATTTATTTCAGTGTTTCTGTGGTACAATTTTTTCTAATATACCTATATATTTTTTAAGATTTCTTTTCCCGGCCTTTTTCGTAAAAAAAATTAAAAAAATAAATAATTCAAAAAACTTTCGAATGAATGCAGGCATTGCATAAGGTATATCGAAAAATCGGAGAAAAATATGACAATTCCTTTTCCGTGATCCAGAATTATTTGGAAGGTGGAAAGCGATACTTTTTCTTTCAAAAACTACCCTAAAAAAAATAAATGATTTTTAAACACTTTCAAATGAATTCAGGCATTGCATAGAGTAAATTAAAAAATCGGAAAAAAATATGACAATTCCTATTTCATGATCCAGAATCATTTGGACGGTGAGGCGAGCGATACTTTCATTTTTGACAACCACCGTAATATTTTAAAATATTTTTAAATATTTTTAAAGAACCACCTAAAATTTTCCAAGAACAACCCTAATATACATAGTTATACAGCCTGTAGTCAGTCGGGGCGGGACGATTCGCGGGTGACGCGGCGGTTCGCGTGGATGCGGGCGGGGGGGGGGCAGAGTCCCGTGACGCGCGCGGTGAATCGCGGCGGGGAGGGGGTGTAGCGCCGCGTGGGTTACGTTTCGGATGGTACGTCCGGGAGTAACCCAGACTACCCAGAGTCAACCGGAGCTCGGAACGTTGTAGCAGCAGCCAGCGGCCGCAGCAACGGGGAACCCACCACTTTTTCGACGCCCGCCATCCGAACATTTGCCACGTGTGTCATCGATCCGCATTTTTTTTTCTCTCAACAATCGATCAAACGTGCGTATTATCTTCGAATTTATTTGTTTTTCTATTTATTTTTTTGTTGTCTGTCGAACATCCGCGACGACGAAATTATCGGGATAGCCAGGTTAGTGTGTAAAAAAATTTTTAAAAAAGGACAAAATAATAATAATTATTGTTGTGAAAATTCAAGAGCTGGAGAGAGATCTTGTTTTTTTTTTTTCGCGTAATTTATTTTCACGACATTTTCTGATATTGAGACATAAAAGCATATTTGTTTGTCGATTATTTGTTTATGTTTACCGTTAAATTCATTGTTTAACATTCGTTTATGAATTGTGTTTGTGATATCATTATAATTATTTTGGAAATTCGAGACATGTCGAGATTGTTTTTTTAATTTTTTTAAAAATAATTTTTATTGTTACAATATTTTCAATATTGAGCCATAATGGAATTTTGATGACGTTCTTATTTCTTTATTTTTTTTATTATTTTTTCATTCAAAACATTTGACACTTTTTATGACGATCGCCACGTGTGTGTGTGTGTGTGTGTGTGTCATCCTCGCTTATCAACAATCGATCAACGTGCTTATTATCATCGAATAGCTTTCTTTTTTTTTTTATTTGTTTCTTTTTTTTATTGTTTATCGAACAAAGGCGACACTTAATTTATTATCACGACATTATCAATATCGAGCCACAACGCAGAGTGAAGATTTTTAATTTTCATTCTTCATTTTATTATTTAAAAAGAAATAAATTCAGAATATTCATATTCGAAGAATTTTTTTTTTTTATTCTTTAATTTATCATATACAAATAAATAAATTTAGAATATCGATGATCGAAGAATTTTTTTCTCACTCTTAAATTTATCATTTACAAATAAATCATTTAGAATAAACTCCTAATTCAATAATTTTTTTGTTTATTCATCAATTTATGTTTTTAAAAAGTCTATAACTACATATATGACTACTTAGCAAAAAAAAAAAAAAACATTAATTCGAACCAAAAAGAGGAATTTTCTTCAACGTTGTCCTATGGCTTAATGTCAAAAATATTTGAATACGTACGTATGAATGAATAATTGATATAATGCGTAACGCGTGGGTGTTTGTGTGTGTGTGTGAGCCGGCTTAATTATAAACAGCTTTCACTGTCATGTCGTCACTCTGCGGACGACACGCATACTATTTGTGAGGTGATTACCGAGGTGCCTCGTGGATATTGTGATAATGCCAGTTCGACAGTGGTTCTCATTGCCGGGGTAGACCGCGTGGCGATACATCGGGTCAATTACCTCGGTGCAATTGAATTATCTTTCGAACACACTTTCCGAGGCTTCGGATTTTTTTTTCTATTTTTTTTACATTTTTTTTATGTGAACTCTCGAGAGTATCGTGGCACGACCTACGCATACCGCGGTACACAAACTTGTGGATGGATAGTAGTGGAGGGGGGAGAGGGGGCGGGGAGGGGAGGGGGGATCGATAACGGACGATCAGCCCGCGCAACAAAGAACGACCACTCGCGCTCTTCAACTTCCTATCGCTCGGTACATTCAACATCTCGAATTACCATGTACACCGTTGATAGAAAAAGTTTATTACAACTTTTTTTCATTTTTGATTTTGTTTTAACAATGAAAAAAAAATTATTCCGTCGATCGTTGATGTGAATAAAAAAAGAAATACATAAAAAAGATTCATACCACGTGATGTATCGATGAATTTTTGAGAGATGTGCAAACATGTGCAAACAAATTTTTTTTATTCTGTTTTCGTAATGAAAAAAATTATTAGTTCGACAGTCGATCAGAATAATGAAAAAAAAAATTATTGAAAAATTTCATAAAACGTGATGTCGATGAATTATCGAGAGATAGAAGTTCGAGGGGTGAAGGGCTTCGGTCAATGGCCCTTTGGCAATGTAAAATTTATTAGTATTATTATTATTGTTGTTGTTGTTATTATTATTTTTTAAATAGCAAGAGTATAAAAAAAAAGTCTATTGAATATTAAAATCAATGATGAAAGAATAATTTGTTCAAATTATTCATAATCATTACGAAAACTTGACGATTTTAATTATTGCCCTGTAATTAAGAGCCAAAATATAGATTCCGAAAACAAAATTGAAAAAACGTTTTAAAAAAATGTTCCCATCATGATTTTCTCCATCTGACCTTCAATCGAATGACCTTCAACACCTTCCTTATCTGATTCTTCAACCGAAGGACAAGATGAACAATCTCTAGAAGAAAAAAAAACTCCAAAGACTGTAAAATTCGGAAAAGCCGAAAAACTGCATAATTACCTCCTTTACTACTACTGAAAGTTCTGCAGGAAGAATTCCTCACCAAATTTATTTGTCGATGATCCAATTTGTGTTCTTGACAATGAAAATATATTTTTTTTGTGAATCTAATCGAACAAATATTTGTTTAATTGCATTTGATAAGTTAGGAGCGCGTGCCGATAGGAAAGATCAATAAAATTATCAATCGGGTATTATTTTACACACTAACTATTTTGTTTTCGTTGGTTCGTTGGTTCGGGCGCGTTGAGCGATGCGGGGATTTGAAAATACCGGGCGAATCGCCGCACGGAGTCACGTGGACCATCGAGATAAGAATTATTTTTCAAGGTCGGACCCTCCCCCCCCCGCCAGCCAGCCGCATTCCTTCTCGCGCCAAATCGCTGCAGCTCGGATAATCCCGATGGGCTTGTGATTGTATATCTATATATTATATAAATATATATATATATAGTCTATCCTCGAAAATTTCATTCGAATCATTCGTTATAAAAATGAAACGTGAGACTTAGAAAAAAAATGAGCGACAGAATTGGAATTTCGAGGTTTCCAAAAGTTTTTCCTCTCGGACAAAAGATCTTCTGGAATTCCGGAAAAAAACGTAAATTGACGAGCGGTGGAGTGGAAAGTGGACAGGGGGGGGGGGGCGAGGGTCGGAATTTATCGCATCTCGAGGCTTTTTCCAAGGACGGCACGTGCAAACTGAAAACCCTTCGCCCTTTGGAATCGTTGGCTTCGTATTTTCTCATTGATCGACCAATGATTCACCAAGAATGAAAATTTAATTCATAAAATCAAAATTTTTAGGATTTCTTCACGATACACCAAATTTCGGGAATTAATTGATTCTCAAAAAATTTACATCAGAGTAGTTTTGTGGAGAATCGAATTTTCGACAAAGTTGCTATTCGAACTTTTGCTGGAAGATTAGCAGCTTCCATGTTATTTTCAAAACTAAGCTAAATCTTCAGATAAAAATGAGTTCTGGAGGCTGTACACCAAAACGAACTCAAGTTATAGCATTTTTTTTGGCACCCACTTTTGAAGGCAACGTAACATTCTAGAAAAATTGTCAAGATTCAAAGTTTCATTATTGAAAAGTATGATCATCCCATTTATTTCAAATAGGAACATTTCAAAAGCGATGAGCTTTGAATGAAAAAAACTTGTATAAAAATCTAACATTTTTACACAATTACTTTTTTATATGTACAACGAAATTACGATCTGGCTATGAGAAAAAAGAAGTTGATTAAGATCCAAGCACCCTACATAGACTATACATAGTCCATGCACAGACTATAATACCCCAATCCCATAAATAGTTTACATATAATTTTTTCAACTCGAGAACAACCGACTAAAAATTCGAATACCGATACGGCCGGTCAAATTTTTTGGATATTGAAGGAAAAAGACTGTGCGGCACGAGTTTTTATACCGCCAAAGCCGTAGCGTGTTGAAAAGCTGACGTGACAATAAATCATTTTTTTTTTTCGTTGACGTCCAGTAGAATTGTTTTTCGCGATCAGACAATAAAAGTGGACCGGTCATCGTCGATAATTACACCATCACCGAACTTACATGTCATTTTTCCGGGCATCATTTTCACATTATTATTCCACATGTCATAATTATTCAATTATGAATATACGAACGTATTTTTTTTTTTCGTTTCGTTTTTTTTTTCATTGATCGAACATTTCATTGGTAATTAAACTTCGTAATTAATCGCAGATATATTTCCCCAATGAATTACGTCTTGCTTCTGTTTTTTTTTAGTCCTAATGGAAATGTGCAACGAATAAAATTATCCAGAAAAAAATGTCCAACCTTTCGTAGAAGAAACGATTTTTTTTTAATTTTTCTTTCCATTTTTTTTAAGTGTAAAAATTTGAAAGATTGCCAAAAAATGTATAAAGTGTCGACACTTGGGCCTCTGGTGCATATTTTGCAGCTCCGGAAATTGCTGTCGGTGCAAATTCATGAAACAAAGAACGTTTGGGAGAATATAACCGGATGGATGACACAACGATAACAGATGCGACGAAAAAAAAAAGAAACGGGAGATTATTATAACTATATGAGGAAACATATATATAGTTTCAAGTGTGTGAAGAAGCGAGAGAGACAATGAGCCAATTCTCGACTTGCTCTTTTCGAAGTGGGGGGGGGGGGGAGAACTTGTCAGAAATTAGAACTTTCGACCCTTTGGTGTCTTCCGCCCCCCCTCCCCCAAACCACCCCGATAGTTCTTATTGTTTTCTACCCCCGCCATTTTTTTCTACGTCAATCTCTCCCTCCCTCTTTCATCTCTCGTTCGCTCCTTCACTCTTCGGCCTTCTTCGGCCCTTACGACGCGACGAATTTAAAAAAAGTAGAAAAAAATTCAGTTTCGGTTCGTTAGTCGCGTTCGGTTCTTCGGACAATTCAAACCCACGAAAAAAGTGAATTGACCGGTCCATCAAATTTTTTCGTAACTATTTTCGTGAATTTTTATTTAATCAGGTTGCACACGTGATGAAGTGATAATATTTCTTCGATTTTTATCTCACAATCGATAAACATTAAAAAGAAACAAAAAAGAAAGAAAAAATATTACGATAATTTCGAGGCCGCATTAAATAAAATAAAACTTGGAAGCTTCGAGAGAGTCATAAACTTTGCGACGTTGGGAATAAATTTTGCTGGTGCGGCAAGTGGCGATCGGATCGGTTATCCGTTGACCGTTTTTGTCCGACAGTCTTTGGTCATCGTCTCGATCGTTCGCAGTCGCGAATTTGTGTATTTTAAATATTTTTTTTCAATTTTTGTTTTATATTTGATACTTGTGATCTTTTTTGGGAAAAAAACGAAAATTTCGGGTAGATTACACATTGGCTTACACGAGAAATGAATCTGGTGCTAAAAGTGTTTCTCAGCCTAATTTGGGGTGGCTAAAAACAAAAGTGACTCATTTATTTTTTCAAAGAAGCATTATTGAAAAATGAATAATGAAATAATAATAATAATGAAATGAGGTTTCACCTGAAATCATCAAAACTTGTAAAAAAAAGATGCTAAGATATCGAAAACGCTTCTTTGGTAAAATCATTGAGTGTAATTCGCTTTCTCAGCGACCCCAAATTATTCTAAATAACACTTTTTTCATTAAATTAAAATAGTTGAAGCAAATTCAATCTTCAACCAGATAACTAAAAGAAACCTCTTGGAACATAAAATACAATCCCTAAGAATAAAGTATTCCAGAATTTTATTCAGATTTTTCGAATCCTTTTTACAGTAAAAAAAAAACAATATTTTTTCAAAATCATTGACAGGACTTTTTGGGATCAGTGATACAGACTAAAATTTATCAGGATATAAATTGGCCTAAGCTTATCAATCCTTTATCAACAAAGATGCGTGATAAGAAATAAAGTATTCATTTTTCGTAGTACCAAAGGTCAAGAGTGGAATTATCGAATGTGTGTGATAAGGCGAGTTTAATCGGGTGCTCTTCGTCAATCGATCGTTGTTCAACGTTTCTAACATCTTCGAGGCAACGAAATAACCCGCAAACGATATTCCGTGAAAATGATAACGATTTGATAAGAGAGTTGAGTTAGTCGTGGAGCGAACTCTGTGTCGTTCGGATTGGGAGGGACGAAGGATCAGTAGGCACGCGCGCGCGCCAGTTGTATACATATATATACATATTTATAGATCTCGACCCGACCGAGAGGTCGTTGAGGTCATCGCGAGATGAATCGCAAAAGCGTGACATCGAGGCGCCATTCGAATCTCGTCGGGCTCTCATCACGCCACACACAGCGATCGCGAAGACACGTTGAAACGCGTTTCAAAAACGACGGAATATCATCGACGACGTTGGGCCATCGATCCTCAATCGTCATTTCGCCTTTTTCTCCGGTCCTGAGCCCACAGTCCGGATGTACAAAAATAAAAGCCCGAAACAGAATTGAGTAGAGACGAAAAAGTTCTTTTTCCAATCGTTGGTGGGAGGTAGTCTAAATTCAGATTTTCGACCTCTCAAATTTCCCGCGTCGTCCGCCATCTTGAATTTAGGTCGGAAATTTGTTTTTGTCAAATAACTCGCTAATTTTCGACTTTCGAGTAAAAATCCATAGAACCAAAGTCATAAAAAAATTAATGATCTACAACTTTAGTCATTACACTTTTCCGTCTACGATCGATATTTTTCGACCTAAGTCGAAATTTTTCGACCTAAGGGAAAATTTGTTTTTGTTAAATAACTCGCTAATTTTCAACTTTCCAGTTGAAATCCGTAGAACCAAAATTATAGAAAATTAAATCCTCTACAACTTTGGCCATTACCATTTTTCGTCTGCGATTGATATTTTTCGACTTAGGTCCAGAAACATAAACCCGCATTCCATCGTCGATGTTTGCATCATAAAACCTCGACGAAAAATCTGTAAAAAATAATGCTAGAATACATCTCGAGGTTTCTTTTCCACGATCCAACGGTTTCGTTTCAAAAATTAATTACACACATTTATTCATGACTATTTCAATACCACGGAAATATTTAACCGGACAAAAATTTCGTTTGTTTCCCCGAAAGGATCCAGAGAATTAAAGAAGCGAGGGGTTAAAACAAAGCACGATAAAACCGTAATGCGAGTGAGACAAACATACATATAGCGGGGATTGGAGAAGGAAGGAGAGAATCTTGGAAGAGACTTTGGACGGGAATTCTCGGTGGTCACGAGCGCATTGGCTTACGCGCTTTTGTGCTGGCGTGGGTTCCACTTCTCTCTCTCTCTCTCTCTCTCAAGTCGGTGTTATTTCTCCATCTCTCTCTCTCTCCCTCTCACCGTATCTTCTCCCCCCACCTTCTTATATTCGACTACGCGAGTTAGCGAGTCGCGGTTTTGCGTCAGATAGGCCAACACCAGATGCTCACCAAAACGTGGACCCGAAAGACTGAGCGCGCCCCGCGAGTGTGACGACAACTAAATAAAAAACATTTCGACGGAACGCCGCGCGGGACGATCTTCGCGCGTGCGCGCGCCCGTGTTTTTGTGTTTGTGCGCGTGTGTGTGTGTGTTCGGACACTGCCGCGCGTCGGTGAACGGGAGAATCTCCACACACGACTTCTTCGGTGTAACACTCATCGTGAACGCGATGGTTGTGATACACAGCTGACCCAACCGGCTTATAACGAATTCATTTCAATTTTTTTATTTTTTTTTCACGGATTTTTTCACGAATTCGTTTGGTCGCGTATTTTTTTTATTTATTTATTTTATTTATTTTTGTTTTTTTTTCTTCGTTGAAAAATTCAATTGACGCAAGGATGATGCGAATTTTCGCCGACTCGATCAGGCACCTGATACGTGAGTGATCCTTTTATTCGTTGTTTGAAAGAATAACATTTGAAAAACATATTTTGCAAATGTACAATCGTTTTGCTGTTTTCGTATAGTTAGAATTATTTTGCGTTGTATATAGAAGGTTTCTTCGGATCGTTTGATTTATCCCTGGGATTCACAGAGTCTGCGCACTGGGGTCTTCTTTGTGCGCCTCGGCTTCGCGGTCTGCGCCCGCGCGCGCAGATAACACTTGACTGTCGCGATGTGGTTATTTCGTTTTATTTTATTTGTTGTATTTATTTTTGTTTTTATTTTTTTGTTGTTTGGAATTTTTTTTTAGTGATTTTTATTATTTTTTCCAGTGATTAGCACGTTTGAAACTTGAGGACGTGGTGTATGAGGGTGATATTGTGTTTTTTGGGATTGCGGGAAGTTTGAATGAAGGCTAGTTCCTTCTAGCGTCGATTTGGAGACGGAACCGAAGGCTTCGGTGATAACACGAACGATTGTTTTTTTTTTTTTTTTTTTTTTTTTGGAGGGGAAAAGCGTGGAGTACAGTCAAACGTCTCGATGGTCAAAAAACTCGAAGTAGTTCAAAATGTGGCGCCCCTCGCGGAAATCATTGTGATTAAATGCAGTGATTCCAGGATCACTAGGATCCCAAGTGAAAAAATGATATACAATATATATATATAGAGGGCATATGTAGTTTATACATAGATTTTATATACCCAAGTAAAATAATTATATATAATCTATATATGGGATTGGGCATATATAGTTTATATATAGATTATATATAAATATTTTACTCGGGTAGGAAAGAATTTATGATGTATCTTAAAAACGCGCGTATTTCAAAATCAGAATTCAGCTTATATTCATTTCTTTCCGAATTTTGATCAATTTTCACTTCGGACAGCTGTAGATTCGAATGAAAGATTCAAATTGTCGTTATATATATATTCAAAATGATTATTTATAGATTTTCAATGTGCTCTTGCAGCAAAAAATATATATGAGCGATTCCACATTACTTCGGCCAAAAACAAAATTCCACAAATAATTTTAAAAAATTGAGTTATTTTATTGCAATATATTCACCGAGTGCCGAATTTTTCAAAAATTTTTCTCACGGTTTTATCGTTAATTAACTTTTTTTTTCAATTTTTCCATTCAAATGGCTGTATCTTTGGCAGGATTCTACGTATTCACATTTGTATAAAAACGAAAATGTGCAATGTGTATTTACATTTATATTTACATTCGTAAAAAAAAAATTACGTTCGATTCCATCGAGCAAGTTGAACGTCCGGTTCAGGGCAAAATATGCAACAATATATTTTTTTCCTCAAAAAAGGCACTCGCTATTTTAGTTTTCGAAATTTTCCCCGAATTCTGAATACGAAAAAAAAAATTCTTGGTATTTTTTATATCGTGGGATCGGTAATCGGTAATGCGTAATTTTACCGATTTCATTAATAAATTTATTTTATTACAATACGAAGAACACGACGAATAACAAATGGAGGATTAAAAAAAAAGGAATGAATTGGAGCGTCGGTGTGTTCGGTTGATCAATTGAGCGACGCTTCGTCATTGCTGCATGTTGATATAGATATATATGGGGGCTTCGGGAAGATCACACTGACCAGACCCGAAGTGGTCAGTCGTCACCGGTACTCCGTGCTACGAGTTTCATCCATCGGGTTGATATTTAAAAAAAAAAAAAAAAAAAGATTTTAATATTTCAAACAAACATTGATACAGAGATTCGTATTTTTTTTGCGTTATCGCTGGTAAGAACGGAAGCCGAAGAGTCATACGATGTATGATGAAAGCTCGGTCGAGGCGTGTCCTGTTAATAATTAAACATTGCGCCGCAAACCGCCTGTGCTAGTGATAGCCCGCGATGACCCAGCAAAGTTGGGTCGAGTCGTCGTCGTCGTGGTTGACCTTTCTCTCGTCATCTCCCGTCATCGTCGTTTCTCCCATTTTTTTTTCATTATCTCTCGCTCACTCGCTTTTTCGATGCACCAGCAGCTTCCTCTCGGTCTCGCGGTTCGCAATAACCCGTTCACGAAGAGATAACTTCTCGGACACTCGTGCCAGCCACGTGGCGACTCGGAAAATTGTGCAATCCATTCGTCTCAATTAAGGTAGTACGCTCCATCAGAGAGTTCCTCGTCAGATTTTCATGAAACTTGGCATACTTATAGGTATTGATGAGAAAAAGTTTCAGTTAAATTTTTATGGCTTTCCGGAGCGCGAGAAAAAATATATCAACACTTTTATTTTCACACGTTTAACATGGAGCCTTATGGAGAATCACGCTCAATTTGATGTAATACAAAAAGTCCTCGTCAGATTTTAATGAAAACACTTGAGCTGCGAGTTGAATATTCGGAGAACATTTTGGGCACTTGACAGTAGAGATCAGGAGACTGTGATGATAATAATAAGCAAATAAACATCGGGACAATACAGTTTATATGAGGAGTTGGTCGTGATCCAGTAGACATGGCAACGTTGCGCGTTTACTATTGAGACGTTTTACTGTATCTCATTCTTTCGCATTACGCCGCTCGTTCGTGCGAATTAAAAATGTTTGGAAAATTACTCCGAATGAACGACGACAAAGTTATTGTTCTTCCCTCACCCCCCTCCCCCCGCAATATTAATTACGTAATCATGCGTTACAGAGATAAAAAGCGGGGACGAGTGAATCGCGTAACTCAACGTCGAACGTTTCAACGTACGATGTTTTTTTTTTTTTTTTTTTTTCACCCTCCGTGAGCTTTCCGGGACATCCGATAACCGGATTCTCAGTTCGCAATTATGCATTTGTCGCCGTATCGCGATTGATCATCATCGTTCAACGACCCCGCAACTGTTTGACGTTTGAATTACTCATATTGCGAGCAATCGCACAAGTTTAATCGCATATTTGCAACGAATTTGTGGAAATTCTTCCTCAAGTTTGATTGAACTCGATTTTATTTATTTTTCAAACCTACTGTCGGTTCTTTTAATTATTTATACGAAAAAAAATTGAGTTCATAACATTTAGATTGCAATTGCAGACTCGAAATTCTAATTATAAATGTTCATATAATTATAAAAAATACAACAATCGAAATAAGCATTATTCGATTTGTGCCAAATTTTAATTGTTCAATTGTTGATTAATAATTGTTTCATTGGTGCAACATATCTAAAAATTCATTTTACATTGAAAATAATTAAAATATCAATTTTTTGCAAGACAGATTGCATTTTTTCCTTTTTTTAGATAGGAAACCATTATCATAAATTAAAATTTCGTCAAAACTCGATTTTCAATCTCGCAAAAATTAAAAATAAAAATATTAGGAACATGTTGCCCACTTCAATTTTACAAAAAAATTTACTCAATTTCGATGAAAGTATCTGGGGAAAAAATGTCATCTCATTAAAAATAGTTAAAATAGCAATTACCTCTTGATAACAAAAAAAATGGTTCTTTCGATTATTCTTGAAAAAAAAATATATATTTGAAAAAAACTTTATATAACTCAAGATAATTCAATTATAATTTACGTCGATTTTTCATTTGCTCGGGTGATTAAATTGCTCGTAAATAATCAACAACTCTCGAACAACCTTCGCGAAAGAATATCGAGTTCCAGTTGCATCGCAATCATTGCGAAAAAATTATTTTCACTGGTTGTTATCATGAGTGACTGAAAAGAAATAAAATAATAATTTAAAAAAATAAAAATAATGTTTTATTATTATATTATCTCGTCATACTCATCCGTATTAACGTAGATTATTATTTTTTGCTCTGTTTGTGTGTTAATAGTGTCCTCGTCGGCGATATTGAAGATCGACGAAGAGAACAATCGTCTGTCGAGTTTATCGGGTGACAATACACCGGGTCCAGGAGTGAGAATCGGACGAGACGAGGAACCAGTCGCGGTCGGCACAAATCTCGTCATGGATTCGGCACAACCAGCCGTGTACAAACACGCCGACTTTATCGTAGGTTCGTCGATCATTCACACATTTTTCACCTCCCAAAAATCCAAAACTTCTCAAATCTTTAAGGGGGGTCGGTGGGTCTCGTCATGTTCTAAATTTCCGAAATTAAATTCCCAAAAAAAAAAAAAATCACCCATTTTCGAGGTGATTTTTTGGGAATTCAATTTGGAAAAACGGTCGAAAGTACAGTGTTGGTATTTCGCAGTTACAATTATTCACGTTTGAAGCAACGTCTCAATTTTTTTCAAAACATTTCATTCGAAATTTTTTTATTGACGTCATCGGAAACAAACTTTTCTTTTTATGTTTTTTTTTTTTTAAATTCTTTACCAATGTGGTTATTGTTCGAGCCTCAATTTTTTTTTATCGCTTCGTAATTACTATTTTTCCGAACCGCGAGAAGAGAACTTTTTACTTCGAAAATCGGAACACCTTTTTTTATTAACCTCCGCTATTTTGTAAATTTTTTCTTACAATTTATTTTTATTTGAAATCCGAACGATCGAACTAATTGGAAACTAAGGTTGGGCAAAACAAAAAAGAAACGATGTATTTTATTACAAAATTGATGGAAAATCGCGAAGGACAAAAGTGCGCCGTTTGACGTTAATTTTTTCGCGTTACAAAGTTCACTGTGTCACAGCCAAATGCCCGTTTGATTGTGTTGGAATAATTATTGTGAAATTGCAACAATGAAGATAACGCAACAATCCCGATTAATTCGAGCTGCTACTCGGTCGATCGTGAAACTTTGTACCACCGCGCGCGGATCACGTTCGCGAAATAATTATTTATCACGAATCTTTTTCTTTTTTTTCCCGTTTTTTTTTCTTCTTCTCACGATAACGAGAAACGTTTGAACAATGTGGCTCTTTGTTTTGGTTTCAACAGATGTCATACTACCGACCATTCTCATTGCGTTACTCATCGCTGGAAATATGGTCATCGTTTACGTTATTTTTCACTACCGGAAAAGGTGAGTTTTTGATTTTTATTATTATTATTATTATTTTTTTTAAATTATTGTTATTACTTATTATTTATTTAATATTTAGTAAATTCGGTATGTGATGTTATTTTAACTTGCTTTGACGCAGAGCGACCTTGTTATAGATGTAATTTTATAAGATTATTTTATTTTACGATATAATTTTTTCCCCCGGTTTTTCTATTTTTCATGATCAATGATGTTCTTGATAAATGAAAATTAAATCGGTTATAAGTGAAAAAAATGTATTTATTATTATTATTATTATTATTATTATTATTATTTTGAGAGAAGACGATTCTTTGAATACGTTAATAATTTTTTTGGAGAGATCATTGTCAAGACTACAAACTTTACAAAAATGCAATATCATTATTATTATAATTCTATTTTATTTTTTTGTATTTCCAGAAAAACTCCGGAGATTCCGACTGGCGAAGAGATTTCGCTGAGCGTACCGGCGGGCGTGCCGCAGGTGTGACTGCGCAATGAATGAAAAAAAAAAAAAATGAAGTTGGAACATGAAGAAAAAAATAAAAACTCGTAATCGTTAAGGAATGTGTAAAATTAAACGTTTAAGGCCTAAATAATAGAACTCGATGACGGATCGCCGAAGCAATGCCGAGAGAAAGGCGTTTGTCCTCCGCACGACGAACAACCGGACAAAACGCGCATCATGGACGACTGAAAAAAAAAAAAAAAAACATGAACAAGCTAATGAAATAAATCTCAAAGATTAATTTCAACGGATGTACCCTATGGTGTACTGGCTATGGAAAAAAAAAACGAAAAAAAAAAACCGAAAAGTAAAAAAGGATGAGAGAAAAAAAAGCACAGGCTCTCAACGAGCTTTCTCCCGAGTAATTCCCACCTTATCCAGCTTTCCTTGTCACGCGTTTGATATCGCTCATCATTACAATCACAATCTCGCCATAATTGTATTCGTAAAACAAAAAAAAACAAACAAACAAAAAAATTATGTATATCTCTCACGAGACGCTGTATTATAAACATAGGAAGATAATATATATATATATTTATATATATATATATATATATATTATTATATTGCATCCAAAAAATATGTGACTAAGTTAAAAATAATAATAATAATAAACGGATGTGTTTTAATTTCCATAAAATGAGGAAATGAAGAAATTTTTTTTTTTTTATTTTCATTTTTTTCGATATCGATGATGAAATGTTGAGGTTTTATTTTAAAATGATATGGGAACGCAATACCGGTCTGGCTTTGTACGCAGCATGGCTAGCAAGATTGTCGAAAAATTGTGACCAACAGAAAAGAAAAAAAAAAAAAATTGGGTGAGAAAATCAAAAATATTTTTGCAAAAACTCGTCCAGGATGTTTTCTAGCCTTCTGTACGCTCCTTCCTGTTGGTGCCTGCGTCGTCCTTGACGCCGAACGTGGAATCGATGTACGAGCCGTTCCAGACCGTCGTTGTGGCATCCGGATCAAAATACGGTGCCAAAAGCATGAGATATCTTTTTACATCGTCGTCCAGTATTTTGTTGATATTCGTGTTTCGAATAGCAAGATCCAGATCGATTCAGATTGGAGGAAAACGAGTCTTTTCAAATTCTCAAACTCTGGTGAAGCTTTGCGTGATTTTATGAAATATCGCAGACTGCCTTAGCCTGTAAATATTGATAATGAATAAAATCAAATAATGCATAATGAGCGGCGGTTAGAAATGTTGAAGAGATGAGCAACGCTTTGGCGTAGCGAATACAGGTAAGACTAACCTGTGTCCAATAATGTTTTTTTGATGGAATTTTCAGCCTCATTCGTATCGAACCACAAACTCGAATCCTGAAGCTGGTCCGTGCAATCAAATGTAGCCATTTCGACGCTGGAATTGTTCAAGAGAAATTTATTTTTTTAATTTTTACCCACAACTTGCTGAACATAACCTGGAATTTTACAATCAAAGGCTTTTTTTCGAACACTTTTACTCACGTGTGTGTATCATTTACCGGACAATTGTTTAATGAACGATTCATCGATGGACAATTGTTCAAATGTGAATCATTTTCATGAAGTTTAGCCATCAACGAAGCTGAAATTATTTAAGAAAAAAATCAATTTCGAATTTTTTCACAAACAGCTCGATCATAACCCCCAATTCCACAACCGAATGCAACCGAATGTGTGTTTCGAGCGTTTTCACTTGCGTGTGTATTATTCAATGGACAATTTGTTCAATGGACGATTATTTAACGTCCGATTATTCAATGGAGGTTAAAAGGATGCGAACCAGCTGATCGGGCCACGGGTGCGAGAGAGATACCGGTATGGGCGATGGATGCGGAGCAACGGAGAACGAGCGAGAAAGGTTTCAGCGCCCGCATCGGTCACTCTTGGAACTAACGTACTCGACGAACTTTTGTTCCCCGTATTGCGGGATCGTAGTTCGATATCCTGTTATCCGAGCCAATCTGAACTTCCTGATGATAATTTCCGGCATTTTACCTGATCTTACCTATTCACTGACCCATGTCGCCTGTGTGCGAACCGTCAACATTGTTTCTACTTATAGCAGGGTTATCGATGTTACATTCGAATTCATTCAATAGTTTATTATGGTTATGCTCAATCATATAATGAGCTATTATGATGTAATCAATCAATATTATAATATATAACGATATGTATATATGTAGTAGAGATTGATATGTATAGTTATACATATATATTATATATATACATGTGCGTGTGTGTATAGAGTTATACATAGTTACAATTAACTTTATTATAGTTGTATACATATGTCCCTGTTCACCTTTATCGACTGTCGTAAGAATTAATAAACTCGATCGATGTAACGAAGAACCAAAAAAAATCGTTACGATCTATTCGAAATAAAATGTCTTATATTTATTTTGTTTCAACATATCGACGCGCTGTGTCAGCGTGTTAATATCTCAGTGTTGTGTGTTTGTCGGTACAGTGAATTATATTGAATGTCGAACGATGGATAAATCGCGATCCAACAAATCGGCCAAAAAATCGGTATCAATAAAAAATTCAGGTAATTTCATGAATTAATTATTCATGCGATATATATATAGATATATTTCAAGTCATATTATCGTCTGATAACGTAAAAATAAAATTGAAAAAAAAGGACCACCTTGTATTATATTACATATACAGGGTGGTCCTCATTTCGGATTTTTTTCTCTGTGCGAATATAAAAAATTCTAAAATCGCGAACGAGATTGTCATGAACATAATTCACAGGATCGCGAGAGAATCGTGTGAAAGCGATATCGGAACGTCGTAATTTCGATAAGATCGATGAAGATCCATCGGTTTGTCAAACGCACATTGTCAATGCGATCAATCGTCGCGACGTGCTCGAAAAAACTTTGGGTCTTTTGATAACGGCACGTGAAAAAATATTGTTGTACGACGATCATGCGGAATACGCCAGGCGGAGACTGAAAGAGGCCCGCGAGGCCATTTACCTGATGGACGTCGATGACATTAATCTGGCGGCTGAATTCGAGGAAAAGATTCAAGCGGCCATTCGGAGACTCGCGGAATTGGATGACGATCCGATGAGATTCGAACACAAAACTGAATTGTCTCACAGAATCGGTGAGATCGAAAAAATCATTCGATCGATGCAAGTCAGTTCATTTATTTATTTATTTATTTATTTATTTATTTATTTATTTATTTATTTATTTATTTATTTATTTATTTATTTATTTATTTATTTATTTATTTATTTATTTATTTATTTATTTATTTATTTATTTATTTATTTATTTATTTGTTTACTTATTTATTTATTTATTTATTATTGCTCTCTTTGTGTTCTTTTTTTTTTCGCAAATTATTTAAAAAAATTATTTATTTGCCTGCTTAACTTCTATTTTAATGGATTTTCTTAATAAATTACAATTTTATTAATTTTTTGAAGTTGAACTTTTGAAAATTGACTTTGTAGAGACGTAACGACATCGTTTACGAAGCTCTGAAAAAAAAGATGGCGTCGTTCGTGAAATCACGCCGGAAAATAATGACGCAATGTAATCGACCATTGGCAACGAGAAATTCGACCAACGACGATAATTGACTGGATTTTTTGTATATCGCCTATGGAAAATCGTACCGACGATTTATTTTATCAGACTCGATGATCATATCCACGGAATATCATTACGAATAATCAGAACGAAATTATGGACACGGTTGCGATGACGTCCAATGCCGCCATTTTTTTCGTTATCAAATTTTTGTTTTTAAATTCAACAATGTTTTGTTTTAATGCACGATGACGTTACAATTATTGTAAATTGCCTGGTTTGTAATACCCAATTATTTTAACTATATTGATCGAATAAATGATTTTCATGGCAATTTATACTTCGTCACAATTTTTAATAATTCATTGTAATGAAATATAATAATTTATAGAATGATTTGCAGTGATTTTTACCAACCGATGGTTATGTATTTGGTTTTCAATCGCCCCGAATCGGTAATTCGAGCAATTTTTTTCGTCCCCCACAAATATTGAAATGAACTAAAAATCGAAGAAAAAAAGTCCTAAGCGAAATTTTATTGATCTGAGGTTGGCAACACTGTTCACGATTAGTGAATTTATTTATCAGCTGAGAATCATCGACTACAACGTAATTAAGGAACTACGTGTCAAAAAGCATTTGTTGTTCGAAACTAAAATGAGTAAAACACGATTCAACGAGCTGACGAAGACATTGAGGAATCAAAGCACCGTCAAAGGTAAGTCGTAACAAAGGTAACTCACCTTCCGGTCGTTTAGTCAACGAGAATAAAAGATGGCGACAGGAATGGCCATTCATTCAATGAAAATGTATTTCAAATACTTTTCGAACTAAATGATAATGGATTTTACCAGACTTGTGAAATAATTTAATCCATTGTGAAATAATAATTAACGTAAATTGGTCAAGATTATTACGAAAATGTGAAAATATTTTTTTACGCATGATAATAAATCATAGTCATTTGTTTTGAAAAGTATTTGAAATACATTTTCAATGAATGAACGCCCATTCCTGAATGGCGAACGAATGAATACAGGAGCTCCCGGAAATGCGTTGACGGAAGCGTCGAAGCTTTTGGAAATAAATTATACGATGCGTCAAATCGATCGTGAGATCGATGTTTGCAAATTGTCGATAATCGAACATCTGAAACGTCACGAAGCCGCGGCGATGACGCTGGCACGTTTGAAAAACGAAGTTGACAAGATAACAACTTCCCACGACAAGTTGACGGAATTTGCGGACACGGCTCGCGAACGAATGATGAAAATCGTCGAGACGAAAAATGCTTTTTCGACGCTGATCAATGGCGACGATGACGATCGAGTGGTTCATGAGGAAAATGAAAGACGGTTGCAGGAAAGAATGAGGGAACTGAGGGAAGAACGGGACAGCGTTCGTGCCAACGTCGAAACTATCGAACGGAGCGTGGAATCGATGAAAAAGGAACTGAAGAATATCACGGCGTGTACGAGACGCGAAAGGGTAATCGATCGTCGTATATTCGCTTCGTTGTTCAACCGATTAATTATGTTCTTATGGAGTTGGAGTCGAAATCCACGACGAGCAATGTTTAGAAATGAAAAATTCTTCCGAACGTGCGATGCTTCGAACGAAAATGTCCCGAACGGTCAAAATCTCGAATGGATTGTAGCGAACGTGCAATATGCCCGAGCGTGTCCACCAGTCGGCACGGTTTTTTCAACATTTCCGGATTTTCGAGCGTTCCCGCGCGTAAATTATCAAAGTTAGATATATGCCGTCGCTGACTTTTTTGTAGGAAATTCAATTCTCTACAACGTTGTTTATGTGAACTTTTGGTCTACATAGCGTTGTTTATCCAGCGTTCGGATCGGAAGGTAAAAATAAGATAAAAATCAATAAATTTTCACCTTCCCGTTCAAACGCTGGTTAAACAACGTTATATATACCAAAAGTTCACATAAGCAATGTTGTAGAGAATTGAATTTCCTACAAAAAAGTCAGCGACGGCATACATCTAACTCTGATAATTCACGCGTGGGAAAGCTCGACAGTCCGGAAATGTTGGAAAACCGCGCCAACTGGTAGCAGTTCGGCATATTGCACTTTCGCTACAATCCCATTCGGAATTTTGACCGTTCGGGACATTGCCGTTCGAAGCATCGCGCGTTCGGGATTTCGCGACCCCCCAACCCGTTCTCATCGATGCAAAACAATGTCGAATTTTGGCGTTGCAGGCGAAAACCGCTGACCTCCACGCGACCTTAGAACGGAAACGTGAGGAAGCGATCGATCGTTATCGCGCAGCGTCGGCCAGATACGACCAACTCTTGCAATGGAAATATTCGAGCAAACGGGAAAACGGAATCAAAGTCGAAGAAAATAAAACTTACTGAAGCGTAAACATTTCTTTCTGTATCATCATCATTTCTGTTGTATACTTCTCACCAAAATGTTACGATTACTAATTTCATTAACTACGAACATCCAATAATCAATCGAACATATATAGTACGTGCTAAAAATAAAGTAAAATAAAATAAAATAAAATGAAATAGACATAAACCATTGATTATAATGCTCATTCGATGCGATAATTTTAATCATACCTTTGTTATTGAAACTTCGTTATTCGTTGCGTGAGATGAAAAAAAAAAGGTTGCAAGTTTTTTGCAGAAAGACAGCGACCCGGAACTGAGTCGTTTGATAACCCGAAGCGATCGGGGAAATCCAAACAATGTCTGCATGATAAGTCGCTCCGGGGAATCACTCAGCGACAATGCACTTGGTTGCGAACAATATATAAAGAGCTCGCAAAGTAGCCTTTATTTCATAGTTCAGCGTTGATCATTCGTCGTCGATTGCATATCGTTACCGAACCGGAAAACTGTCAAAAATACATTATTTCTCGCAATGACGAAGCTCGTATTAGTCGCAGCCGTGGTCCTGGCTGTCGTCGCTGCTTGCACGGCCGCACCTCCAGCCGGTAAGTTAGAACGTGACAATTGTTCGATTCCTCATAAACGAAGCTACGTGACGATCCGAAAATTTTTCATCAGGGTTTTTCGTGTCAACATGTTCAAAATGTCCCAAAACATTCGGAAATGATATTTGAAGAACATGTCCGTATTTATGTATACGTTTGTGTGTGATGTGTGTGTGACTCTGCAAAATTCAAACGTCTATAACTCGAGAACGGTTCATGCTATAGTGGTCAAATTTTGTGCACACTTGTGATGCCTCATAATTTCCGTCATCTGAATTATCTGCAATAATTGACACAGTCGCTTATTGAGATCTGGTAGCTTTTTCAAATTTCCAAAATCATATCTCATATCTCAATATTTGAGTCATATCTCAAATTTCCGTCCGCAAATTTTGAAATATCACTCCAAACAGTTCTTCACAAATGAAGTTGATGTCCACAGACGTTTGGTATTGCATTGGAGCCGAATCCATTTAGAATTTCGGATTTAATGTCGAAGATTTGGAAAAAAAAAAAAATGAAAATGCATTCTCATCGAAAGACTTTGTGAACTACGTACGATTCAGAGGAAACGAATTACAAGTTTGAGCTTGCATCTTGTTTCATTTATCCATGAAAAAAATTCTCGAACGGTTTGAATGTATTTTTTTTTATCATAAAATTGATCGGATTTAATCAATGCCCCGATCGCACAGAGTTCGGAGTTGCGAATTCGCCCGAGGAATCGGAGTATCCGCTTCTTCGCGTCCGCAGGGTGACGTGTGACCTTCTGTCCGCCAAGGGGGTCGTGGGGGACAGCGCTTGCGCGGCCAATTGTCTCAGCATGGGAAAATCCGGTGGCAGCTGCAAAGGCGGTGTCTGCGTATGTCGCAGGTGAGTTTTTATCGGATATTTTGGATTCGATAAAATTCCAACCCGATACCGATCTTGATATGTAATTATGTGTTCGGTGTTTCAGGGATTCGTTCAAGGATCTGTGGAAGAAACGATTTGGTTGATGCCACACCGACCCCTAAAAAATTCTGTCGATGTTCTTTTTTTTGTTTCGAAATACAAAAAGCATTCGAAAAATCTGTAAAAGTTTTGTCAATGATCCATAAAAAAAAAAACAATTCCTAGAACAAATGAAATCTTCACGATGGATTTTGTCTGAATTTTTTCGTATTTTAAGCTCCTAAAGAATGGTGTATAAGATTTATTATATTTATTGGCCAGTGAGACAAAAGAAAAAGAACAAAAAAATCAAAACACAAAAATATATATATATATTTATTGATATAGTGAAATCGATGGGAAAAAAATATGTTAAGAAAGACAAAGACAAGGTCACAAACGTATCCAATTTCGTATATCCTTCGAAACTAAAATCGATGAAATCTTAATCGAGATTCAAATATAAATCGAACGTATATATGGTAGGGACGCTAAAAATTGAATGGAATAAAACAACATGAAATTAAGTATCGTGCATTATAACGAATGATTTCAATGCTCATTTGATGGGATAGTTTCATTCTACGTCTTATTAATAAGACTTTGTTATGCGTTTTGTGGAATAAAAAAAGCGACATCAGTGTTCTGGGAAAAAATTGCGACTCGGAAAAATGGCAGCTGCAAAATTCCAAAACCATTGTTCATGCATTATTAACTGCGAATAAAAGAAAATAAGATTGTAATATTAAAAGTAGTACCCTCCATAAGAGAGTTCCTCGTCAGATTTTCATGAAACTTGGCATGCTTATAGGCATTGATAAAAAAAAGGTTCAGTTAAATTTTTATGGCTTTCCGGAGCGCGAGAAAAAATATATCAACACTTTTATTTTCACACGTTTAACACGACGCCTTATGGAGAATCACGCCCAATTTGATATAATACAAAAAGTCCTCGTCAGATTTTAATGAAAACATTTGAGCTGCAAGTTGAATGTTCGGAGAACATTTTGGGCACTCGACAGTAGAGATCGGGAGACTTTGATGATAATAATAAGCAAATAAACATCGGGAAAATACAGTTTATATGAGGAGTTGGTCGTGATCCAGTAGACATGGCAACGTTGCGCGTTTGTTTTCCATCTTCTCTCTCTCTCTCTCTCTCTCTCTCTCTCTCTCTCTCTCTCTCTCTCTCTTTCACTAATCGACATCATAACACGCGACGTTGTCACATTAAAGTGCTACGTACCTCAATCAGGAGATGGAATATCTTAGGCTTGCTTTGACTCTTACAGTTTGTGGGATACTACCTTAATCAAATGAAACGATTTGAATGGAGGTTGAAAATTATTGGATAGAAGTAACGCCGAAATGCGGGACTTCCCTCATCGGGTGACCAGATGGCGCTGGTGGTTATTTCTCTAGCGACGTTGCCACACGCGCTGCGCGCGCCGATGACAAACGCGCGCTATGGGAGCTGAGCGATGTGGCAACGCTGCCCCGGGAAAGCATTGGCGAAACTTCCCTCACAGTCGACCAATGTCGTTGGGTCTCATATGGTGACCAATCTAGGGTTAAGTTCAAAGGCAAGGCTTATTTTCATGTGTCTTCGAGTTGTTCGAGTTTTTCGAATACTCGAGAGTCCGACGTGCGACTGCTCTTTGTATTTGTCGACGTCGAGGCTCGATCACGAGAAGTCTATTTCTCTCTTTCTCTCTTCCTGTCTCTCTTCATCTCGCTCTCTCTTTCGGGAGTGGGGGCAACCACGAATCGTAAACGAAAACATACTCTGACAAGAAAAACTAAATATCCCGAACGTTTGTTTGTTTTTATTCGCTTTCGTGCTATCGAGATTGTCATAATTTCACGTCTATTCCGAATAATAATCGAACGATGGACGAGTACTCGTCGAACGATCGTCGCGACGCCACCGAAGGTAATTTTTAAATTTCACGCGAGTTATTTTGTTTAGCGAAAAAAAAAAATTATCAACCCCAGACGGATAAACTACTTTTTCTTACCTTCAATTTTGTCCACTGTCCAGAAAATAATGATGATAACATCATTCTCTTCGTTTTTAAATGACGAAGAGAATGGTAAATGTAACATTATGTTTCATCCAAGTTAAAATGTTGAAAATGTTGTGTAATAAAAAAAAAAACGTTGCAAAAAGTGATAAAAATGACATTTTTTCAGAAAAAGTTTTTCCATAAAACTTGTTCTAAACATGTTTCATCCGAGTTAAAATGTTGAAAATGTTGTGTAATAAAAGAAAAGTCACAAAAAGTCGTAAGAATGACATTTTACAGAAAAAAATTGCGCCATTTGTTTTTCTATTTGAGTAAATTGAAAAATTTCAATCGGAATTTTGAAGCGGATGAATTGCACTTTAAGTTGATGCGCCCAGAATTAATAAATGTTTGGTCAGAAGTGTAACATAAATTTCGGGTGGGGTATGTATGTACCCCGGTGTATCCGTCTAGGGTTTAAAAAAAAGAAATTAAAAAGAAAAGATTGCGAAAAAAATAATGACGTTGGTCTAAACAGCAGAAGCAACAGCGACGAAGACGACAGAATCGAACGATCGTTTGACGAACTTGAAAACCGAACTGGTACTTCTGAATCGAACGTTGAAACAGCTCGAAGTTAAACTCCTGTATTACGGCAAAAGAATCGACGATAATTTGAAACGTCGGAACGACATAATACAGGACGTTTGTCGTTTGATAACGATACTCGAAAAACCGTTGTACGTTTACGATCGTGCGCAACAGGCGAGTCGGGAATTTGAGGAAACTTTGGGTGTCGGTTGTTCGGACAGCGAGGACGGTGAGATCGAGACCGATCGTGATCGCGAACGTCGAAGATTGCACGAAGAAATTCGTGAATTGCGCGAAGACGCGACCAGAGCCGAACAACAAGTTCAAGTTGTGCGAAAATTATGCGTTTACATCGAACCACTATTTACGCGTCAAAGGGTTCGTTATTTATTTGTATATTATTATTATTATTATTATTATTATTATTATTATTATTATTATTATTATTATTATTATTATTATTATTATTATTATTATTATTATTATTATATTTGTTTATATTATATTTGTTTAGGACGATTGATTGTTTTTTTCATTTTCGAATTGAGGGTTCAAGAGGTTAAAACTATTTTTTTAATTTCTTATTCTTGTATTGAAACTAATAACTTCGAAAATAATAACTCGACAATTTTCCGCAATAGTTTCACCATTTTGTCAAACTTTTTTTTTTTTTTAAATGCGATTGTGGTTCACACGATAGAGACACGATTTCCGAATATCAATATTTTTGGATTAAGGATTCAAGATTTCGTGACCAAAAAATATTTCCGCATCATTCATAAAAATAGTCATTGCGTTTCATTGCAACAAACCAAAAAAAAAACAATTTTTTTAAACCTATCCGAACATGCTCGAAAAACAGTAAACTCTCCCCTTAAACCGCGTAATTTGACAAAAAAACTTGTGTTTTTTTTCGCATTGCAGATTGACAACGAAACGATTCACGCGATTTTGTGGGAAAAATTTGTGAAAATCGTGGAAGCTCGTCGTGAAACTATGACGAGACGCGAACAACTTATGACGACGATCGGAGAATTAATAAAAAACGATAAATGATCGATACTCATTCGACTGATATTACTATTTTCGTTCGAACTACAATTGTGACACAGCTTAGAATTCAGCCAATTCGGACGATTTCCAAGTGTGATTGAAATACTCATTTTTACGCCTAGTCGGTTAATCATAATTTTCCAACGTTGCTACGGTTACATAAAAAATTATCCAACCAATGGACGAAGATGTATTTAATTAATTATGATTATGAATTTATAATAAACATAAATGAACAAAATTGCCCGCGAAAAAAAAGAAAAAAATATGCTGCATAAATGATCTAAGATGAGAAGATGAGTACCTAAAAAAATGTAGTCGTTAAACGTTGAATTAGTAGGAATGTTGGGAACGAAGCGGTTGCGCCACACCGATGAACGCGGCGAAAAATGAAAGCTCACACGAATCTCTCGACTTTGCAATTGTTTTTTCGTCACACACGCGTCGCAATTCTGTTATTTTTCAAAATTCTTTTTTATTCCATAAAAGCAGCGTTCTGCAAAAAAAAAACTCACGCACAGATACTGGATTATTTAAATCACAACGAAATACAAATTAAAAAAAAAAAGAAGAAAAAAATGACGAGCGACATAATGTTTTTGTCTGTCGATAAGGTAATCGTTTGCATTATTGTCAATCTGCATTACCATCGCGCTCTCACAGTTTCAAACTCCATCCCAATCGTGTATATCAATTTTTTCGATGTATATATACATATATAGATATAGAATGTGACAACAAAGATCCCGAGGGAGCTTCGGGAAAGTACCACGAGCGACCGCAGCGAACCCACGTCCCGAAAAATCGCGCCGGATTCTCACAATCGTTCGGGCGTCGCGCAACTCACGTCGATCGTCTAAACTGTCCATCGAGCCAACAAAGAAACGGTCATTAATCGCCGAACAAAGAAACTGATCGCCGTTACAACAAAGAATCACCGACATTCCCTCATTTTCAAGGTAAATCGTAGTGAAATATCATTTGATCAATTCCAATACCAATAAAGAATATTTTTCACAGACAAGATGGATGAATCCGAGACAGCACGGTGGCGACAGACCGAATTACTGTTTACATTCTACAAACAAGAATGCGAAAATCTCGAGTACAATTTGGACCGTCTTTCAATTCGTCGACAGTCAATGCGAGACGAAAGTGACGCTGCCGAAATAAGACGTCGCAAAGTTTTATCGGACATCGATGCGATTGAGGCGGCAAAAGTTCGAAAAACCGCCATTTTGGATGAATTGCGTCGTAAGGATATGGTGATAAGCGTTATTCCTGAGGGAAAAAAATTGGTACACTCAATCCAACAACAGATGGTAGAAATCGAGATCCTGGAGAAAATGAAAAAAAAACTCGTAGATTCGTTGAATTGTCTTCCAAGCCCCAACCACATCCCACAAGTCTGTCTGATGGTTAGTCCGCCATTTTGCTTTCTCATCATTGTTTCAGATTATGCAGGAAAGCCTGTTCAGTGGATTGTTAATTTATTTTCATTTGTTTTCCCCAGAGAACATTCGTCGACATTCATATAAAAAACTTGCGTGAACAACTCGAGTCCACTAACGCGACTATGGCTTACGTTATAGCGAAACTGAAAAAAACCAACGAGAACATGGAACAATGAAAACTCATCATCATTGTCGTATTATTAATCTTTATAACATTTGTGAAACATTGTTTATGGATATTATGAGCGTTCTGTAATTTTCGTTTAACGCGAAATACGGCATTAAACTGTAATCTTATTTAATAAGAAAAAAAAATGTCGATCATAATTTCGAGGTTAATCGGAGGCGAGTTGTGTGACGTAATAACCTCGATAGCCAACATTTTCGCGTGACAATGAAAACAATTATCTAACCTAATAACCTCGATAGCCAACATTTGCACGACACAGAAAACAATAAATCGAGAATGGCGGAAGACAAAAAAAAGAGAAAAAAAAATAATGTTCGAAATAGTGAAATTCGATATGATTCAACGTTGACGATGGGACAAAGCGCCGCGTGGTGGCGTGAGAGTCCCGGGATTCGAGCGGGTTCGAACAGGTCCGAACAGATCCGAACGGGACACGCGGTGGCTCCCCCCGCGCCCCGCGTGTTCCCACAGGCGACCGCGCATGCTCAATGTGCGTAAACGCGTCGTTTTTTGGTCTTGTGCGGTGTGGAAGGTGAATAGGCTCGGATTGAAAGAGACGAGAAGGAGACACGACGCTTGCGCGTGTGTGAGACTTTTGAACGTTCCTGTGTGTTCGCGGCGGTAATACTATCGTCGGGTATCGAATTTTTTTTTCTTCCTTTGTCCCTAAATGCAAACAAAGAGCTCATGACCGTTTCTCTCTTGCGAATCGGGTTCCGCCCATCTCCCCCCACTCCTCGCTTTACCCTTTTCATAATTTCTTTTTTTCTTTCTTACCTTTTCTTTTTAATATTTTATATGCACATTATTATTATTATTATTATTATTATTATTATTATTATTATTATTATTATTATTATTATTATTATTTGATCCCATCGAAAACTTATCCCTCCCACATTTTCATTTGTTTATACGATTATATTTTTCAAACGAACGATTCCTTTAGAAATGAAACGATTGATCTTCATACCAGAAAAGTTGATAAGATTTTATGAATCTTTTGGAATTTTTTAGAGTATTTTTTAGTACTTTAGAGTAATTTTTGAGGCGCTGGAACGTACATATGACCCTCGTTGGAGAGTTTAAGGTGCCAAGAAACCCTCAGTCCTTAACTAAAGGTTATTATCATTATTCCTATTATTATTATTATTATTATCAATTGTTTCTTTATAAGTGATGAACACGGCTTGCGCAATCAGGCCGGGACAGGTGCAATATGATATACAATACAACAAATTTGCATTTGTCCAGACCTAGTCACGCACACCGGTCGAAGGTCCTTTTTTCGTTATCATTCTCTTTCTTCAGATTTTTTTCTTCGCTCTTTTTTTTTGGTGTCTTCTGCAATTGAACTCGTGGACGAAGATGAATGATTGTGCGATTGTCCCGATAGGTGGTGTCACCCATCGTGGGAATTCCCGCATCGGGGACCCCCACGCTGAAGAAACTCGACGACTTTGTTACATCAGGACGCGATAATTTTATGCGAAAAGGAATTCCCTGCAAACGTTTTACCCAGCCGCTCCACTCGTATCTCTGTGCGTCTATGTGTATAAATATATGTGCAATGTATCTGAATATCAATGGCATGCATCAAACACAAAATCCACGAGCATTAACAATCACTACATTCACAAACAATGTTTACCAACGTTTTGTTTTTGACATAATGGTAATTTTTATGTTGCTACGATTTTACGATATAAATCAATTTTTAACTCCCAACTGAGAAAAAGGATTTATTGAAATAAAACAAAGTTACGCATTTTTTTTTCAAATTTGGATCTTTCGTTTCAGTTATGTCAAATTTTCATTCATCGATGATTAAATTGAATTTCATTGATTTATTATTATTAATTGACGAGACATGAACGAGATAATATATATTTTTTTAATAAACATTCACGTCGTTATGCAATTGAATCGATAATATTATCGATCAACGATCAATTGTAGATTTAAAAAACAATTTTTATGAAAAAAAAGTGGAATACTTACCTTGAACGTGAATCAACTCATTTTTGAAAATTCTCGAACCTTTCTTTCAGCGATAAAAAAAATTTCATTCATTGTTAATTGAATTGAATTCTATTATTTCATAATTATTAATTCATAAGACGCAAACGGTCCAATATTATTTTCAATAAACATTTACGTCGTTATGCAATCAACTGAATAATATTATTATTCAACGATTAAATGTAAATTTAAATTAAAAAAATAAATAAATAAACAACAATAATAAATGTTAACCCTTGCTCCTCAACACTGGGTCTTTTAGGGAACAAACGAAATTTTCCAGTCGAATATCTCGCACAATTTAAATCATATCCTTTACAATTTTTAAGTTCTTCAATTTTTAATTCATTTTTTCTAATTTTTTTTCGGGCTTGAAGTGCGTTTGGGGTCCTTTTGACCCCCCCCCCCCCCCCTCAGTAACCTCGAAGGGTTAATGAAAAAAATGTGGAATACTCACCTGAAGCTTTTTCAATTTTTACATCACGACGAGTGAACCCAGTTGGAATGTAATCATCGGTCGTGTATACACACACACACACATACATATAGATACATATACGTCTGTATATATATATATGTATTAACGAGTAGGGATATTCGATTTCCGGCAAGAGTCGTCGGTAACGGAGTTTCGCGAGAACCCGTTCGAAGAGAACGAAAACCGGCACAACACGAAGGCGGCATCGGCATCATCATCAGCATCAGCAACGTATCCACGACGACCTCTCTATCTCTCCGTCTCTCTTTCTCTCTCTCTCTCTCTCTCTCCTCTTCGCTCTCTTCGAGAGCAGGAAGCTCGGATAACGATTGACCACCGTCACGATACCTCTTATCAATTTAAACGACCAAACGGATTATATCACATTCCTCATCTCATTATTATTGAATTTACAATGAAAATAACACTTGATACCCTATCGGTCTATCGTGGATCCCGAAATTCGATCCGAGAGGTAAATTTTGAAGTTCCCACATTTTCCAGAAGTTCATTCGTTTTGTTGTTCATTTTTATGACGAATAAATTCCGAAAACTTTAGATTTGCAAAATTGATATCGTAAAGCAGAAACTCCGAGCTTCGTTCATGAATTTTTCCCCAGAATTTCAGGATGACATACACTTATAAAGTTGAAAAATATATATATAATTAAATTAATTTTTTTACTTATTTTTTTCACAAGTTTTGGAAATAACGCGCTGGTCACACGGGGCCAAAATGACCCCAACGATGTTCAAACTATTGTCACGTTAACAATATCGTTCCGAACGACCCATAAAATTTTCGGATATTAGTTTGAACACTTTAGAATGAGAATATCACGTAAAATGTTTTTTTTTGTCAAATTTTTAAAATGGCGGAAAAAAATCATTAACGGGCCAATTCCCGAAAATCACATTTTCTTTAAAAAAAATAATAAAAAAATTAACAATTTCTAATTCTTCGTTAAAATCAGTTTGGCTTGAATTTGCGCTCGGGGTCATTTTGACCCCAAGCAGACTTTCATTTAACGAAGGGTTGAATAAAATTTTGAAAAAAAAAGTGAAACAAAAATATATATTTATATTATATATGCGTATTGTTGAAATAATTTTGAGCGGGGAGAGTTGACGAGTCCTCGGAATGATCGGCGTGTAGGTCCACGAACGACTGCGTAGGGCATCGAAGGCAGAAGGCCTGGAGCACGAAGAGAACCAAGGGACCAACAAGCAGCAGCAGCAGCAGCGACGTTACACGGAAACCGGGCCCCGGAGCGGTTGTGCCCCTTTGTCTCGAAAAAAAAAGAAAACGAAAAATAAAAAAAAAAACGGAAAAAAAAATTCAAAGGATATCTTTCTCGGGGTCTCGGGTTCTCGTCCCGTTGGACACGAGCGAACCCGACGGTTTTCGACGACGACCGACCGACGGGTCCCGGGTATACCGCACAACCTTCAAGGACAATGGGGGCGCCCCCCCTCCTGCCCCAGCCACGAAAACTTAACCGTGCGGAAGAAGGGACCGCGAAAAAAAAAAAAATAAGACCGTTCGAACGAACACGAAACTAAACGAACTGCTTTTTCGAGAACTAACCGACAACAAATACGGCAGCCGAGAGCAACAAGCTTCGTGAAAATTGAGATGTCGAATACCGAGAATTATGAACGAATTTAACAACACACCAACGGCTCAACGACGAAAAAAAAAAAAAAAAAAAAGAAATGAAAAAAGAAAAAAAAATACGTTCACAACGGATGCATCACGTGAAATCTAAGAGATTGATCCAAATAACGTATATATGTGTGTGTCTGACGAAATTTAACTTTACGTTTTTACGCTGAAACTTTTTTTTTTTTCAAGCAAAGGAATTATTATTATTATTATTATTATTATTATTATTATTATTATTATTATTATTATTATTATTATTATTATTATTATTATTATTATTATTATTATTATTATTATTATTATTATTATTATAATATTTTTCGTTATATGATGTTTATAACGTGCTTTGACGAATTGACCTTGTTGTAGATGTAATTTCGTAAGATTATTTTTCTCTCTTGGTTGTGAGCGAGAACCCTACTTTACCGCTATACATTTTTTCGGTTTTCTATATTATCATAATTATTAGTGTTATTATTATTATTATTATTCAATTTTTATCGGACTTACATATTTTGTCTAGTGGTTTAGTAGAGTTATATTATTATTATTATTATTATTATTATTATTATTATTATTATTATTATTATTATTTGTAGAATCGCTTTTGAATATATATGCAAGTTATAGAAAAATTAATTTTTCAATAGATTATTGAAAAAAGTAAATGCGAGGTACGTTCCTAGTTGTGGGGAAAAAAAAGAATAAAAATCGAAAGCCTCATGACTCGTTAAAAAAAAATGATACTCAAGTACGTTCCTAGTTGTGGGGGAAAAACAATAAAAAATGAAAGCCTCATGACTCGTTCAAAAGAAAAAAGATACTCAATCCCTATGGCACTTGTGCCGAATTTCCACGATGACCCACGGCCTCGCTAGTGATAATACTCACAAAGAAAAAAAAAACTGATGTAAGAACGGTCGCTTGGGGACACGTGCGGACACGTAAGACGAACGAAGAACATCCATCGGATCATAACCAATTGATAATTGGATCGGACGCGATAACTGGGTTGCTCTTATAGATCGAGGACGGTCATGTGACTTTTGAGATATGAAAAATCTTAACTCGACGGACTTTTACGGACTGTCGAATGAGGAAACGAAACAAACGGTCCGACGACACACACATACATAGATACACACGCGCACACACATGGACGGACGGTCGGTCACACGGTCGCCGGACATTTGACCGGCCCGCGTGAGCTTTTCGAGATCGCTCTCTCCGCAAGGGTCTTCTCGACCGCGTGCGAAGATAAAAGAAAAAATTGAGAAGACGAAGAAGAAAAAAAAAGAAGGAAGCCCGGAAGACGCGTGGAGACCGGAGAAGAAAGATACATTAGCATGCAAACCTCGGAGGCCAATGACATCGAGTGACACCATCGTTTGGTCTTTGGTCTGTGTGTCCGCGTGTGTGCGAGGCGCACGAAGCGGCACTTCGCTGATGCCGCCGTCGCCGCCTTCCAGCAGCCCGGTTCGGGCTTTAACCGTTTTACCGAGAGAGTCGCGCGGAGAGACCCCCGGCTCGATCGAATCTCCATCGTAAAACTTAGGGACCGTCGCCAATGTGAATTATAACGAGATTGTAAGGAAGTCGGCACCCCTGACAGAACGATGAAAATCGTTTTACCGATACATTGTAGCACATGTACGCCTTACTTTGAAACGATGTGCTACTGCTCGGTCGGTAATGGAAAACTGTAAACCATTGTTCTCGATCGTGATTGATATTTACGATGGAACTCGAAAACGTTTAACTGCATCTGAATATTCACGAGTCAACCGTTCTCGTATTTTTTCAAACGGCTTAATGATATGGTGGAACAATAGGTTCTAAATATTTTGCTATCTCCCTCGCACTTGTAGCGATCTGCGAGGGACCGACGACATGTAGCACATCGCCTTAAGGTCGGATGATGCGATCAATTATGGGAATCAACCCTAAAACGGAAATTTGCGGGTGAATATTGTTAATAAGGATGAAATATCTTTAGTATATTATTAGAGAAGTATTTGGCTGCTTCCAACAACTTATGATCTGCGTCCACAAACTTATGATATGCCATCCGGTCCGTGGAGTTCAATTGGGATGGTGGATTAACCCCGCGATGTATATCTGTATACCTATTATTGGTCGATCCGGGATCGGTTAGTCTGGCGAAAGTTAAGGTAGTATCCCACAAACTGTAAGAGTCAAAGCAAGCCTGAGATATACCATATCCTGATTGAGGTACGTAGTACTTTGATGTGACAACGTCGCGTGTTATGATGTCGATTAGTGAGAGAGAGAGAGAGAGAGAAGATGGGAAACAAACGCGCAACGATGCCATGTCTACTGGATCACGACCAACTACTCATATAAACTGTATTTTCCCGATGTTTATTTGCTTATTATTATCGTCACAGTCTCCTGATCTCTACTGTCAAGTGCCCAAAATGTTTTCCGAATATTCAACTTGCAGCTCAAGTGTTTTCATTAAAATCTGACGAGGAATTTTTGTATTATATCAAATTAGGCGTGATTCTCTATAAGGCTCCATGTTAAACGTGTGAAAATAAAATTGTTGACATCTTTTTTCTCGCGCTCCGGAAAGCCATAAAAATTTAACTGAACCTTTTTCTTATCAATACCTATAAGTATGCTAAGTTCCATGAAAATCTGACGAGGAACTCTCTTATGGAGGGTACGACCTTGAATAGCTACCATCCCTGCCGAATACCAGATATCTATATGTATATGAATATATCGCCATTGTGACGTCACAGTAAAGTGAAATGGGTTTAACTGGGAGAGGGTAATCGGGCGGTAGTTAAGTAGTCACTATCTCGTTCAAATTTACTCTCATCAGTGAATACGACACTATTACAGAATAATTGATACTTCATAAGAAAGATCGTTTAAATCATCTAAACTGGGTGTTAACTTCCTCATTTTTACGGTCGAACGTATTTTAAGCAGTTTCAAGCATCCATCACCCAATCACGTATCTCATGTCTTGCTCTTCTCCACGAGCACCGGAAGCCGCGCACCGTGTACCTCGAACGAGAAATCAGAATTTTTATTTCATTTTTAATAAACTTTTTTTCTTTTTCTTTTTCTTTTAGAAAAAACAGTTAAATGTAAAAGTGGGCAATGATCTATTTCTCAACTTATTATTTTTTTCTTTACAAATTTTATTACATAATTTTTAATTTATCGTGACATTCACAGTTTAATATTCGTTGAACGAATAAACGATCGATATTCGAAAATTGTAAATTACGACTGCACAAGCAAGTTTAAATTGGGATCTTGTTTTTTTTTTAATGAGTCGGATGAGATTCGTGTGCGAAGTTAATTTGATAAAATTAATTTCCAGGCCAAGCCCACAAAAAAAAACGTATTGCGTGGAAAATGCAAGATAACACACTCAAAGATATTCAAGAGAACAAAAAAAATATTAGCAAAGGAAAGAAAAACAAAATGTAAAAAGAACAAAGCCAGAAACATCGAATCAGTTATAGTTAAGTAATTGCGATTAACTTTTAGTTGGAAGTCTCAAAAATGCAAAATACCACACCAAGGACATTAAAAAGAAGAAATAAAAAAAAAGGCGAAAGTAAGAAAACCAAAATGTATAACAAAGGAGAATAATTAAAATCAGTTATAGTTAAGTAATTGCGAATTGATTTTTTACGAGTAACCTCACAAGATTGGGGCGATGGCCGTGAAACAGTTGGTCACGGACCACGTTGTTCCTTCACTTCGTGCCGTTGGTCTCGTGTCCTCCTTTCCAGGCCATTTCCGTGTGTCCGTTTTGTTATTCTTTGTTTTTTTCGTAAGCGTTAGGCGCAGACCTCACGACGTAGATTTGCGTTAGTAAAGTGAATTTAAATAAGAAAGATGACAACAACGAAAAACGTGAGAAAGTAAAAACACGATAATCGCGAAAAGCGCTGGGCCAGGTCGCGTTCGAGACTCGTCCGAAGAAGCGTCCCTTTGTACTCGTTCCGACTCGAGTTAACTCGCGAGACGAACGGTCCGCGATACTCGCCGAGCTCCCGGCGGCGCGAAAAACTTTTTCTTTGTTGTCAAATGGATAAAACCACGCGGCCTAACGGTTATAACCGGCGATCCCCCAACCCGTGGGACGCGACTCGTTGATTCGTCGAATCGTCAGCGTCAATGTGAGAAGACGACAAAAGAAAAAAAACGAATTTCGTGGGGGGGATTGAGTTTCGAAAAGCTTCGCCGGATCGTCGACTGATGGCGCTGATCGAGGTGGCACGTGGCGCCATCTTTCACGTGATCGTGATAAGCGAATTGAAATTATCTGATATGAAGAATATAAATAAATAAAGTTTATCACGAACAAATGGCAAGCGGTTGTTGGGGTGAGACGTGCTGCTGCTCGGTCGGTAACAAGAAACTGCAAACCATTGTGCTCGGCCGTGATCGATGTTCGCAACGAGACTCGAGAACGTTCGTATGCCTGTGAAATTTCCGCAGTCAGTCGTTTTCGTTTTTCAACCGAAAGTTTCATCGTGACGGAGAATAATGCGTTGGGAAGGTTCAGCTTTCTCGATCGCACTTCTAGCTATCCGAGAGAGACGGACGACGTGTGGCACATGATTGTTTTTGGTATTCTAGGGGTTTCGTGATTAGCCAGAGAATTCTTGTCGCCCGGTCGGTCAGGCAGGGTTCTGACCAGACCGACTGGGTGAGACGCTCAGCGTGATGATTAGGTTCGAGACCTTGCCGCACGCCACAAGCACGTGGCCCCATCTCGCACGCGTTCTCTCAACTTTTTTGACAACACCGGTTTTTGGCGCGGAATTTTCGCCAATCCAGCTGTCCGGCTCCCACGAATGCCGAAAAAAATGGAGGATTCTTGATCAGTAGCATCGCTGTCCATTGTTGTTATTTTAGTTTGTTTTGTTTTCTAAATTCAAACAAATTGATTTATCAAAAAAAAAACCCACACACAGTTTTATCGTTAATTATTGTAAAAAAACTTTTGTAGACTGTGATAACACAAACGTCACGACAATGGAATACACAAAACGCAAACGTTACACTGTCAAACAGGAGGACAATTCACTGCGTGATATATATCCTCACGACGTGCAGTTTTACAAAATTTCACCGATCGGCGACATAAGTCTCAAAGAATTTCAAGATCTTGGACTCGAGAGACGTCAAGGTTAGATTGTTTGATAATTCATTCGGTCAATTTTGAACAAACAAAATAACAACAAATTTTGTTTTTTATTTTTTCTAATCGAATCATTATTTGCATTTTGAGTTATTTTTATAGTTTTTCAATGTTTCCAGTACTGCAATTGGTAGAATCGACGATTCAAAGAGGCGATTTGAAGAGTTTAGAGGAAAAGAAAATTGCGCTCGTGGAGTCGTTGAAGAAAGACGGATTCAATTACACGGCCCATCTGGTAAACGGTCACGGTTGCTCGTCGCACACGGACGCCGAATTGGAGGCGAGAAAGAGGGATCACGTTTCGCATTACATACTCAGATTGGCTTATTGTCAAAATATCGAACTCAGAAGATGGTTTCTCAACATGGAAGTCGAGTATCTCAAGCTCAGATTCACGTCGTTGAACAAGGAGGGAATAGTCAAATTGCTGAGCCTCAATAATTTCGAATACGCGCCTGTGAGTTTTGTCATTAACGAATCGTTGTCTACTCTCTACGGTATCCGATTTTTTGGACCCCTTGGCCTGCGATTTGAGTTTCAACGGCCTGTGAGGCGATCGTCGGCAAGGTCGGTCTCGAGCATGCCGAATCGATATTGAATTTTTATTTCGATGACATTCCACGTCAGGGTTCGTCGAAATACTTGTAACAAGGTGTTCTTGAAGTCCTTGAAGTCCTGGAGGTGTCTTTGAATTTTGCTCGTCCTTGAAAAAGTCCTGGAATGTCCTTGAAAAATCGTGAAAAATAATTTCGCCATCATTTTGGCCTGAAATCGTTATCACACGAATTTGCACACGTTTTTATAAGCTGAGGGGTTAATTCAGAGAATTACGAATAAATATAAATGAATACATTTTTTCAAGAATAAAAAAAAATAAAAAATTTTAATAAAATCGATGAAAACATTGTATTCCACGGGTTGCAGATTTCGCAAGAAGAGAAGGACGATATCAGGGAGGATCTGCAAATTTCAACCGCCAAAATTGCATCGGTGGACAACGTGGATTTCTACAAGGTTCCATTTCAAAAGGTCGCCGATTTGATCAGAGGACGAAAGGTTTACGTTCACAAAGGAATGGCCTACATACCGCAGACCGAGCTCGTCTCCCTGTTCGTCTGTCAGTACAAAGCTTTGCTCACCAAAGAACTGGAGGTTCATAGAATTTATTCAATTTTCTTCGAGAAAAAATCATTTTGAAAAAATTAAAAAACAAGGGTGCAAAGTAGAACCTTGCACATTGCTTTCTCATAATTTTGTACCGTTTTTAAATAATTGAGATGTAAAGTAGAACCTTGCTGATGGCTTCCTTATCATTTTACACATTTGCCAAAGATTCCTCTATGAGGAACCACGGGTCCATCAATTTTGGCTTCCTCATAGAGGAATCTTTGGCAAATGTGTAAAATGGTAAGGAAGCCATGACCAAGGTTCTACTTTACATCTTAATAATTAAAAAACGTTACAAAATTATGAGGAAGCAATGTGCAAGGTTCTACTTTGCACCCTTGTTTACTCTTGTGACTTTGAGGTCTCCTCTTGAGTGTGATGTAAGTCGAAATCAATATATATGGGGCAATTCATGTAAAATTTGAACAATTCTAATTTTCATAAAATTTGAACGTCTTTCTGGATTTTGTCCAAATTCAATACGAAACCTCTTTCGACTATGGTGCAACTTCGTACCAAATTTCAGCCAGATATCTCAAAACGATAAAAATTATTTAACAATCATTATTCGAATAATTCGAAAAACAATTTTGCAGAGATCGTCGGCGAATTTAAAAATGTTGGAAGAGGACGATCGTTTGACGTCTTATCTGAAGAATCTGCCGAATGTATTTTCGGGAATGACGAAAGCAGTTTGGTCAACGACGACGGTGCCGATCGAGAGTCTCGACGAATTGTCGAAGATATCTTATCCGATGTGCATGAGAACTCTTCACGAGGTTTTGCGAACGGAGCATCATCTGAAGAATGGCGGTCGAATGCAGTACGGATTGTTCATCAAAGGCATCGGTGTGACACTCGAGGACTCGTTGCGATTTTGGCGTACCGAATTTACGAAAAAAATGGATCTCGAAAAATTCGACAAAGCTTATGCCTATCACATAAGACATTATTACGGGAAAGAGGGCAAACAAACGAATTACACGCCTTACGGTTGTCAAAAGATCATAACGGGGGGTCTCGGACCCGGTGAGAATCACGGATGTCCGTTCAAACACATGAGCACCGACACGCTCAAGCAAAAGCTTCTGGGTTACGGTCTTCCGGCCTCCGGTGAGTCAACACGTTGAGGTCAAACCTCCGAAATAATAAAATATCGGTCACGTGGGGTCCAGCGGACCCCACTCACAAAAATCGAACTCATCTGCGTTCTTTTTGATGTATCGACTTAAATCTTGCGCCAAACTTCAATTTAACGTGTTTTCTAAATAATCTTATAGTTTTTGTGTCTTCTATTTGATTTTAAAGTAGTCAAAATGCGATAAGGAAAAAAAATTCACGAATATCGGATTTTTTTTACAAAAAAATTTGGCAAAAATTTTTTTTTTCACATATGGTAAAGAATCTTACGTCGTTTTACTCTCGAGATATTATATTTTTGAGAAAAAAAAACAGAGCTTTTATGGGGTTTGCAAAAAAGTATATTTATTTTGAAGTTTGAACTCGAGACTTTTGATCGATGTCGAAAAATGGAAGTGCAACGTTTGAATGGACAAAATAATGCGGAAAATTGTATTTTCATTTTATAAATAGCATGAAGTTGGCTTGGGGTCCAGTGGACCCCGAGCCAAATTCCAAAGAGAAATTTCCAAACTACATTGACTACATTTACTCCAGATGATTAAAAAAATTCAGAGTCGTCCCCTTTTAAGAATACGGAAAAAAAGTTTCATTGATATAATTAATATTGAATTTCTGCCTCGATTATATCGTTCTGTTTCGAATTTTAGTTCGTCAAATTTTGTTGTTATTTTTTTCGCAAAGTTCTGACTCATTTATGTTTTTTCAAAGATTTTTTTTCACGAATTTGTTTAATTATTGGTAAAATTTATTTAAGAATATTATATTTGATAATTTTATCATAAAGTAGAAAGCTTAAGCACGATGTGTGAATATTCACAAATTTTTCAAATTACATTTACTATATTTACTACAAAAATTACAAAAAAATGCAAAGTCCCTTTTTAGAAATGAGAAGCAAAAAAAAAAAAGCAATATATGCCTCGACTATATCGTTACATCGAATAATTCACGTCCAAAAATTTGTCCAAAAGGTGTGAGCGACGCAATGGACCTGGCAAAAGAAGGTCACTATCTTCTGGCCTGTACAAAATGTTTCGAGATCACCCACAAGTCACTTCCGGAACGGCCGTTCGTTCATCCGAACTCGTATTTCGTTCAGAGTCGTGAGATAATTGAAAAATCGTTGGCCCCATCGTCGGACAATTCGGACGGGCATGGCACGGGTGACAAATCGAAAGTCGACAAGTTACCGAGCACACCGTCGCGCACGACGATGATCGGCACGCAAGCCCGAAGCTTCGCCACGCCAACGGCCACACGAACAATGGGCACGCCGACAAACTCCAACAACAACAAATGCACGAGCAAAATCGAACCGTTGAACATCGAGGAAATGCTCAACGACGATGAAACGGACGAGATTATGGCGATGATTTGAAACGTGCCCACAGGCTGTGCTCGCCATTGTTCGATTGTACGATATCTTCGAAAAAAAAAGAAGAAAAAAAAAACAAAGAGCAACGACAAGAATAAATGTCTATTTAATATTTTTTATTTTGCCTTTTATTTTTTTTTATTTTTTATTAATTTTAATCTACATATAAGTAAATATATATTTTGGATGATTCCATCGAAATTTTGAATTTTATTTTGAATTTTATTTTTGACTGGTGGTTGACCGGCTGCTTCGCCCGTGTCCCATCCCGTCTCAACTTGTCCCGCCTTGTCCCACATATAAAATAAGATAAAAAGAAAATTCGGATAAAAAATACGGAACTTAATTTTTTAAATATTTTCCAACCATATGGAGAGTGAAGAACTCGAATTTTTTTTTCAAGGCAAATCAGGACCGCCTTAATTTGACAAAAATGTCAACTCTTCATTTGCGTTCAAGAGATACAGTAACAATGGTCACAAACGCCCTCACACCCGTTTCCACCCTCTCAGGGGTTGTTTTTCTAAAAATACTTCATTTCATAAATGTGACATGTCTCTGCTTCGATGATGAATTATAAAAATAATGCGACAAGAAATTCGTTAGTCACCAACTCGTCACACGGCAAAGACAACGGAAACAATTAAAGAAATATATATATATATGCGACGACGATGAAACTGTGCGACCCAATCTACCGACGACGATTATCCATTTCGTAACGCGATAGAGCCTTCCATTCGCATTTCCTGGTTCGGGGTAACGGGGTCCAGCTTCCCCGAGCACGATAATGGGCGAATAGTTTCACGATCGAGCCCCGACTGATCACTCGGGGCCATTGAGTCTCTCAGGGTCGATGTATTACTGTTCCATGTACAGTCTGTTCAAAAAGAAACCGTTCCTCGTTACCTTTTTTTCGTAATTTATTGAAGATTTCTTTTAATTGTTTGGATTTTTTATTTTTTTTTTAAATATGAAATTACAACCGGAGGACTACGACTGTTTTAGTGGCTTTATTTCAAGTGGAACAATTATATATAAACTATATCAGGGATTGAGCATGTATAGCTTATATATAGACTATATACAATCGTATGTTCTATTTACAATCTATATATAAACTAAATATGTCCGAACCCATATAAAGTTTATATATAATGTCTTTTCTTGGTACACCATTCGACATTTATGTCTTCAGGAACGTCTTCGACAGTTTTTGATTGATTGAGCAGCCGCGTTGCAGGTCATACGTGTTTATTTATTTTTTTTGCGATCGGTACACAAGCAGACTGCTCAAAAACGTTTGACATAAACTGTATACTCATTCCTACTTACGAAATGAGCCAAGGATGAGCATTTATAAAGTGAAAATCCGAAAAAAAATCGGTATTTTCTTCGTAGTCCTTCCAATGTTTTCATGGCAAAAAAAAGAAGAATAGATAAAAAATCATCTTCGATAGTTTTCGTAAAAACCAGAAAAGGTTTATTGTTGAACGCGCTGTATAAAAGAAACACAAGGAGAAAATATTATCCGGACCGGTGACAGCATCGTCATTGAGCTCGGAAACGTTCATCGGGTCGTTGCGTTTCTTCCACGTCGACTAGTCGCCCTTACATCGTGGAAAAAAAAAAGATCCAAGGCAAACCGGGTGACGATGTCCATGTTTGGACGTTGTTGGCGACACTCGAAATTGGATCGTCCGGTGAATCCTTTCTCTCTCCCTCTCTCTTTCTTTTTCTCTCTTTCCGTCTTTCTACCCCCGTCTCTCATCTCGCGGATGCGAGAAAGCACGAATAGCTCGGTACTTTGATTGCGTAATGGATGTATCTTCAGTGTGAACCAACAATAATATGTCTAAAAAAATTATTATTATAAAAATAATTCTCTGTCGGTATTTGATTTTTTATATTTATTTTCATCATTCAAATCCTACTTTCTGTGGTTCACACACTAAATGATGATACCGACAATATGTTGTAAAAATTTCAATTTATGTAAGGCCTTAAGGGCGGGGTATTAAAATTTATTAAATTATTAAAGGTATTAAAAGATTTTTATTAAAGGTATTAACATTTTTTTTTTTTTACATTTTTTGAAAAATTTCCACGGAATGCATAATATCCCAAGAATATTTTGTCAAAATTTCAAGTCGATTGGAGCAAAATTGACAACGTTATGAGTATTTGAGTGTCCGTTGCTCCGAGCTGTGATGTTGTACCCTTTTTCGTTCGTTCTCTCTCGCACGACAGCGAGTGGCCCATGGCTCCGTCTCTCTCGCACTCACGGCGATGATAGAACGAGCGGGAAAGGGTAGCAGCGCCATCGTCGGGAAAACCATATCCTCGGGGTTTTTGTAAAGGTCATCGAGCCGAGTGAATTGGAGGACGCGACGGTGCTGCTTCGTAGGGCCGCATCTCGTGCTCGTAAGTCGTAAGTCGTTCGGCTAATCCATATGCTCGTTGCAATTCTATGCACCCGTCACCCATTATGCAATTGCCTCGGCTCGTCGAACGTTTCGAATCAACGATGCACCATATATATATATATATATACATATATATATTTTTTTCGCTCTTCTTTTCGCGGAGAGTCCGGGAAGCGCCCCCGCAACGGTTTGTGCCGTTCACCGTTGGCGAGTGCATGTACTTCGATGTTCGACGGATTAGACTGCACCGCAGGGGTCATCCGGGGGGGGGGGGGGCTAGAAGCAGGGATTGGTGTGTTCGTGGTCGATGATGATGACACGAAGCCATTGTTTTTCTGGTCTCTGCGACACATTTTCGCCGCGCCCACGTTAAACATCCACGTCTTATCGATTAAATTTACAAACTATCGATTATTTTGTAGGTTAATATTTTAGAGATTTTTTTATAGATTAATATTTTGGCGGGTCAACCAAATCCAGAACGTCATCAAAAGTTTTTCACGAAACAAAAAAAAAAGGGCAAAAACGCGTGGCCATCTGCCGGGCGTTTGTCGCATTATTATCGCAGTCGATCGAGAATTTGATTGTGAGATTTTGTTAAATTAATTTCTAGAAAATAACTGTGAGATCCAGGAATTTTGTTATAAATTTCCAGTGAACTTCAAGTTAGGCGTTGTATTTTCTAATTAAAAAAAAAAAATTTTCCGGTAGTCTCGGTAGCATATTTTAGAATATCTCTTTAAATATGCTATTTAAAATTGTGGATATATATATACTTGTTATTCCACGTAACAAGCCCTTTCAAATGATACCCCACACGATATATGAAATGCGAAAAAAAAAGTGTTGAGTGTGTAATCCGAAGAGGCCCACAAATTTAGTGGTCGAAACGTAATAAAGAAGAATATTTTATCTAAAATATTCATGATGACCAAAGTAACTGAGCACCATTGAGAACTTTTAAATGCATTGTTCAATCAGGGCTCTCTCGTAACTCGGAAGGAAATGAACGAGAGAAGAACAATTATCAAAAATATATATATGTTCGTCCATCGCCAAAGCTACCGAACCAAGAAAATATTCAAAAGTTTTCGTTTTCGAGCCTGATTAAAAAATTTACGAAGTCAAATTTCACCCGGACTTAGCGGATCTCAGAGGAAGCGGGGGGAGGGGGGGGGGGGGGTAACGCGAGTCCCCCGAACTGCATGAGCCGAGTGTCACAAGTCGCATACATCATATATATATGTATATGCTTATAGCACATCGGTCGAATAATCATCGCGAATTCCTTTATGAGACGGATCTCCGGAGTTATTCCGAGTTGCGACAATCCAATCGTCGGCGAGGCCTGTCATCGCGCGCGATGCACCGGCTCGAGTATCCTCTCGCGGTATCGTCCTCGATGCAACGTTGCGTCAAGGCGGCCCGAGCAATGGCAGGAACGCGCTACGGATCGTTATACTCGAGACCGCAGCAATCTGCTCGTTATTTTTAAAAAAAAATATATATATATTTCTTCTCTTTTCTTCAATTTCGATTTTTTTTCACTGTTTTCTTTTTTTTTTCTTCTGTGTTTCATTTTACGGAGAGGCTCGCGAGGATCGCCGAACGGATTGCAGCATCTTTCGAAAGGACCTGAAGCCAACTCGGACACTTCGAGAGAGAAAGAGAGAGAGAGAGAGAAGGAGAATAAGCATCTTCGATAACTAAGATGCCCCATTGGCCTGCTGTCCGTTTCCAGAGACGAGAGAGTGAAATCAATAAATTCCCCTTCTCGTCTCGTAACGAAAAGTGAGCGATTCGAACGGACCCCGCGCACCGGTCACGAACGAATAGCTATATACGTTCCTCGATCGGCAACGTGTGCGCGCACGCGTATCTCGCAACGAGATTAAGGTGGTAGCCTCCACAAGAGAGTTCCTCGTCAGATTTTCATGAAACTCGGCATACTCATAGGTATTGATAAGAAAAAGGTTCGGTTAAATTTTCATGGCTTTCCGGAGCGCGGGAAAAAAGATATCAACGCTTTTATTTTCACACGTTTAACAGGGAGCCTTATGGAGAATCACGCTCAATTTAATATAATACAAAAAGTCCTCGTCAGATTTTAATGAAAACACTTGAGCTGCAAGTTGAATATTCGGAGAACATTTTGGGCACTTGACAGTAGAGATCGGGAGACTGTGATGATAGTAATAAGCAAATGAACATCGCGAAAATACAGTTTATATGAGGAGTTGGTCGTGATCCAGTAGACATGGCAACGTTGCGCGTTTGTTTCCCATCTTCTCTCTCTCTCTCACTAATCGACATCATAACACGCGACGTTGTCACATCAAAGTACTACGTACCTCAATCAGGAGATGGTATATCTTAGGCTTGGTTCGACTATTACAGTTTGTGGGATACTACCTTAACGAAATATACGCTTCCGCAATTGCGTTTATGCAGACACGCCGCGCTCTCGCTCTCGCGAGCCAAAGCGATATATCTCGTCAACGATGGAATATGCATCTGCATCAACGATGGGCTCGCCACGACTTGGCCCCTGTTCTGTAATCTAAGTTGTGTGTGGGGATGCATCCCACACACGAGGGGGGCCCATATCCACGCACACGCTGTCCCGAACATCGTCCACACGTCGTTCGAAGAACGATATGCACGCGCAATAACTCGTTATGCCTGTCTACTCAATTCTATCTCAATCTTTCTTTCCATCTTTCTCTCTCGCTTGATAATTATATTGTCAGTCGTGGCGTTGAGAGCCCATTGGAAATTTTCCGGTCAAATTCGTTTCGCTATTGGCGGGATAACCGGTTTGACTAATCGATTTTTTTTTTTTTAATGAGCTTCTTTCACGGTTTTCACGAATGGAAAATCGGTTGAAATTTTGATTTTTTTTTCACGGGGTATCTCGAGTCAAATACTTATGGGGAGTCTGTGTATAAATTATATATATGGAATTGAGCGTATATATAGTTTATTTATAGACTATATTTAATTTTCTCGGTTCGGATGAACCTGAATGAAATTATAATTTCAACCGATTTTCCAATTGTCAGAATCGTGAAGGAAGTTTTGTTTAAAATATCTATATACAAATTATTTATAGATTTATACATTATATTATATATTATACAAAGACTATATATATAGTCAAAATATATGTATATATAGACGATATAAAAAATTCAACCGATTTTCCAATCGTGAAAAAAGTTGTTTTTAAATTTTTATTTATATCTAAATTATATATAAACTATATATAGTTTATATATATATATACCGTAAGAGAAGTTTTTTTGTTATTTTCTTTATGTATAGACTATATATGGGTCTCGATATCTAAATCTATATATAATCTATACATATAAATAAAATTTAAAACAAATCTTCTTTAACGGTTGCCACAAATGGAAAATCGTTTGAAATTTCGATTTCGTCGACTCTCGAAACCGAAGCACACACCACATCGACCTGCCCGATTTGGTTATGGAAGGCAGACCATCTTCGGCGGATTATTAATCGACCATGTTGCAAGCTCTCATAACTCCTAGCTCATTCGGAGAGCAGATTCAACCACGATAAGGTCGATACCTCGAGTAATTTAAATATGATCTCGATCCTTGTATTACATAAACACGGTTTATCGGAAATTTCCTTTCGCAATACAACACCACAAACAAACTTGATTTATTCGCTTTATTCGGTTGTAAAAGGGAAAAAAATGTCTATTATCTATTTTTAAAATCGTGGGAAAGGCACGGGATACGGTCGGCAAGGGTTGAACGTCGAAATAATTCTATAAAGGTTTTCTCATTCAGAAACGTAATAGTTGCAAAATGCGGCATGGAAATATTTTTTGTTTAATTTTTAACAGTTTAAATAATTTTTAAGAGCTTAAACAATAAATTTATGTATATGGAAATAAATAAATAAATAAATAAATAAATAAATAAATAAATAAATAAATAAATAAATAAATAAATAAATAAATAAATAAATAAATAAATAAATAAATAAATAAATAAATAAATAATCGATTTTTTGAAAATCTTAAAATGTAGCAACCCCTTAACGATCGAATAAGATCGCGTTTAAAGTGCGAAAGTGACCTTTCGACGATACGTGACACCGATTGATTCGACAAATTCGGATCAAATAACCGTACCCATAAAATTCCACATGGCGAGCAATAATTATCGTGCGAGAGAGCCCACTAATCCGCGCCGATCCGCGCGCGATCGCGTGTTGCGTAATGGCGACACGGGGCTTTTTTGCCCCGGTGCGTGAGTTACACACGCCATCGAAGATGCGTCGTTATGTTCACCGCACGCTCGTGATTTTAACCGAGGCATAATGCAATCCGCGAACCGTGGCGCGCACGCGCGGTCATTAAGGCTCGAAAATAAACGTTCGACATCCCATGAACGAGATTATACACGGGGAGGATATGGGTTTGTGTGTGTGTGTGAGAGAGAGAGAGTATTCGCGGCGGCGCCAAAGAGTGAAGAAGCGGTGCCAACCGAAAGACCGAACCACATAGTTCCACGGTTCACTTTCATGCGACCCGATTGCCCGACCTTCACAGAACACCCAGCTCTTCGGCCCGACACGATCTGTATCAAACTAAATGTTACGCAATCGCCCGACCCGTAGCTAAGAAACCCCACCGCGCGGCCATTATTCGCGGGGGAGGGGAGATGAGTCTTCTTCTTGTTTCTTTCATCTCGTTTTTTCGTCCTTTCCTTTTATCCCATCCGGTTACGTTTTGTTTTTTTTTTCTTTTTTATCTAAATTTCATTTTTGGAGGAACAATTTTTTCGTCCGCCATCTTGTATAGGCAACTTTTTGTATTTAAATTCGCGGGGGAGGGGGAGGGAGAAGAGTCTTCTTCTTGTTTCTTTTATCTTGTTTTTCCGTCCTTTCTTTTTATCCCATCCGGTTATGTTTTGTTTTTTTCTCTTTTTTATCTAAATTTTATTTTTAAAGGACAATTTTTTTCGTCCGCCATCTTGTATAGCCATCTTTCTGTATTTAAATTCACGGGGGGGAGGGAGAAGAGTTTTTTTCTTGTGTTTTTCATCTCGTTTTTTCGTCCTTTCTTTTTATCCCATCCGGTTACGTATTTTTTTAAATTTATATTCGGTCTCGGACTTCGTTTTCTTCTTTTTTGTTTTATTTTTCTTTTTCATCTAAATTTCATTTTTGAAGGAACAATTTTTTCGTCCGCCATCTTGTATATCCATCTCTTTGTATCTAACCTCGTTTTCATTCGCTCTTGCTTTGTTTTCTTCTTATTTGCTTTTTTTATTTTATCCGAATATTATTATTGCGAAAACGATTTTTTCTTGTCCGCCATTTTGTATAGCTTCTTCTTCGTATTGATCCTCGGTTCAATTCCCTTTGGGCTTTGTCCTCTTCTTATTTATTCATTTTTTTATTTGCATTTTTATTTTTGCGAAAACATTTTTTTTGTCCGCCATTTTGTATAGCTTTCTTTTGGTATTTATTCTTATTTCAATTCGCTCTCACTTTGTCTTCTTCTTAATCGTTTGCTTCTAAGTTCCAACTCAAATTTTGTTATCGAAAAGAAACAATTTTTTTTGTCCGCCATCTTGTATTGGTTTTTTTTGTCGTTGCATTTTAACGTCGTCTCTTTGATCGGGAGAATCGACCACTCGCTCAACTTGGCGAGAAAATATCACGCGGAAAATATATGCGGAGCAATAACCAGCACGTGGCCTCAACCTAACGTGGTGGGAGGAAGATGAATCCGTAACCGACTCTTCTTCTCTCGCGCTATATAAGATCCCGGTGTTTCGCGATAGATTCACAATTACCGTCCAACGTGTTCACCGCATTGGAATTATATACACACATATATATACATATATATAGAATTCCCAGTTGTGAAGCTCTCAGAGCGAAACGAGATCGAGAGTCGAGGATTCGTTCGAATTTTTTATTTTTTATTTGTTTTTTTTCATTTTCACTGGGAAATTCGAGACTTCGGGATGAGAGCGGTACGAGATATATATACATATACATTTTTTTTCATTGGTGAAGTAACGCAGATTATAAAATATTTAATTTTTTTATCTATGCAATATGTATATAGACACATAAAAGCCAAATTTGCCTCCGAAAATCAATTTTTTTCACTTTTCACGAAAAATCGATAAATTCAAGTTGCCAATGGCTTGTGGGTACTCGTTATATGGGTTTTCGGGCATTCTAAACTGAATGCAACAAGTTTGAAGTTGATAGTACGAAGCGTTTTCGAGATACGATGATTTGTTCATATTCGTTAACGTAAAATCACGAGTTTCACGATTCTATCTATATAAACTCATGTTTCCGTTGAAAAACAACTGAATTCTCTATGAAATTCTGAAATCCGTGCGAGGTCAGTTTCCAAAAATGTGTAAATTATAAATTGTATTAAAATTGTTGGAAACAATTTCCACGACAGCGATACGCAGTAACGTTATTGGCCGTGATGGGCACGTGTTACGCGGCGAGACTCGACAGCACATATCTTCCGCCCGGAAGTGCGGGCGGAGCTGGTGGAGCGGGTCTGATAGCGGGACCGAGGCCCGGAAGCGGTGGTCCCGGTAGACCAGGAGGTTCCGGAAACTTTGGGGGAGGCGGTGGAGCACCCGGAAGACCCGGAGGCGCGCCCGGATACGGAGGTGGTGAGTCAAATTTTCGATTTTGAAATTTGCGTCTCGAAGTTTCGAATTTTCAATGTTTCGGAGGTTCAAAATGTCAAAAACGCATGTTTGCAACCGTGCACGGGTTCGAAAGTCCATATAGATACGAACGCACAAAGTCTCGAACGGTCGTAGTATCGAAAGAAAAAAAAAACCGAAACGTAATGTATCGAAAGTACGAATTTTCTGAATTTTCCGCAAATGTATTTTTTTTTTCAAATTCCGTTACATCACCAGTCGGAATGAAAAACAAATTCCGGAGGTTCGGGGATTTTCCGGAAAATTGCAATTCGGATTAAAAAAAAATTCCGGAGGTTTGAGATTTTCCGGAAAATTACAATTCGGAATGAAACACAAAATGTCGAACTTATGACCCTTCTAAATATTGAAAAATTCGCAAGTGAACATTCGACCTATTCGGGCAAAGATGGAACGGATTTTTGTATCGATGTTTATTCTTCGGCAGGTGGCGGAGGATCGGGAGGCGGAGGCGGTGGAGCACCCGGAAGACCCGGCGGCGCAGGCGGTTACGGTGAGTCGAATGATTTTTAATCGCGTCGCATTATTCGCGCAACGACGAAAGTAGATTCACGACATCGAGAAATTATTATGTCGCGCAGGTGGCGGAGGAGGTTCGGCAGGAGGCGGCGGTGGGGGACGCGGGGGATCCGGTGGCCAAGGGGGCGGACCCGGGGGTCCCGCGATTCCCATTGTCTCGTTCGACAGCGAGAACAATGGCGATGGCAATTATCGGTTCAGTTATGAAACCGGAAACGGGATTACCGCACAGGAGACCGGCCAGGCGCAAGGTAAGCCATCCACTCTTACTCTACAATACATTTTCAATGAGTCAATCTCTGAGGCATCTTTGTTCTCGACCAATAATTGTTTCAAGGTAGTACCCTCCATAAGAGAGTTCCTCGTCAGATTTTCATGAAACTCGGCATACTTATAGGTATTGATAAGAAAAAGGTTTAGTTAAATTTTCATGGCTTTCCGGAGAGCGAGAAAAAAGATATCAACACTTTTATTTTCACACGTTTAACATGGAGCCTTATGGAGAATCACGCTCAATTTGATATAATACAAAAAATCCTCGTCAGATTTTATTGAAAACACTTGAGCTGCAAGTTGAATATTCGGAGAACATTTTGGGCACTTGACAGTAGAGATCAGGAGACTGTGATGATAATAATAAGCAAATAAACATCGGAAAATACAGTTTATATGAGGAGTTGGTCGTGATTCAGTAGACATGGCAATGTTGCGCGTTTGTTTCCCATCTTTTTTCTCTCTCTCTCTCTAATCGACATCATAACACGCGACGTTGCCACATCAAAGTACTACGTACCTCAATCAGGAGATGGTATATCTTAGGCTTGCTTTGACTCTTACAGTATCTAGGATACTACCTTAAGCATTTTACACATTTGCTAAAGCTTCCTCTATGAGGAAGCCGAAATCGATCGACACAGCGTTCCTCATAGCGGAATCTTCGGCAAATGTGTAAAATAATCAAAAAGCCATGAGCAATGCTCTGATTACGTCTTGATGATTTCAAAACGGTAAAAAATTATTAGGAAGCAATGTGCAAGGTTCTACTTTGTTTTTTAGGTGACACGGAAGCGGTAAGCGGTTCGTACTCGTACACGGGACCCGACGGTGTTCAATACACGGTAACCTATACCGCGGACGCCGATGGTTTCCATCCTCAGGGAGCTCATCTCCCGACCCCACCTCCAATTCCACCGGAAATCCAGCGAGGCATCGAGCTATCGTTGGCCGCTGAGGCTCGCGGCGAGAACCAAGATGGCGGATCGTCGAGCGGCGGCGGCGGAGGCAGCGGCGGCGGTGGAGGTGGCTACGGAGGAGGACAAGGGGGCGGTAAAACCATTTAGTTCAATTTAATTTCACTCAAATCAAAAAATACCAACGGCTCCATGGTACTCGTTATATGGGTTTCTCGGCATTCTAAACCGAATGCAACAAGTTTGAAGTCGATAGTACGAAGCGTTCTCGAGATACGATGACTTTTTACATATTCCTTAACGTAAAACAAGAAAAAAGGGTGCGGATCGAAATTCCGAATGTTCGATGGTCCTAAGGCCCAAAATTCCGAACACGCTATGTTCCGGACCGTCAATGTTTCGACCGGGCCACGGTAACCAAGACCGCTCATTGACGGGACATTGACGTTCGGAAGTTTTTTCGTGTCGGAACATTTATTTTCGACAACATTTCGATTCGGATTTATCGACCTGTCGGACATTCAAACGTTTCGGGGGGTTTACTGAATTTTGCTGCATTATTCGCAGTCGGAACGACAAAAAATTTCGGAGATTTTGGATTCTCGAGAAAATTATGATTCGAATAATAAAAATTTCGGATCTTCGAACCGTCGGACCGTTGAACGTAATGTTTATTATTTTTTTTATTTTTTAGCTGGTGGTGGCGGTCGTGGAGGCGGTGGCGGAGGTGGTTCGGCCTATCAGGGTCCAAACTCTTATCAGACCAGTGGAAATTCTGGATATCAGTACTAGACCATCGGCCTGACAAACACGACGATAAGGAGAGCCATTGACACACCTCGTGCAGCCCATACTTTTACCTCTCATAATATTACAACGTATTTTTTTTTATATATCATTATTATAATCACGATATTTCCACACGCCACGGCAGACTTGTTATGTACATAAAGATATGCGGCTTTGTGCGATAAAACTTTTTTTATATATTATTTTTTATTATTTATACGAGAAATGTGAAAAAAAGAATGAAAAAAATGAATAAAAAAATAAAATAAAAAACAAAACGTAAAAGATAAAAAAAAACTTTTTTCAAAACTCCTTCACAAGTTCCATTTAATATTTTTTAAATTTTTTATTTGTTTCTACTATTTTTTTTTTCTGTATACATATTTCACGTCGGTTTTAATTGTTTTCTACGCAATAATTCATAGCTGCGGCTTTGTAAATTCAATAAACGTTGCTATCGAAGTTATATATATATATGTATATGTATGTATATATAGCCGTAATACACGTACACGAATATTGGCAATAAAAAAATATAATAAGACTCCCCGCGAATTTGTTATCATTCGAAAAATATATAAATATCAGAAGTCAAAATGTAACGCTGAATCCGCGCATTGCCGAGGCCCCGCCTCTTGTCGCGCGTCGAAACATTCTCTTTCGTTGTAACATATCCACGAATAATACGTTTATGTATACTACGTTTTTCGTAACGTTTAATAAAAGTGACTGAAAAAATGTGCAAACAAACGAAAAAAAATATGATGAAAAATAACACTAGTTTACAAATTTTTCCTTTCCTGCGAGAACCTGATGGAAAAAAAGTGTTTTATAGACTAGTTTGGGATCGCTGAGCAAGAATATGGCACTCAATCATTTTTCCAAATAAACGTTTTCGAGATCTCAGCGAAAAACATGTTTTTCCGGCATTTTTTTTAGTTATCGACAGGAATCTCGAAAACGATGGATCTGACTCGGCTAAAATGTTATATTGTTCGAAAGGTATGTTCTTTCCCTTCGCGACAATATACTTTTTGTGTCAACCGAGATGGTATTCTTTGAATTACAGTTGCTGAAATTTGAAGAAGTGGATTTTTCAAGCTTTTTTGAAAATTACACATGTTTATTTGCTCTTTTGAGTTGGAAATTTTTTGTTACACAGGTTTTGATGATTGCTGGTGAATGGTTATTTCATTATTATTATTATTTCATTATTTATTTCTCAATAATGTTTCTTTGGAAAAATAAACGAGAGTCATTTTCGTTCTTAGCGAACCCAAATTCAGACTGAAAAACACCTTTTGCACGAGGTTTATCTTTCTCGTAAACCAGTGTAATCCTTACACCCGGAAGAATAACTCACTCTTCGTTACTTAGTCGACGATATTAGTTCAGAGACGCCATATCACAGTAGAACAATACAACACGGTAAAAAATATATATATATTAAATCGCTGACATCCGCGTATAAGGCGCTCGTTAATCGCAGCATAGGCACAATTGTGACCAAACTGTGTGAGTGTTGGTCGAAAAATTTGCAGGCTCGAAATTATTATTATTTTTTTTCCAATCAACGACCGTTGAAAAATTGTCTTCGTGCGATGAAAAAAAAAGAGAAAACGAAATAGTTTTCGTTGCTTCGTAAGTATAAAGTACAAACAGGCAGACGTTGGGTACCTCGATTTTTTTTTCTTCTTTCAATATATCCTGCTTTTCAATATAACCCTCTTCAGTGTAACCACTCCAGTAAAATTACGGTTTAGTCACACTAAGAAAAAAATTCACCCGGCAACATTTTTTAATGACAATAATAGAAAGAATGTTTGCAATCGTCAAAAAATATTTTTTTATAACTAAAAAACGACTTTTTTTCGTTAAAAAATTATTATAATAAGAAAAATGTTTGCGATCGTCAAAAAATATATTTTTTTAAATGAAAAAAAACGACTTTTTTTTCGTTGAAATTGTTATAACTTTTTTTAAGTCCAAAGTTTCTATTTTTCGTTGAGTTAACGTGACGTATTTTGGTTTGCAAAAATCGTCGGGCTCGAAATATTCATCCGAGTGTGATTGAAAAAGAGTCAAGGGCAAGTCATTGTTAAGACAATGAAAATATTAGTATTTGAGTTTGAGTTGTGGTAAACACGAGTAGTTCTCGTTGAGGTAGGCCCCAATCGTCGTGAAAATCACATTTTTTATATATAAATCGGAATATAAAATTAGCGAAATATAAAATATTCGGTCGCGGATTAAAGTTCCGAATGTTCGATGGTCCGAAGGGTTCGAAATAATTCATTCAAAATTCGGAACTTCGATGCGCGACCGATTATTCAGCTATCAAAGTACAAAGTAGGCCTCAATCGGTCAAACTAAAATCGCCAAGCTTCGCGCGATCAGGCCTTCGAATACAGGTCGAGAGGTAACGAAGATTATTCGGTAGGGCGTAAACACACGCACACAACAATAAATAATGTAATACTTTCGATTTCGTAACTATCGCTCGTTCGTGGACTCGCGAATCCCCGAAAAACAAAACGGGAATAAAGTCCAACGAAAAAAAAAAAAAAAAAAAAAAAAAAAAAAAAAAAAAAACAACAACAACAACAACTAACACGAACGAGTGTCTAACTGATCAACATTGAGAGGCAACATTGAGAGGGGGAAAAAAAGAATTCGCAACGAAAGTTCGTCTATGATGAAGGAGGTAAGAGCGGAAGGTGTGGATTATACGGGCGAGCCGTTGGTTTTTTTATGCCACCATCGTCGCTTCTCGCGCAGACCCGAATCCGATTCGTCGGTGTCGGTGGCCGCGCGAGCGAATTGAATGAACAATTGTTCCAGGGTCGACGATAATACTGCGAAATCTTCTATGCACGGATAATCGTTTTTAAGATCGTTCATCATCGTGTACATTATCGTCCAAGTGGCTTCGGGATCGGTCACGTGATAACCGATGAATCCCTGTTGAATAAAAATTATTGAAAAATATATGAAAAAAACTATTTATTGAAATTATTAAAATTAATAAAATGATTGAAATGAAAAATGTAAAAATGAAAATAAAAATTGAAAATTGAAAATATGTATTAAATTTATTAGAATTATTAGAATTATTAGATTTATAAAAATTATTAAAATGCAAAAAGGAAAATAAAAATCGAAAATTAAAAAATGTATCAAATTTATTAAATTTATTAAAATTATTAGAATGATTAAAATTATAAAAATAAAAAATGCAAAAAGAAAAATAAAAATTGGAAATTCAAAAATTTATTAAATTTATTAAAATGAACAATGCAAAAATGAACAAAAAATTAGAAATATTAAAAAAAAAATCATAATTATAAATAAGAAATAAAAAAATGCAAATAAAAAATGTATAATCGAAAAATTAAAAAAAAAATATATATATATATATATAATACAAACCGTATTTTCATCGCTGAGTTTGCAAACCAAGGTGGATTCTATGCGTCGTTTTATATTGTCGACTTCCATTTCGCCGGATTCCGGATTGAGTTTGACGTGAATGTTGTAACCGGCACCGAATCGTTGTTTCAATTCTTGACTGGCACCGACACAGACCAGCTGGCCCTTCACCATTATCACCAGACGGTTGCACAGCACTTCGCACTCTTCCATGCTGTAAAATATTATTTAATCGAAAATGCATTATTTTCCATTCAAATTCGTGGCGAATTTTTTTTTTCTAGTTTTTTTTTTTTAATGCTGACGAAGATTCAAGAGTGAATGATAAATGATAAAAAATGAGGATTTACCTGTGGGAAGTGAGGATTATCGACTGACCGGCATCCTGACAAGTCTTGAGCGTGTTCCAGAGCGATCTCCGGGCAGCCGGATCGACGCCGGTCGTTGGTTCGTCCATGAGAACCAACGATGGATTTCCAATGAGTGCCATGGCTATGTTCAATCGACGTTTGTTACCGCCGCTGTAAGTTCCGCTCGGTTGTCCAGCGCAACGTTTCAAATCTGTAAAAAGCAAATTAAGACAATTTAATATATATTTTTTCAAATTTTTGTTTTTTTTTACGAATTTTTCGGAGATTTTAACGTTGAATAAAATGAAAATCCGTTGCTCTTACTCAATTTTTGAATCCACTTGGTCACAGCTGCTTTGACTTCCGGGCCTGGAATGCCTCGGAGTCTCGCGAAAAGATACAAATGATCGTAAGCGTTCAGGGTTTCGATTATCGCGTCCTGTTGCGGACAGTAACCCATTGCCGACAGATACTGCAAAAATCGAAACGTCGATTAGTAAATACTGCACGAAAAAATAAACCTCGTGGAAAAATTGTCTCTTAGCCTAATTTGGGGATCGCTAAAAACGAAAATGACTCTCATTTATTTTTCCGAAGAAGCGTTATTGAGATATAAATAATGAAATAATAATAATAATGAAACAACCTGTCACCTGCAATCATCACAACCGGTGAAAGGAAAAAATTCAACTCAAAAGAGCAAATAAACATGTGTAATTTTCAAAAAAGCTTGAAAAATCCACTTCTTCAAATTTCAGCAACTGTGATTCAAAGAATAGCATCTCGGTTGACACAAAAAATATATTGTCGCGAAGGGAAAGAACATACCTTTCGAACAATATACATTTTAGGCGAGTCAGATTCATCGTTCTCGAGATTCATGTCGATAACTAAATAAAAGGCCGGAAAAACATGTTTTTCGCTATGATCTCGAAAAAGCTTATTTGGAAAAATGTTTGAGTGTCATTTTCTTTCTCAGCGACCCCAAATAAGTCTGTATAACACTGTTCTACTATTAGGTTTTCGCGGAAAAGAAAAGTGTAATTATTCCATCAGCGAAAAAATTGATATTTTATCGGTACAGTAAAAATTGAAAATTCGTTACCTTTCTACGATCACTCGCGATGTTGTATCGAGTGAGAAACATCGAACCGCTGTTAGGTATCTCGGCACCGGTCAACATTCGGAAAGTCGTACTTTTTCCAGCACCGTTCACACCGAGCAAACCAAAGCACTCGCCCTGCTTCACACGAAAGCTTATTCCCTTGACAACGTCGAGATTTCCGTAAGACTTGCTAAGCCCGTGAGCGAGGAACACGTTCTCGCTGTTCGACATGCGATTATTAACGTTTCCTGAAAAATTAACATCGCCGATTTGTCAATTGTTTCATATTTTTTTTTGCCTTATTTTTTTACCGTCCAACGATCGATCGGGGAGGACAAGAGTCTCCCCGATCGTTCTTTATTCAAATTCTAGACTTCTAGAATGACGTTCTAGGCTTCTAGAATGACATTCTAGATTTCTAGAATGATATTCATGATTTCTAGAATGATATTCCAGATTTCTAGAATGATATTCCAGATTTCTAGAATGATATTCCAGATTTCTAGAATGATATTCCAGATTTCTAGAATGATATTCCAGATTTCTAGAATGATATTCTAGATTTCTAGAATGATATTCTAGATTTCCAGAATGATATTCCAGATTTCTAGAATATCATTCTAGAAATCTAGAATGATATTCTAGATTTCCAGAATGATATTCCAGATTTCTAGAATAATATTCTAGATTTCTAGAATAATATTCTAGATTTCTAGAATAATATTCTAGATTTCTAGAATAATATTCTAGATTTCTAGAATAATATTCTAGATTTCTAGAATAATATTCTAGATTTTTAGAATAATATTCTAGATTTTTAGAATGATATTCTAGATTCCTAGGATGATATTCCAGATTTCTAGAATGATATTCTAGAAATCTAGAGTATCGTGGGGGGGGGGGGCAGGAGTACACATTCCGTTCTTCATTCGAATTCGTTCGATTGGAACTTTTCGGAAAAAGAAAAAAAAAAGAAGACCACGAATCACCTCTCAACAAGCACTTTGAGACTTCCGCGGACACAACGGATTCCTCCTTCTTCACGAGTTCGTCCATGCTCGTGTTGTTGTACCTCAGCGGATCTCTACGTGCTCGCGACCACAATTTAATCCACAAATTTTGTTCCAGTATGAATATTATCGCGAACCACAAGACGATCGAACCGGCCATCCACACCAGATAGGACGTCAGACTTCCGAATATCGCATCCTTCTCGAAGTACGGCAGATTGTTTTTGCACGATCCATCGTGACATTCCAGGGCTGGAACGGTTAAAAGACTTTTTTTTATTTCCACAATTTTCGTACCTCCGATCGAACAAATGGAAAATAAAAAAAAAACGTCATCGATGATGAAAAAGTTTTGATAATCGGTGAGTGAAAAAAATAAATAAAAAATATGCATATATTTTTATAGTTACTCTCGTCTACCCTCTGTTTGGGCTTGTCAGTTGGAGCTTTCTCCGATAAAAAATAAGTAATGATGATTGTTCGTAAAATTGAATAATAAAATAATAAAAGTTAATAAAATTAAAATAATAACAATAAAATTCCCTCACCGCAGCACTCGTCGGAAATGTGACAAGCCACGGTGACGTCATTGGGCGTCATGCTTCTGCATCTTCCGTTTCTCGCGGCGACATCGAAAAACACAACGTGACCGTAAGTCAGGCTCATGTACGGAAACAACAAAAATAATCGGCTCTGTACGTCACGGAAAAATTCGTATATTTTGCTATCGACAACGACGACCAAACCCCATAGTATGAAATCGACGAAACCTGCGATGAAAGAAGAAAATTACATAAATCAATTATCATTTTATAAATCCGCTGTGATTACAAATATCATTTTTTTTTGTTCCCGAAAAACATGTTCCATGTGCTTACTCAGAATGAGGGGCGTTATGCTGAGTAAATTGGTGGTGGTGTTGAGAGTTTTTTTCCAAAAACTGAATACGTAAACAAACGGCAGAACACTCAGGCCGAACATAAACAAGAGTAGGAAGAAAATCACTGTAACAAAATTAAACATGGGGTTAGAAAAAAGTAGTCGAGTAGCCTCGTCAGGCACGCAGATTATAGGGTTCTGTGGTCATTCTGTAAGATCCCATTGACGAAAGATGCAATCTCCATAAAAGCGTTAAAGTAAACTTTTACGAACTTGGCTGAAATCATAAGGATATTCTAGATGTCTAGAAAGATATTCTGGATATCTAGAAGGATATTCCAGATTTCTAGAAGGGTGTTCTAGACTTCTAGAATAATATTTTAGATTTCTAGAATGATATTCTAGATTTCTAGAATGATATTTTAGATTTCCAGAATGATATTCCAGATTTCTAGATTTCTAGAAGGAAATTCTAGATTTCTAGATTTCTAGAAGGATACTCTAGATTTCTAGATTTCTAGATTTCTAGAGGGATATTCTAGATTTCTAGATTTCTAAAAGAATATTCTAGATTTCTAGAAAGATATTCTAGATTTCCAGATTTCTAGAAGGATATTCTAGATTTCCAGAAGGATATTCTAGATTTCTATATTTCTAGAGGGATATTCTAGATTTCTAGATTTCTAAAAGAATATTCTAGATTTCTAGATTTCTAGAAGGATATTCTAGATTTCCAGATTTCTAGAAGAATATACTAGATTTCCAGAAGGATATTCTAGATTTCTAGATTTCTAGAAGGATATTCTACATTTCCAGAAGGATATTCTAGATTTCTAGATTTCTAGAAGGATATTCTAGATTTCTAGATTTCTAGAAGGACATTCTAGATTTCTAGATTTCTAGAAGGATCTTCTAGATTTCTAGAAGAAATCCCACAGGGAACCCCAAACATCTACGCTTTTTTTTTTATTTTTATCTCATCGATCTTACTTATTTCCGTTCCGCGATAGTAATTCGTTCCCAGGCCAACATCGGCGACGACGAACAGACCCATGAGCAAAATCATGGAAATGAGAAATTGACAGAGATCGAAGATGTAGATGGATATCCAGTAGGACAAAGACGATGCACCGGTCATGAATTGCAACTGTTTAACGCCCGACAGATTTTCCTGAAGCGGTTGGGTCACGTAAAGAGCGACCGCCGGAGCGAGAAAAACAATCATGGACATTGTCATGACGAAAGCGGTTTCCTTGTTCGCGTTCGGACTCGATATGACCGGTGGCAATTCCTGGGCCGTCAATGTTATTTGATAATCGTCGTTGCTCATGGCTTCCTTCAATATCGCGTTTGATAGCATGTTTATTGTTGCCGGCACACCGAAGTAAGCCGTGCCCGAGTAAAAACCATTTGCCATGATCGTTGCGCCTATTGTGGTTATCTCACCGGATACAATGTACTTGTTGCGGTAGACGCCCAAGTTGGTGGTCGCCGCTTTCAGCAGAGCTGCGTGAATAAAGAATTAAAAAAAAAACGAATCAAATATCGAAGAAAGGAAGATAGATTGAAGTAGTATTCTCGTTAAGGTAGCCTCCATAAGAGAGTTCCTCGTCAGATTTTCATGAAACTTGGCATACTTATAGGTATTGATAAGAAAAAGGTTCAGTTAAATTTTCATGGCTTTCCGGAGCGCGAGAAAAAATATATCAACAATTTTATTTCCACACGTTTAACATTGAGCCTTATGGAGAATCACGCTCAATTTGATATAATACAAAAAGTCCTCGTCAGATTTTAATGAAAACACTTGAGCTGCAAGTTGAATATTCGGACAACATTTTGGGCACTTGACAGTAGAGATCAGGCGACTGTGATGATAATAATAAGCAAATAAACATTGGGAAAATGCAGTTTATATGAGGAGTTGGTCGTGATCCAGTAGACGTGGCAACGTTGCTCGTTTGTTTCCCATCTTCTCTCTCTCTCACTAATCGACATCATAACACGCGACGTTGCCACACCAAAGTCCTACCTCAATCAGGAGATGGAATATCTTAGGCTTGCTTTGACTCTTACAGTTTGTGGAATACTACCTTAATCGATCGTTTTTTTTGCATTTTAGAAAAGAAGAACTATTCAAAAGTATTTCCCAAAAATCTTGAGGAATTTTAAAAATTGACTGATTTATTTTCTAGTTTTTCTTTACGAATTTTAGGGCTGTCCCTTTGAATAAATTCAATGATTTTTGTTAACCCACCTTCGGTCATGTTGGCATTTGGACCAATGTATTCAGAGGTTCCTCCATAGTATTTGGCGCTCTTTTCGTACTTATCGCCGTAAATCGGATTGTCGGACCAGGACAATGATTTTGTGCGCGTGTAAGCATCCAAACTCATCGTTCGCGTTTCCAGCTCGCTCGAGTCGCCTCCGTGTTGCAGGAGCAGCAAAACAGCCGCCATGCAAGGTAAAATCATCTGCGAAAACGTGAGACAACGTCATACAAATCATGCTGATAAAAAAAATGTGTAATCAATCAGATAAATTGAAACAAAATAATTTGACAAATGAACTTACGCTTATGATCAAAGTCCACGGATTTTTACGCGTAAAGGCAAATTTTTTGACAACGTAGGCGTAACAGCTTTGCATCAGATAAGGCATTCCACTTAGCTTCACGAAGGTTTTGGCTGCCTGACCAGCCAAATCCGTCTCGTCGCCGTCTTTTCGCGTTACTCTGTTAAAAAAAAATTCTTTCAATTGTCAATTCTCAATTCCAAGTATTTCGTTTACAATTTTGAAAGGTTTGGAATTACCTGAGAAAGATTTCTTCGAGAGTTATGACGGATACGCTCAAACCCGTGACCCCGAAATTTTTCTTCTGGGCTTCCAATTTGTCGAGAGCGTTTGGCAAATTTTCGGCCAATGGGATTCCCAAAACGGCTTTTCCATCGTCCACGCTCAACAGCTGAGCGTCCACGCCCAATTCGTTGATTATACGTTGGGGATCGCACGTGGGCTCGGTCGACAATGTCACTTCGACCTGTCCGTCTCCTAATTATAGAAATTCGAATAATTATTTTCGTAGCAATTTAATTTATGCATTTTAATAATAAAAAGTATTATTTGGACAATTAAATGATGTCTAACATCATCCATATATACATATATAAAGAAAGTGTCCCGACTGACTGACGAACAACACAATTCGTAATTAGATTTTCCTCAAAAAATGACCAGAAAAAATTAAAAATCAACAAATCAAATGAAAAACGCGTCTTATCATTTGCCAAAAATCTAGTTAAGAGGGGTAGAAGAATGTACGTTAATTCACATCAGCATGCAAATTATTTTTAGGAAAGTTCGAATAGAAATCTCACCGTAAAGCTTCTTCAAAAACATCGAGGTACCGTAACTTCGCATTTTTCCGGAATGTATGATCGCTATTCTGTCACCGAGAATATCAGCTTCTTCCATGTCGTGAGTGCTGATCAAGATAGTTTTTTCTCCTCGCAATTTCTATCGTGAAAAATTGACGATAATACATTGAAAAAAAAAAATTGAAAAATATATTCTTTTAAATTTAAATTTCGAGAAATTGTGTATTTAGATGATTACCAGTATGATATCCCAAACTTCGCGTTTGCTCTCGGCATCCATGCCCGATGTCGGCTCGTCCAGAATCAAAACCTGTGGAAGAACGAATTTCGATGGTTTTGATAAAATATTTCATCGACATTTAATCGTCTTCAAGGAAAATATACAACATTTTTTATTTTTTGTTAGTTAGTTGGTTTGGTCGTATTATTATTATATTTATCATTATTATTTATAAAAAAAAAAAACATCTCATAACGAAAAAATAGAGCAAAATTGTTGATACGAAAATATTTACAATATCCAATCAATGCTCTTTTCCTTGAAGTAATAAAGAATATTATTTTCAACTTATAAGATTAAGTTTTTTACATCTACGAAAAGTTTCGAAGTCTTTTTTTTGTTTTTTTTTTGTTTTTTTTTGTAAAAATGTATTTCGCGTATGAAAAATGTAATAAAACTCACGCCAGCGTCGCCGATGACGGCCATTGCCAGACACATTCTACGCTTCTGGCCTCCGGACAGCTGTTTGGCAAGCGAATTTTTCTTGTCGGTCAAATTCACTTTTTCCAACAACACATTGACCTCTTTCGCCAACTGGGCTTTCGTCTGGCCTTTCGCTTTCAGCTAAAAATCAAATAAATATATATACATAACAATTTGATCATCTGATTTGACATTAAATGCCCGTTGTACATTTTTTTTTCAGACATTATTTTGAAGGGTTGTTCACAAAAATAACTGACCATTCCGAAGAACAAAACTTGTTCGTAAACATTGAGATCGGGAAAAACCATATTTTCCTGTGGACAAAGTCCGACGTTTCGGGAACCAACGTCCGTTTCGTATTGAACGTTTTTGCCATCGATGAACACCGCACCCTCGCTCGAACCCGTGAGACCAGCGAGAATCGACATCATCGTTGTTTTTCCAGCACCGTTGTGACCGAGCAGAGCGGTTATCTGACCCTTGTAAAAATCAACGTCGATGCCCTTGAGGGCTTGAACCGTCGTGCGTCGCAACCAATCGGTCGTGTAATTTTTTTTCAACTCTCGTATTTGTATTCCCGGTGTCAACGAACCCTCCGGTACTTTTTCGAATTCCTTGTGATTGTCGCCGTTCCAATCGATTTTCGTCACTTCCATCGCATCGTGAGACACTCTGTTGCCCTTCTGAAATAACAACGATAACATGACAAATTTAAAAAAATGAAAAAAAAAAAAAAAAAAAATCGTTTTCTCGGTTTTTGAGACAATGAGATTCTTTGCAAATTTGGCGAAGGGCCATCGTATCATTAATATCACTAAATTGTTAAGACTTTCTTCTTGGGAATGTGAGCGAGACAATTCTACATTATCGATGTTATTGAATACCACATTTTGTTTGTGTATTTTTTTTTTTTTAATATATTAAAATTTTTTATTTTTATTTTTATTTTTTTCCATTATTTTTTTTATTGCTTCGATGAAGAGGAATTTTTTTTAAATAAAGAATGTTTGATAAAGATTATTAACCTTTTTTTTTCAGCGCATAAAGAAACAATAAATATGCCCTGAAAATTTGAAAGTAATCGATCGGATAATTTTTTTTTTTTTTTGAAAAATAATGAAATAATCTTAATCTTCATTACCTGCATACAGAACAGCGGATTCTGCGCGACTCCGTATTTTCCCGGTCGCACCTCATAAACGTAGAGCGCCATCAGGAAGTGAAATGCTATTCCGATCAGTGAGAATAACGTCAAAACTCCTATGCACGATTCCGGCGATGCAGATGCACTTCCGACGGTAAACATGTTGCCCCATCCGACTCCAATTACTACAGGTATAAGAAATCATCGGTCACTCATTAGTTGCATTTTTATTACTATTACTATTATTGTTGTTAGTATTGTTAATTAATTCATTCATTTTGTATAGAGTTTTGGCGAAGTGCGACTTAATCTTTTTAAGCTACAGGCTTTAGATCAAAGTACAATCAACGATTTTATTTATGAAAAATAATTGGTTCGTAAGAAAATTATTTTTTTCCATCAATTTTTTTTTTCCAATAATAATAATAATAATTAGAATTTATACCAATAACAATGTTTGATGAACTTACTTTTCGATTCGTAAGAATAAATTTCATCGAATATGCGACTGAGCAAAAAGTTTGGACTAAAGACACCGAGATATATGAGAAATCGTTTGAAAGCCGCGGTTTTCGCGTATTTGTTCAGTATGTCCAACAGCATCGTAAGCATGAACGCAGCGAAAACTCCGTGGGACGCTGAAATGGCAAAAAAATGTTTTTCAAAATAAATGAATAATAAATATTAATTAATCACGGTTTATATATCAGTTCTTGAATTTTATCGTGGACTAATGTCGACACTCACGTTTCCACAGGTACGCCGTGATGTGCATACCGAACGCGATAACGTGACAAACGTGAATCGTCAGAACAATCCACACTATGAAGACATTTCCGTGCTCCAAGTACGGAACAACCGTTGGCGGAAGAAAAAATTTCAGTATTAGAACGGACGGTACGAGATAAGTGGTGCTGAACAGAACGCCGCTCATCAGCCAGCTGAATAAGTTTTGACGATTTTTCACACCGTTCACCGACATCAGAATCTAAAAATTCGTTTAAGATAAAAAAAAAACAACTCAATAATTAAAAAGAATTTAATAATTATTCGAATTTAATGATGATTTGAATTGAATAATTATTCGAATTTGATAATTATTTAAATGTGATAATTATTCGAATTCAATAATTATTCAAATTTGATAATTATTCAAATTTGATAATTATTCGAATTTTCAATTGTTCGTATTTGATAATTATAAGAATTTAATAATTAGTCGAATTTAATAATTATTGGAATTTGATAATTATTCGAATTTATTAATTTTTCGAATTTAATAATTAATTAAATAAAAATCGGTAACTCACGTTTATCCCGATAAATTTTTCGTTGGACGGAAAAGTCACTTCGACGCACAGGATAACGAGGAAAGCGAGTCTGGCAAGTTCGGCGAACGATTCACCGGCTTCGCGTGCGGCCATTGAAAACTCCACGTACGGCGGATATGGCATTTTTTGTATTGACATCTGTATTTTAAAAAAATAGACAATCAATGGTCTGTACTGATTTTTCTTTTGCTCTTTTTTTTTTTTTTTCCCAATAACCAATTTTTTACAAAAACGAAATAACAACAAAGTTTTACCGAAATATCTTTGTCGAACGACGATCCGTTCGATACAGTTTTTATGTACGACTCTTCGAAGCATATTTGAAATTTGGTCATGGGAATCCAACGAAACGTGTTTTCAGCTCCGTTACCATTTTCCTGTTCCTGGTACAATGTCGGTGGCAATTTCGTTGATAAGCGAGCTTTGTAGTTGAAATTTTTCGGCATTGTGTTGTTTTCCATATCCGGAAAAACTACTCCTATGCATGGCAAGATGGCAACAGCCGATCTGACTCGAGCAAACTCCGCCAGCATTATACCTTCGCTCGGATCACCGATTACCTCTGAAATTGTTTAAATTATTTATTATTATTATTATTATTATTATTATTATTATTATTATTATTATTATTTCATTCATTTGATTTTTAATTTTTTAATTTTTTTTTTTTTAATGTCAAGTGCCCTCTCGATTTTAATATATATCCCATTTTCTTTTCGGCGAATTTTGATCAGCGGATGATAATCAATAACCAATTGATAAAAAAAATTTTGAGCGTAATCATCGCGATAAAAATAATGGAACATTTCTTATCCAAACGCCTATCGATATGTCTACGTGATGCTGTTGACAAGACCGTTTTTTTTTTCACGTCCCGAAGAGATATCAGCGATAAACTCAATATCCGTTTCAAATTTTTTAATTTATCCATCAACGAACGATGATCCGATAGATTGATACGTGATAATTTTCTTTGGAAGTTACTTTTATCACTGTCTTCATCAAATTCCACTGAAAATACGTCACTGTCGTATCTATTTTCAAGAAGATATAGAGTTCCATGAGTTTCCATCCGATTATTGTTATTATTCACATATTCAGTACATTTGTTATGTGGAAATTTTATCGTCTTAAATTTTCTGGATTTGCGTAATCCAAAAACTGGCGCGAAAGCCTTGATATTCTTTGTTTTAATTTCAATCGCCAATTTTGCAGTTTTTCAGTTTCAATATTTTTATTTTCGGAATAAATATTTAATTTGAACTCAATGACGTATGGCACCTCTCAGAGAAAGTGCCAAAGAATGTGTGAGAATTTTTCCAAGTGAAAAAAATCAATCGGTCGCTCGCAGCAAGCTTTTTTGTGCCTGGGGGTCGAAAAGACCCCTGTACTCCGGCGACGTTATACGCCGACGACTGTGCCGGTTCAATAGATCCTACAAACTTTTTTGAATCGTTATTAATAGATCATTGACGAATTATAAAAATAGTAGACGAATCGCATTACGTTCCGGTAGAATTTCCATGCATTCCTGGGTCATTTGCATAATCATCTTGGTGCGATCGTTCATCGGAGCGTATCTCAACATGAACAAGCTCCTCGGCGCGTCCATCTCGCTCTGAGGCACCGGCTCGTAGTAACTGTTGTGATCGATCACAATGGGACTGGAGCTGGACAACCATCGCGCCATCTCTCCCAGAAGAAACAGCAGTATCGGCAGCGTTATTTCCAGAAACAACGACAATTTCCAATGTTTTTTGCGAACTATGAAGTTCTTGTACATGAGCAACTTGAATATTCTCAAGTTTTCACCCATCTTTGATTAGTTATTCGTTAACGACGAAAGCGTTATCTATCTGTATTCGCTTGCGATTAGATAAGCCACCTGAGTAATCTGCAAATAAAAGTAATTGAATTTTTCCATTAATTTAGCATTTCTTGCATCGGAAATTAATACGAAGCAATAGGTTTGCCAACGATGTGACGCAGTGTAAATTGTAAATGAAAAAATTCAGAAGGCATGTGAGATTCTATGATATTTTATTTTATTTTGCCATTTTTTTTTTTCTTTAGTACACAAAGTTTTCCCGAAAGTTTATTTATAAAGTCAGCTCTTGTAACGCTGTTTGAAAATTGCATAACAAGGTTCTGAAGCTTGCGTTACCAAAGTTTTGAAAATCTAGTTTATTTTCCACGTCGTTTTACAATTTCACAGATTTTTCAAATGATATTGTAAATTGCATCGGCAATCATGAATCGTCACGATCGTAATTTCCCATTGTTTCCATATCTTCGTTTGAGAATTTAAAACGTTCGTACGTTTAAAGGTGCATATACACCTGGATTTTATTTTTTTATTTTTTGAAATAATAAATCAAAAGAACCAACGGGCCGATTTGGTCGAAATTTTTGGGATATATTTACAGAAAAAAAGGTTATTTAGTGTACAAACAATTGGATTTCCGTTAGAAATAATTTTTTTTCTTCTTATTGCAAAAAAAATAAATAATGGAAAAAAAATGTGGAAAAAAAATAAAGAAAAAAAAATAAATTCAAACACTTTGCATTTGCAAAAAAGTTTAATAAGCTTTAATAAAATTTAAAAACTTGAATAAAACTTAAAACCTTTAATAGAATAAAAAAAACTTTAATGAAACTTACAAACTTCAATAAAATTTCAAAACTTCAACAAAATTAAAAAACTTTAATAAAATTAATAAACTTTAATAAAATTAAAAAACTTTAATAAAATTGGACAATAAAAAAAAATTACATCGATATGATATTTCATCCACGCCATTTTATTTTATTTGCTTTCTCGGTGTATACGCCCCTTTATCAACAATGTGAAAATGAAGCAATCCAGGTGGCTGTCCATCAACCACGAAATGTGTCAACCTGCCTCATAACTTGTGTGTTCTAATGTAATTGGATCGCAATGTATATACGATAACGACTTCCGACAGGAGTGACTAATGCGAGTGTCGAAATTTCAAATATTTTCGAAAGTCGAGGAATAATCGATGCTACTCAAATAGCTATGTTCCTATGGAAACGTCATTGAAACATCAAACTCACCGTGTCGAACGTTTTATTTTCGAGACTACTTATTCCCGATAAACACAATTATTTTGCACTCGATCGCGAATTCATATCGTTCGACGCGTGAAACAATTCAACTGGAACACGAACGTTCGATGGTTGAATTGTAAATTGTTTGACGTAGATAGCGCATCCTAGACGTGGGTTTTTCGCGTCGACTGATAATAATGTACGTGAGGTTTTCTTTTTTTTTTCGCGATTAGATATAAGCCTGAGTCACGTCGCGTAAAATCGATAATTCGTTGTTTCTCGGTTGACACATCTTGCGATATACAGTTATGTATCGAGACCGACGAACTATGTATACCAACAGCAACACCGCGTTCCGAACGTTATGACGTTCGGCGATGGTGTGCAGTTGTGTGCATCATGCACATTCGGATGTCAATTCGGATGCATTGGCGTGGGCTCTGGCCCGGGACAACGGAGTATCAAGATGGCCGACGAGCCTGGGAAAATTATAGCCTATTATAACTGTGAACGGTGTTGCCACATCGGCAGAATTATTTTTTCTTCTCTGGCCATGGCCAACACGAGACAGGTTTCGTTTCATGCTCGTTCTCTGTCGTTCCGCAGTCACGTGCGATAGCACCATCTCTCTCGCACTTATTGCTCCTAACAATCCCTGATCTCAGTGGTCTGGGACTTGCACCAGAGCGCCACGGTGCGTCGAGCCCCTCAACTTCAGGTGGGAGCCGGTCATTTTCGGTCAACTGACCGACCGACGAATCACAGCATCGAGGGTGCTCAACGAACTAAACGAATCCTCTCTAGCCAATCCTTGGTCTTCGGACAGGTGGCGCTTTAGTTCCTGCTTACAAAATTCCATTCGAAAAACCGATCGACATGCCGAAAATTATAATAAAACCAAAGACGTTATCGATGAAAATGTTATTCATTCGACGTCTTGTGATCGATCTTTATGCGTTTTCCCGAGGCTAATCGCTCTCGTCGCAACAAAGCTTCCGTGTGAAATAATCGCGTTGGCTTGGGAAGGGCGGGGAGGGTGGGGGCGTTGCGTGGGCGAACCGAAAACCGCCGTTTCCGATTCCGTGGACCAATGGCGAACATCCACGAAAAAGCTCTCTCGCGCAACGTTGATTTCCGTATCGTGTCGGCGTCAACTCGCGCATCGGAAAGGCCATATTTGGAGAAACATTGCTCCGTGGTTCATCACAGTCGACGAGTTTGCCATCGGGAAGAGTCACCAAAGTGACTGATATACAGTTATACAGTTGCTTGTTTATATTTCGTCTTGAAATAATTTTCTTCGTGAATTGTTGCGACTGAAAAGCAAAATGCAGGCGTTAGTCGGTAAGTTTACAAACATTTATTCCTTTCCAACTTTTTTTTTTTTTTTTCAAATCTTATTTTCCATTGATCGCGAATGTTTGATTCGACCGCGGCATACGAAATGAGACGCCGGCAACCTGATGCACGACGACACGTCGTCGATGAAACTTCTAGAACACTTTTCAACACATTTTGCAGTCAATTTTATTTAACAATTTAGAAATTAAATTTTTCGTGATGATAAATCAATACTTTTTTTTAAATCGAAATTTTAGGTTATTATTGATTTAGATTTAATTGGATTATAATTTATTTATTTATTTATCAATAGATAATAAATTTGTTTTAAATGTTTTTTTTTTTTCAAAATTGATGAACCGTATTTGTCTGGAACACGCAGGGTTGTTGCTGTTGGTCGCCGGAGCGAACTGTCTGTACTCGTCCACGTCGAACGTCGTTCAATTGACGCCCAGCAATTTTGACAAACTGGTTATAAACGGCGATAACGTGTGGGTGGTGGAATTTTACGCGCCTTGGTGCGGTCATTGCAAACAGTTGACTCCGGAGTACGAGAAAGCGGCCAATGCTCTCAAGGTAAAGTCGAGCGAATTGTTTCAAACATTTTTTTTTCTTCATCAATAACCGAGCGACGAAACTTACGATCGATCGTTTGTGTTTTTCAGGGTGTGGTTAAAGTAGGAGCGGTGAACGCAGACGAGCACAATTCCCTGGGTTCGCGTTTCGGCGTCAAAGGTTTTCCCACCCTGAAGATCTTCACCCCCAAATCCAGCAAACCCGAAGATTACAACGGCGCCAGAACCGCGGCGGGAATAGTCGACGGAGCTTTGAGCGCCGTTTCCAAAATGGTTCGCGCCAACGTCGGAGGCAAAAAATCCGGTTCCGATTCAAAATCCAAAGATTCCAAAGACGTGATCGAACTTACCGACGATAATTTCGAAAAGTTGGTTCTCAATTCGGACGACATGTGGTTGGTGGAATTTTATGCGCCTTGGTGCGGACATTGCAAAAACTTGGCACCCGTGTGGGCCAGCGCGGCCACCGAACTCAAGGGCAAAGTCAAATTGGGAGCTCTGGACGCGACTGTCCACACGGCCACCGCCAGCCAGTACGAAATTCGAGGTTATCCGACCATCAAGTACTTCGCGCCCGGTTCCAAAACCGCCAATTCCGTGGAAGAGTACGACGGCGGTCGCACAACCAGCGACATCGTCAACTGGGCCACCGACAAATTGTCCGAAAACATTCCCGCGCCCGAAGTCACTCAGATCGTCAGCCAAGCGTCTCTCGGCGAATCGTGCGACGACAAACCTCTGTGCGTCGTCGCAGTGTTGCCACACATTTTGGATTGTCAGTCCGACTGTCGAACGAATTATCTCGAGACCCTCAAATCGTTGGCCGACAAGTACAAGAAGAAGATGTGGGGATGGGTCTGGTCCGAGGCCGGCGCGCAGTCCGACGTCGAGGAAGCTTTGGAAATCGGAGGCTTCGGTTATCCAGCTCTCGCGGCTGTCAATATGAAAAAAATGAAGTATTCGCTGCTCAAGGGCAGTTTTTCGTACGACGGTATTAACGAATTTTTGCGGGATCTGAGTTACGGCAGGGGTGGCATTGCGCCTCTGAAGGGTGCCAAATTACCGGAAGTCCGTGAGACCGCCGCGTGGGACGGCAAAGACGCCGAACCACCGCAGGAGGAGGATATCGATCTCAGTGACGTCGATCTCGATGAAAAAGACGAACTCTGAATTAATCAAGATGGACGATGAAATAATTTCGTTATTTTGGAAACTGTACATTTGTGATTTTGTCCGTCGGGCGTAGGACTTCTTTTTTTTTTCTTTTTTTTTTCTATATTACGAAAGGGGGAAGCGTTTATCGCTTATCTCTCTCTTTCTATCTCGAGTCTCTCAATAAATGGGCTCTCGATTCACAAAATCTTCCACAACTTTGTAGCCACGACTTTGTCGATTTATCTCGTGACTTTAGGTTTTTTTTTTTTTTAATTTTTCCATCGTTTTTTTTTTCTTTTTTTTTCAATTTCTTTTATCGACGTATTCGGCATTCCAGCGAAGTGATGACGAGACGACAAGGACGATAATAACGAATATAGCTCTTCCTTTCAATCGGTCAATTCTTTTTTTTTTTTTATTAGTTTTTTTTTTCAATCGGTTAATTTTAATTTTTTGTTCTAATTCCACGTCGAATCCGGCCTCAATCGCGACTGAAGAATTGATGAATCAGATTATTCATTGGTTCGCGATGATTAAAACCGAATGATTTATTTTACATGAATTTTTTCAACATATCATTCACAACAAACTTACGACAATCGTCCAAGATCTTCGTTCGCGAATCGCAACGTGCTCATTCATCGATATATGAATATATATATATATATATGAAGAAGATATCGTAATCACACCGAACAGCGTCTTCCACGAGGCGCAAAATATATTAGAGACAAAAAAAACAAACAGCAAAGTGCGGAGGGAGGTTTTGAAAAACCGAAACTACGACGACGAACCCATCGCATTACGGTGCAAGTGTGGATAATTTTGCTTCTAGACAGAAAGCACAATTCGTTGTCACGATTAAAAGTCATTGTTAACCAATCGTCATTATTCGTCACTTTTTATTGAATAAAGTTTTTCTACAATGAAATTATGAAAATTTTTGAGTTTATTATTATCCGTTGGATATTCGTTCGTGTATTTTGTTTCTCTGGGATATTTCTGAAAAATCCGGAGAATTAAAAATTATAATCAATGTTTTTAAAACCTCAGTCCCCAACCGAAAGCTTCTTCCGTTCCCATTTTCATTTGTTTATACGATTATATTTTTTGAACAGATTATTCCTTTAGCAATATTACGATTGATCCTTGTACCAGAATAGTTGATAAAATTTCATTAATTTTTCGAAATTTTTTAGAGCATTTTAGAGTACTTTTTAAAGCACTGGAACGTATGTACGAAGTAAAGGTGCCAAAAAACGCGTTGGGGACTGAGAGTTAACCGCATTTCATTATCACTGGGCATATATAAAATCGATGTGAATCGAGTAACGAGTTAATTACACTTTATCGGATTTTTTTTCTTTCGTGTATTTTTATTCTAATAAAATAGGATTCAATATCGTTGGAGTATTTTTATCCAGAGATAAAAAAAAAGAAACCTTAATATTTAATTGAATCTCATGATCACTGGGTATATGACATATGTATATATATATAAAATCGATATAAATCATTCTCACATAATCTGTAAGGGCTACAGTCCAATTTTTTTAATTCTCCATCTGTATAAAGTCTTCCGAATATATAAAAATTTATATATATTTTTCTTTTATAAAAAAAGCATTTGAAAAATTGAAAATAAAATATTCTGGAACATCTCTCAGGGATTCTATTTCATGATTCAATAGGTATGACAAGCAATCCATTGAAAATGTAATTTTCTATAACTACTTAAAATCTTCAAGAGATCTTTTGCCTGGAAGACTGAAAGATTGTATAAAATGGCTGTAAAATATTTCAATTTTCATACGCCGGGTTAACTCTCAACCGACATTGCAAATTTCATGAACATGGCGCTCTATCTCTATAAAAAAAAAAAAAAACAGTTCGATTATCAGTCTATTGCATTTTTTCATCTCTGCCATTGAGTATCGTCGATCAAAGTTGCAAAACATTTTGTACGATTGTGCTAGCGCAATCATACGACGTTGGTTAATTCTATCATGTCGTAATTCTGTTGTCTCTTGCACACGAAGGGATAGAGTACGAAAGCGTAATAACCGGTCGACGACAACAGGATAATTCCAACGATTATTCCGATGATTCCCCAGGCCGAAATTCCCAGGCCTCGTTGCGATTTACCGGTAACAGGATTCTTGGCAAAATTACTGTTTTGTCCTGCGCCGTAACCAGACGATCCCAGATAGGAAGCCCTGGACTGCGACTGCTGGCCTCCCCTCGCGTTGCTACCTTCGGGCAGGGATTGCTGACTTCCTCTCAGTCCCATGCTTCTCACCAGGGATGCTCCACCCTCCGCAGAGTTCACTAACACTGGGAAAAAAAAAAAAAAAAAAAAAACCGAAATTATTTATCAATTATTGTTCCTCATAAAAATCGGTTACACATCTAAAAAAACTTTCTCAAAGGGACTGCGTAAAAAATAAATCCCATAAAAAAACCGGTTTTCTAAAAAAAAAAACCCTAACAAAAACATTTTTATCCTCAATAATAATTTTTTCCAAAAAACAAATCGGCGAAATAAAATAGTCCCTGTTTTCAAAAAATGGCTTTTCAAGCAATTCTAATATCTAAAATTCTAACGACAATATTAACTTACGTATCACCCCGGCAAAGATCAATAGCCATGGGACAGTCATGATAAAAATTTCGTCGATGTGATCGATGCTTCGACGAAATGAAAAAAAAAACTTTTGAATCCAGAAAGATACCACAACAATAATGAGAAAATCTTGTGCGCATGAGTCGCGGTGCGTACAGCAGAAAGCGACAGATATTTGATTTTGTTAATATTGACGGAGATGCGTCTTAGATCCTCGGATGCGCTTGGATGCGCGCACCCCTTCGGTCGGGGGTCCGCCTAACGTCCGACGCTTCAACTACAATATCGCCAGCGACTTCGGGACGCTCGACCCCACAACCATTTTGTAATTGCACGAAAATGCTGGACCATTACGATTAATCAAGACTCTCGGCAATGAATTGCACCGAATAGTGCCAATCTTCAATACTCGGTCATCTCACTTATCGTTTACATTCCGCGTATTTTCATTGATACTCCGGGGACATAACCGTATAGTACGGACATCAGTCCTCTGGGCTTTTCTAATTCACGGGTATTCGACGTGACAATCACAATTATTTATGTACACAACATTTTTTTTGTCAGCACATTGTGCAGTCGTGTTGTTCATCTTTTTTTCAAAACATAACCAGAGATTGGATGGGAGATGTATGTTGGAGGCCTTTTCAGCACAGCGAAATCTAGTGTAGCGCAAACCTCGTGGCAAAATTCGGAACTACAGACTCTTCATGACGTCACGGAATATTAGGCGACGTGCTGATGGTGCTCAGCTGAGCAAACTCGGACACATTTTGGAATGCGCACGCACGCAGTGGGCGGGGCTTGAGAGGGTAGAAGCCATCTCCGTCTCTCTCGCACCGCAGCGAGCACCGATGGCGCTGTCTCTCTCGCACTCGGCGATGTCGTCCATCGCTTTGACGCCTCGACTATGGAGTGGCGAAATTCGGAATTTAAAATCACGTGTGCGGACGGGTTCGCAGATATTAAGTACCCTCCATAAGAGAGTTCCTCGTCAGATTTTTATGAAACTCGGCATACTTATAGGTATTGATAAGAAAAAGGTCCAGTTACATTTTTATGGCTTTCCGGAGCGCGAGAAGGAAGATATCAACACTTTTATTTTCACACGTTTAACACGGAGCCTTATGGAGAATCACGCTCAATTTGATATAATACAAAAAGTCCTCGTCAGATTTTAATGAAAACACTTGAGCTGCAAGTTGAATATTCGGAGAACATTTTGGGCACTTGACAGTAGAGATCAGGAGACTGTGATGATAATAATAAGCAAATGAACATTGGGAAAATACAGTTTATATGAGGAGTTGGTCGTGATCCAGTAGACTTGGCAACTTGGCAACGTTGCGCGTTTGTTTCCCATCTCCTCTCTCTCTCTCTCTGATCGACATCATAACACGCGACGTTGCCACATCAAAGTAGTACGTACCTCAATCAGGAGATGGTATATCTTAGGCTTGCTTTGACTCTTACGGTTTGTGGGATACTACCTTAAGATCAGATGATGCGATCGATTTCTGGAATTTACCCTGAAACGGAAATTTGCCTCCACAAACTTATGATATGCCATCCGGTCCGTGGAGTTCAATTGGAATGGTGGCTTAACTTAACTTCCGCCAGCTTACCTCCTCCCAGATCAACCGATCCTCAAACGAGGATCGATGCGGGATTAACAAATCCCCCAAAGTGCAAGAGTCGAAGCAAGCCAGATAAACCATCTCTTGATTGAGGTACGTAGTACTTTGATGTGGCAACGTCGCGTGTTATGATGTCGATCAGAGAGAGAGAGAGAGGAGATGGGAAACAAACGCAACGTTGCCAAGTCTACTGGATCACGACCAACTCCTCATATAAACTGTATTTCCCGATGTTTATTTGCTTATTATTATCATCACAGTCTCCTGACCTCTACTTTCAAGTGCCCAAAATGTTCTCCGAATATTCAACTTGCAGCTCAAGTGTTTTCATTAAAATCTGACGAGGACTTTTTGTATTATATCAAATTGAGCGTGATTCTCCATAAGGCTCCGTGTTAAACGTGTGAAAATAAAAGTGTTGATATCTTTTTTCTCGCGCTCCGGAAAGCCATGAAAATTGAACTGAACCTTTTTCTTATCAATACCTATAAGTATGCCAAGTTTCATGAAAATCTGACGAGGAACTCTCTTATGGAGTGTACTACCCTAACGAGAAAACAAGTTCAGTTGATCGACTTATTCAATGCATTGCAAACAAGTTGCCGAAACGTCCAATGCACGAAGAATGATTCCCGTGTGAGATAAACATTGGTAATACGAAAAAAAAAAAAAAGTCTCGGTGCTACCCAAGACAAGATATCGACGACGTCGAAGACGGGTCGCGTGGCAAATCATCGTGTGTTGCGCAGATACAATATATTTCTAAGGTTTCGGTTTTTACAGAATCGCCCGGCCATCGGGCAGCATAACAAAAGCATCGGGCAGCACCACCAACGGCGAAAACAGCGGTAAGAATCCAAGAGTGGCATAAGCCCAAGGTATTCACAAATCCTCCCTAACTCAATAAACAACGTCTTAAGACTGTTTGGAGACTTAAAAAATTGAGCCACATACATATAGGTGGTGGCGCGAGGTAACTGAGTACTAATATGAGAGCCCGATAGTCGGGCCAACCGGTGCATATTTAAAGGGAACTCGTGGGAGGCACTACGAGCCGCATCCGATCCCGGACCAATCTGCTCCGGCACTGCAAGGGCACGGCAGAGGTCTTCACCTTTCCTCAAGTCCTCGACTAAATTATTAATAACGTTTATTATAATCATTCCCGAGAGAGAGAGAGAGTCGCGAATTCACGGACCGTTGTGTACCGGAGCAATTTGCTTGGATTAGTTCGTTTAACGATTTTCTCCAAGTACAATAGGACCATAGGTGAGTCCAACAAGTACTAAAATGTGTGTTTTCCCTTTTAATTTTTGTCGTGCACGGCTTTGAAAAATTGATTATTGTGATGATGGGGTATCGCCGTACCCCAATAAGTTTAAATGTGTTTTAAGAACACCCTCCATTCTAATTGAAACAAGGAAAAAATATCGGATATTTGTTGAACTTTCTCGAAGGAGGCCCAACAGGTGTTATAATCTTTTTTTTCATGTATTATTAGGTTGAAAACAAAACAGAAAAAAAAAAATTTTCTACGAATGCGCGAAATAACGAAATTTTTAGAATTTTTTGGTAAATAATTGTTTGAAAATTTGTAGAAATAAAAATTGATTTTATTGATTTATTGAAGTTTTCTTTGCTTGAAAATTCGTGAATAGTTTAATATTCGACTTTTGACGGAACAACTCGAGATGGTGAAGTTTGGTAAAAATAAGTAAAGGCTCGTTTTGACGCCTGCGAAAAAATATTTATTTGTCCGTGTGAAATTATCAGTTTTTGAAATAGAGACAAGTTGGGTATCGGAGTTCCGAAATTTCTGAGATCATAAATTTTGATGAACATGGATAAAGTTAAAAAATAAATAACTAAATGAATAATCCAAGATTTCGGTTCGTTACATCCTCACAGCGCTCGAACGTTTTACAGTCGGATTCTAGTGACGTCCTTCAAATTTTACTCACCGCTAAAGAAGTTTATAGTTGCATAATAAACATCAGTGTGTCAAATCTTCAGTGCGAACCAACAATATTATTTAAAAAAAAAAAATTATCACACCAAAAACTCGAAACTTAACATTTTTTACTAAATTTTCTGTCGGTATTTTATTTTTCATATTTTGTTTCGTGTCATTGAAATTGTTGTTAATGTGGTTCACATGATTGGCGATGATACTGGGAATGTGTCGTAAAAAAATTCAAAGCGATCTAAACCTTCGTTCAAAGTTAGAACTTTCACAAGGTTAAAAAAAGTGAATCGTGGAAAAACGAAAGAATGCGTGACTTTAACAATTTTTGAAATTTTTCAATTCTGCAGAGTTGAAAATATTCCTAACAGTTCGGACTGATGGAATCGAAAGTAAAAAAAAAACAAAGCTTCCTCTATAAGGAAGCAAAATGAAAAGCTCGGTCGGTAACAGAAAACTGTAAACCATTGTTCTCGGTCGCGATTGATATTTCCGATGGAACTCGAAAACGTTTCACTGCATCTGAAGATTCACAAGTCAACCGTTCTCGTATTTTTTCCAACCGCTCAATCATATGGTAGAACAATACGTTCTAAATATTTAGCTATCCCCCTCGCACTTGCAACAGACGACATGTAGCACATCGCCTTAAAACCACAGGCATATGGCACCGCATGTCCCAATTCACATTTTTAATACAAAGAAAGCCACGTTAAACCGAAAAAAATGCAAAAAAAAAGTCAATACCTTATCGCGCCCTTAAACAATAACAATGATAATCGAATGAAAATTTTGTCGTTTTACAATTTTGTCATTCCTTTTGTATTTTTTATATATATATACGACGCACACACAGCAACATGTCTGTGATATCGGGACCGAGTTACGCGGCGTACAGCTGGTCCGCCCAGGGTGGAGGTTTCGGCAATCAAACGGTGGTCGACAAGGTGCCACCGGAAATGCTTCATCTCGTCGATGCCCATTGGTACCAGTTCCCGCCGATGAATCCACTTTGGCACTCGATTCTCGGTTTCGTTATCGCTTGTCTCGGTACGATATCGGTGATTGGTAACGGCATGGTCGTCTACATCTTCACCTCGACCAAGACGCTTCGCACCCCGAGCAACCTTCTCGTCATCAATCTCGCGTTTTCCGACTTCCTCATGATGTTTTGCATGTCACCGCCCATGGTAATTCCATCAGTGATCAATGACAAAAAAAAAAAAAAAAAAAAAAAAAAAAAAAAAAACCAATCTTGTTCGAAAATGCGGATCGAAGTTTCGAAAAATCGTAGTCTTTGGATTTTCGCGAAAATCACAATTCGAATAACAAAAATGTTGGAATTTCGCATCGTTGCATTATTGAACGTTTGGAACTTGCTATCCGCATTCGGACAATGAGGGGGATGAAAAAAAAATGGAATGATCTATGATTTATGGATGTTGATCTCCAGGTGATAAATTGCTACTACGAGACATGGGTGTTTGGGCCGCTCATGTGCGAGATCTATGCAATGTTGGGCTCCCTGTTCGGATGTGGCTCCATCTGGACAATGTGCATGATCGCTTTCGACAGATACAACGTTATCGTCAAAGGATTGGCCGCCAAACCCATGGGCATTACCGGTGCCCTGCTGCGAATTCTTGGAATTTGGCTGTTCGCGTTGATATGGACCGTCGCCCCTATGCTAGGATGGAATCGGTAACGACAGCCCCTGCCCTCCCCTCCCCATCCAAAATGTTGTCATTTGTTCTTTTCGGCAAGCCTAAGATATAACATCTCCTGATTGAGGTACGTAGTACTTTGATGTGACAACGTCGCGTGTTATGATGTCGATCAGAGAGAGAGAGAGAGAGAGAGAGAGAGAGAGAGAGAGAGAGAAGATGGGAAACAAACGCGCAACGTTGCCATGTCTACTGGATCACGACCAACTCCTCATATAAACTGTATTTTCCCGATGTTCATTTGCTTATTATTATCATCACAGTCTCCTGATCTCTAGTGTCAAGTGCCCAAAATGTTCTCCGAATATTCAACTTGCGGCTCAAGTGTTTTCATTAAAATCTGACGAGGACTTTTTGTATTATATCAAATTGAGCGTGATTTTCCATAAGGCTCCATGTTAAACGTGTGAAAATAAAAGTGTTGATATATTTTTTCTCGCGCTCCGGAAAGCCATACAAATTTAACTGAACCTTTTTCTTCTCAATACCTATAAGTATGCCAAGTTTTATGAAAATCTGACGAGGAACTCTCTTATGGAGGGTACTACCTTAAATTTTATCGTCTGTCGTTTGATTCGCAGTTACGTGCCCGAGGGTAACATGACCGCCTGCGGCACGGATTATCTCAACAAGGACTGGTTCTCCAGATCCTACATTCTCGTTTACAGCGTCTTCGTTTATTATCTGCCGCTGTTTCTCATCATCTACAGCTACTACTTTATCATCAGCGCTGTTTGCGCTCACGAGCGCAACATGCGGGAACAAGCCAAGAAGATGAACGTCGCGTCTCTTCGATCGTCCGAGAACGCCAATACCAGCGCCGAATGCAAATTAGCCAAGGTATATCCTAAAAACGTGCACCTATTTGTCGATTTGTCATGTTTGGAAGGTCAAACGAAGGTGGAATAACGAAAGAAAAATGTTTAGCTTCGTTAGAAAGGTCAAACGAAGGTGAAATAACCGAAACAAAAATGTTTACCTTCGTGAGAAAGGTGAAACGAAGGTGAGATAACGTAAGAAAAATATCACCCTCACTCGGAAGGTGAAACGAAGATGGAAAAAAAATTTGATACCCCATTGAGGTTGAAATGAAGGCGAAAAAAAGACCATGTCTTCGATTCATTTTAAACTCAGCGTGATCAATCGCTTGATTTTGATGATATAATATTTTTAGAATTTACTGACATTTAGTTTCATTTTTTTTTGCAACCATTGAAATGAATATGAATTCATAAATTCATTCATAATTTATAAATTCATCAACTACTAAATTATTCAGTGAGAAAATTCCTGAAATAATTCATGTAATATTATTATTAACTCAAAAGAACTATCATTCGTCAAATTTTTAAGAATTTCTGACATTTTTTTCATATCCTTCAGGCAACAACTTAAAGTTCAAAATGCAAGAGTTGTAAAACAAATTTCATACATGAAGAATTGCAATTTTGAAATTATGTCGTATAATGAAAATTCGTCGTTAAAATTCGTCGTCGCGATTAATTAAATTTTTTTCAGGTGGCTCTGATGACCATCTCGCTGTGGTTCATGGCTTGGACGCCATATTTGGTCATCAATTACGCGGGAGTCTTCGAAACCGGAAAAATCAGTCCTCTGTTCACCATCTGGGGCTCATTGTTCGCCAAGGCCAATGCCGTTTACAATCCAATTGTCTACGGTATCAGGTAATCTACACGATAATCATTGACAAGTAAATTATTTGCCATTGTGAGTGAGAAAAAGCTCACGATTTTGTAATATTTTTCTTGTTCTGAATTTAACAAATTGTTGATGAATTTTTGAATTTTTTAAAAAACTTTTGATAAATATTTCCAGCCATCCGAAGTACCGAGCTGCTCTCTTCGCGAGATTCCCATCTCTCGCTTGTGCCAGCGAACCCGTTCACGGTGGAGACGCCACTTCCACCGTTTCCGGTGTGACGACCCTCGCAGATGGCGAAAAATCCGCGGCTTAGACGAATTATTATCATTTTTTTTTCGTTCCCCATCGCTACAGCGGACGTGAATGATGATCAGGGATTTTTAACATCTATGAAACGGGAAAAATAATATCTGCGATCGAACAATTTTTACGTTGAAAATATGAAAATAAAAATTTGAAAAAAAAAAAAAAACGAAAAAAATGGAAAACGTGACGGAATTCCGCTCGTCGAGTGTCGTTCACTCAATTAACTCAATCTGCTGATGGCGACACTCGACATTGTAAATATGATAAAATTATCAAAGCGATGGAAAAAAAAACAATTGACGAAAAAGAATAACGAAAAAATTTCGTGAAACGAAATTCGATGTTCGATTAACGCGACCAAAAAAAATCTGGTTCATCGCGTTTAAAAATTCGCAATAGTTATCTGATTTTTGTCTTTATCGAACATTTTATTTTCATATCTTCAACGTGCGGATCTCAAAGATGCCATTCGCTCGAACAGACAACAAACAAAAAAAAAAGAAAAAAGAAAAAGGTTGAGATGCGGTTTTTATTTTATTTTTTTATTATATTTTTTTTTTTTTTTCATTCTCGAGTTGGGTGACGACACTCGTTACACCACGACCCGTGTCGTTTGTCCCACTCGATCTTGGATGGAAATATATATATTTTCCTGAAATCGACGATTATTTAATTTTTTCAAAATTTTTTTTTGTTTTGTTTTGTTCTTTTTTTGGGAGCCGCGAGCCAAAATTTGGTCGCTGCTGCTGTTGATCGTGCGTCAAAGTTTTTCATCAAATTTCAACATTGTAACGCAAAGCAACGAAAGGGTTTATGTGTAAACATCATCGGCGACGATATATCGTTGTATCTGCAAAATTTTTTTAAGTTTAAATAAATTCTACAGGCAACTATAATACATTTTTTTGCGTTTTCGTTGTGTTCGTTTAATTATCGTACATTGACCGATGTATTTTTTTCGTTCTAACGAGCCGAAGGAGATGCTTTTATTTTTTTTTTCAAGCTTTTCCATTGGCCGTATGAGTCGATCCGGCATCCGCGTTGGGCGCTGACGCTGCCGCCGCCGGTTTGTTCTCCATCGATCCGATAAGCAGATAAGGCATTTTTTCGTTGAGCGCCGCCCGATATTTAGGATGGCTGCAATTATACGAATTCACCGATTAACAAATTAACGAACTTCCAAAATTTAAAAAATTCCAATTTGTTTCCTCCAAATCGCAATTGATGCACAAAGTCCTTCAATGAGGATCCAATTTCATTTTTCTTCTTGTTATCTCTGGCAGCTGACGGAGATAAAAAAAATAAATAGCAGCACCTCAATTATTTTTATATATAAAAGATAGAAAATAAACATTGGATGCTACAAAAAAAATAATATTGTCTTATTTTTTCTATTTTTATTCAAATATGAATATAAACAAAACTCCAAACATGAAGTTTGTCACTTAAAAATTATTCATAAAATTAGCAATTCACGATTCTCGATTTTTTTCCCTTAGGACGATAAAGTTTTATCGTATGGGTTTTTTTTTCTACCTACAGAACGTTAAAAACGTAAAAAAAAAAGATCCTAAAAATAGTAATCCAAGTTCCAACCCTTTTCGAACTTGGTTTCACATTTAAATGAAAAATAATCAAGACGAAAAAAAAATGGATAATCACCTGACCGCGTAAACGATGGGATTGTAACACGCGTTTGTCTTGGCGAACAGAGATCCCCAAATGGTGAATATCGGACTTATCTTCGCCAGGCTGAAGATACCCACGTAATTTATGATCAAATAAGGTGTCCACGCCAAGAACCACAAGGATATCGTCGTCAATGCAACCTGCGTTCATCGTGAATCATTAACTCTACAAAACTCGTGAATTAATTTTTTTACCCATCCAACTTGTGACTGGGGTCCGAACGCACCCCACTCATAAACAGACTTTCTCATTCGCGGTTTCGTGGAAATACGAAAAAAAACCCAACGAATTGTTGAAAATAAAAATAAAACCTGCTGAATTGTTTGAAATAAAAAAATCTGGCTGAATTGATTGAAATGAAAAATATTCCGACTGATTTGTTTAAAATTAAAAACAATTGAATAATCGTAAAAATATTAATTCATTAACATTATGTTGATTAAAAAAAAAAAAAAAAAAAAAAAAAACATTGGAAATCAGCAGAAAGTTCATTTTTCCAAAGTTTCTGTGGGGTCCGTCCGGACCCCAGTCAAGAGTTACGGAAACGATCGTACGGACGACAAGACACGAAAATAATGTGAAATACTGACCCTGGCCAATTTGGCTTCGGCGCTCGGTCCTTCTTTTTCACCGCTTCTCAACGAAGCCACGTTCATCTTCTTCGCTTGATCTCTCATTCCTTTCTCGTGGGCCGCTACAGCCTACATGATTATTATCATCAGTACTATTCGATAGATAAAGTCGCATAATATTGTGGGGCGAGGATTATTCGAGATTTTATTTATTTATTTATTTTATGTTTTTATTTTTATTTAGATTTTTTTTTTCAAATTTAATTGCGTGATACTCACGGAAACGATGAACCAGTAACTGTATATAATGGTGAAGAGCGGTGTGTAGTAGACGAATATGGAATAAACGAATATGTAAGATCGTGAAAAGAAATCTTTGTTGAGAAAGTCGGTGCCACACGAGCTCATGTTACCTTCGGGAACGTATCTGCGACAAATTCATTTATCCACATTTACATATATTTACATATATGTGTATATATATATTACATTAGTCGATTTTTTATTTATTTATTTATTTATTTTATATCTGTTGATTTAACGACATATTGCAGATAATCCAATTCGTATTTTACGTACATTTCAATGTGAAATTATCTCAGCTTTGTGATAAGAATATGTAAAACAAAAAAAAAAATTCCTTCACCGGCAACGCTCGTGAAACAGCTTTTCAGAATTGAACGTCGATTTCCAAAGCTTTTCGTATGTCCAAAATGAAAATCTATATTTTTCCCGAAAATTTGAGTCGATTTTACATAGAAATATGCGGTGTGAATGTTAATTTTATTTCGCAAAGGCATACGAAAAAATGTAATTGAGAAAAAAAAACATGGAATGCCCTATGCAATTATAGCCAAAATAATGGACGAAAAAATTTGAAAAAATTCATATCATCTTATCAGTGACAATATGCTGAAAAAATTATTCATAAGCTACGATTATCGCTTATCCAAAATGACGTTCCTGTCTGGAAGAGAGATTCATGTTCAATGCAATAAATAAATAAATGTTTATGTAATTACACATATTACAAGTGATGTGATCAATGGACTCACCGATTCCATCCCAACACAGGAGCCACCGTCCATATCAGTGCGAACAACCAGATAGCTGCAATTTGCAACAACGCTCGACCCATGGTGAATGGCGTTGCCTTCATTCCTTTGACGATGACGTTGTAACGATCGTGAGCAATGGCGGTCATCGTCCAGATTGATGCACCTCCGCACAACGAACCGACCATCGCGTAGATATCGCACATAAGAGGACCTGCGAAAAATTCAATAAACAAATATCAAACTCCAAAGAGTTCAAAAAAGAATATGTCAATATAAAAAAATTACGTAGAATTCGAAGAAGTACGCAAAAAAAAGGTTACATGAAAAATAAAAAATTACGTGAAGAATGAAAAATGACGATAAAAAAAAAATAATTGGGTAAAAATAATTTTTCAGAAATTAAGTTAAGAATAAAAAATTACGTTAATAAGAAAAGTTGGGTGAAAATAATTTTTTTAAATTACATGAAGAATGAAAAATTACGTTAAAAAAAGCTGCGTTAAAATAATTTTCCAAAAATTACGTGGGGAATGAAAAATTACATTTGAAAGAAAGTTGGGTGAAAATAATTTTTTTAAATTACGTAAAATTAAAAAATTACGTGAAAAAAGAAATTGTCATGGGTTGAAAAAAAAAAAAAAAACAAATAAACTCTCACCCAAAACCCAAGTCTCGTACCAACAATTGATAACCATGGGCGGTGACATTATGATCATCATGAGAAAATCGGAAAACGCGAGATTAACGACGAGCAAGTTGCTGGGCGAACGCAGACTCGGTGATATCAAAAATATGTAGACAACCACGCCGTTTCCGCACCAACCGAGTATACCTATTACTATCATAACCAGACCGAGAATTTTGTGCATCAAAGGATCCATCGGTGGATATTGATACCTATCGAGAAGAAAAACAACGCGAAAATCAATATCGCAATCTTTCATTAAAATTATATAAATAAATTGATATTCCATCGGGGATGCGGTAATATAAACAGTCGGCATTCGACTACTCAATTAACAAGATATTCCGGTTTTCGGGTCTTAAAACGACGGTTTTGGCGACTCAAAATTCCGCCCCCAACGTGTCATAGATATAGTGATAGCAAACTTTGCACAAAAGCTGAGAAAGCGCGTCGATAAAGATGGTCGAACACTTAACTGACGTCATCTTTCATAAATAATTTTTTTTTTTTTCCTTTTTCACAAAAACTCAATTTTGCTTCAATTCCAATATCACGGGAATTTGATGAACAAAAAATCCCGCGGAATTATTTAAAATTAAAAAATCTGACTGAATTGTTGAAAATAGAAAAAAAGAATCTGACTACATTTTTGAAATAATAAAATATGACTAGATTCTTTTAAATAACAAAAATCCTGTTGAATTGTTTAAAAATTTTTAATAATCAAATTAACTCGAAAATTGACTGCCTACAATTATTTCAAGAACTATCAGGTTTCGCCGAATCCATCCTGTTTCATATCATTCGAGTTTCAATCGTTTGCCAATGTTCTCGAATCATCCCCTTTGGGATATTTTAAAAAATGTTATTATTATAATATCCGCAATCACATTCGCGCACCAATGAGGATCGATCAGATGCAACATGTCATCCGGAACTTTGTCCGCGACTGTCTGATTGTTGTAACGCATCCATTGTCGTGCGACTTGCGGTCCCACGGTTATCAGACTATCGACAATGACCGTTGCGACCATTTTGCTCGCCGCGATTCCGCCATTCGGTGAATAATTCGCGACCGCAGCTGCCTCGACTATCGAATGGGTTATATTTCCAATATGGCGGTCGAGGTTCGAAGGGACGTTCATTATTTCGTTCTTCGGCCCCTGTGCCCGCGGGTTGAACCAACAAAGACACACTTATTTACGTATTACTAATTCGTTCTTCGTCGTCGTAATTTAGTTTCAATGAGGAAAAAATTAAATAATAATTTAAAAAGGGTGTGCAACAAACGAAACGAAATTTAAAAAAAACAGCACCGAGAAAAGAAGTGATACGGACGGGGGCGACCTCTGTATCGGCGTGGCACACACGGGTTTCCGGTCAACGTTGACGAGTACCCCCTTTTATACCTTCTGTCCGACGTCGTGACGAATCAACGAATCAAACTATATTTTATTCATCCAATATTCCAATGAGACAGAGACGACAGCCGGAGCTTCTTTGGCCGATTATATTCCTCGATGACCTTGACCAGTAACGTATTCATATGTACATGAGATCTCGAAGAATATTCATATATATATACAGATATACATACATGAACTAATATGACGATTATTATCATTAGCTCATATTTAGTTATTACGTAATTCTTTCGACGCATTTGAGGTGTTAATGGAGTACACGGCGAACCCGAATTTTACGATTCGATACGATAGATTAAGGTAGTACCCTCCATAAGAGAGTTCCTCGTCAGATTTTCATGAAACTTGGCATACTTATAGGTATTGATAAGAAAAAGGTTCAGTTAAATTTTTATGGCTTTCCGCAGCGCGATAAAAAAGTTATCAACACTTTTATCTTCACACGTTTAACATGGAGCCTTATAGAAAATCACGCTCAATTTGATATAATACAAAAAGTCCTCGTCAGATTTTAATGAAAACACTTGAGCTGCAAGATGAATATTCGGAGAACATTTTGGGCACTTGACAGTAGAGATCAGGAGGCTGTGATGATAATAATAAGCAAATAAACATCGGGAAAATACAGCTTATATGAGGAGTTGGTCGTGATCCAGTAGCCATGGCAACGTTGCGCGTTCGTTTCCCATCTTCTCTCTCCCTCTCTCACCAATCGACATCATAACACGCGACATTGTCACATCAAAGTACTACGTACCTCAATCAGGATATGGTATATCTTAGGCTTGATTTGACTCTTACAGTTTGTGGGATACTATACCTTCAATGTTACTTTAGGAAGAAAACAAATCTGATAAACAAAATGGCCGCCGTAATTTTTCCAGCTATCAATCTAGAAATCGGTTCGGAGGACGCTTCGTTATACGTTCCTATACCTTAACGGCGACTCTTACGTACGAATGTCAATTTTCATTTGTCCATTTGTCACTTTGACGACCCACGACAGTGATGATAATTCTCATTTGCATAATAAGTACGACAATCTTTGATTCAAGATGATTTTATTGATTCGCGATACCATACAGTGATAATACATTCGTTTTCACGTGACCTTGAAGATAATCTCGAAGGTCAACAGAGCTTGATCGTTCTCTTTATCCTCCTCGTGTGTTGGCTGCGTGCCTCCTGCAACGCAAATTCCAATTCCTTCGTCAGATGCAACAAATTCGTGGGATCTATTTGCATGAGATGATGTTGAACTTTGTTGGAATTTTCATGATCAACGAGGGTCAAATCAAGGGCGAACACGGGTGTCAGCCGTCCGTACAAACATCGCGACGCTATTTCCGTTTGAAATCTCCATTCCACATTGTGATATCGCGGCAATTTCGATCCTATGGTCGCGAGTGCTTGGGTTATCTCGCATCTCTCGATTTCGTAAAATTTGCAAAGAGTTTGTAAACTCGTTTCGTCGTCGAATCCCAAATCCTTGGCTAATCCTTGAAACTCGTCGACGGTCAAACGACGCTTGCCAACGTCCAATAACAAATTTATCAAACTTTCCACGCAGCTTCTTATGACTTCCGGTTCGACCGACAATTTAACTGAAAACGAAAAAAAAAAATTAACAAAGGAACAGAGACGTTATATTGTTACAATCGATTGGAAAACAATCGTCAATTGTTTGTGAACGATAATCGAACGATCATAAATTTCGCAACTTACGAGCAGCTGCTCCATAAATTTTTAGGTTAGGTCCTTTCTGCAGATAATTAGTAGCTAGTTTGCAAAAATCTTGTAGCACTGAAAAAAAAATTTTTGAAAAATGAGGATATCGCGGAAAATGTTTTCCGATCGAATTTTCAAAATGGCGGAAAAAATCAGAAGGGTCAATGCATAAAAAACCCCTTTTTTTACTAAATATAATCATCTTTCACAATTTTTAACAATTTTTTTTGCTTAAGGTTGCGCTCAGGGTTATTTTGACCCTCAGTGGCCTCGAAGGACCAATTCTGATTTTACCCCCCGCCCCTCCGCGTCACGGCCCCATTCAACGTCAATAACGAATTGTATGATAAACAAACATGTCCGCCATGTTGTTTTGCCGCCATACCTTGTGGTGATTGTTCCGCCAAAAACGACAATTGTCTCGTATGTTCGGCCGAAGTCATATTCAACGACTCATGTACGTTTCTACGTACTTGCCAAAGATGGTCGAATATGTTTGTTCCGAAAAATCGGAGCTAATAAATAAGCTACAGGACAAACAAGTTGCGACGTCATGAGAGAAAAGACACAACAGAAGCGGTCGAGATGAAACGCCACGAGCTTTCATTGTTTTCATTTTTTTTTCCCGGCCCGCGCGTCATCTTGAGAGGATCAGTGACAAGCATTTCCACAACTCGTACCGTTCGTCGGTAAGGAAGGGTTTCGCGCTCATTGCGACTGAGTTGATCGCTGCCGCCGCTAGGGGCGCAACGATCGTAAAGGATTATCCCTCGACATAGGTTAACCTACATGAAGTTAGCCGATCGATTTTCAACCGATTTAATTTAGGAAAATTGCGAATAATTCGGTAATTAGTCGCGAAACTATTGGGACAAAACCATGGTGACATGGTGACCTCCGGGATTGAACAGCGAGCGATCAATCACAAGACTATATGATTTTCCATGTTTCATTATTCACGTTTCATTTTTTTTATTATCTATGTTCTTTATGTTTTTTATCGCTTATCAACTACGATCGATTATCCATCTTATTATATATCGGTATTTTAAATGTACACACATGATCAACACATTGCACTTGAACAGTATAAAAAGAAAGCACACGATTCACAATTGTACAATAATAATCGAGATACCAATAAAACTTTTTTTTTCTTTTTTTTTCACTCGATCTCGAGCAATTCGTCAATGTCCTGATCCAAATTCGAATCTTTGCTTCCGTAACGATAGTTGCTGATATTTCGAGCCGCATCCGATTTCGCGTTTCTCAAACCTCGAGGAGCGGCTTGTGGACGATCGATCGTATGTTTGTCTTTAGTTGTCTTCGTGTCCGAATGAAGCTTCGACGACTCGACAACGACGAATTTCTCATCTTCATTTGTCGATTCCAATCTGTCGGCGAACATTGCTTCTATCGAACCAACGGGTTTACGTCGTGAAACGTTCAACTGCAATTACACGAAAAAAAAACCACGATGAAATATCAATTCCCATATGATTACTTTAAAATTTTTTATTTTTTTTTCAGTGTTTTACCTGTTGTTCTATTTGTTTCGATATTCGAGCTATTTTTTCACTCTGAAAAGTCTTCAACACGATATTTCCCGATTGCTTATCTTCACCATTCGCATCGTTATCATTTGTTTCATCAACGATGCTGTTGAAACAATCGACGGTGAAATAACCAAATAACAAACAAAAAAAAACTGGGCAAGAAGCAAGACAGGAAGATAAAAGTGTATCGAATGAAAATCAATACATTTTTATCTTCCTGTTCAAACGCCGGCTGAACAACGCTAGATAGACCAAAAGTTCACATGAACAATGTTGTGGAGAATTGAATTTCCCACAAAAAACATCCTCGAAGGCATATGCCTAACATCGATAGTTTACGCGTGGGAAAGCTCGAAAGTCGGGCAATGTAAACTTTCCAAACATTGAGCGTTCTAAATTTTGGCCTTTTCAAACATTGCTCGTTCCGAATTTCGAGCCTGATCCGTTTTACATAACTCACTCGTACGTACCTCGAAATTTCGCAATCACTCTCAACGGAATTTACCTCCGTGTTACCGTGATTTCCGTCGATTATCATCGCCGGACTCTCCGGACTCTGACTCGCTGTGTTATCGAGATCAAACACGACTTTTTTCTTCACGAGACTCGCGGCTGAATCCCGAGTCGTTGATTTCATCACGCTTCTGTTTATTTCCCGGTTTCTCGGGGATTTGGAAAACAATTCTTCATCATCGTCATCATCGTCATTATCATCGTCTTTGTCAATTTCCTCCTTTTGCGTCCTGAACGTCGTGGCATTTGCAAATTTATCGTTTCTTCGGGGTGTCGATGTCACCATCGTTTTCGGAGCATCGACAATTCCTTCCCAAACAGCCCTCCGCCTTCCGGAATTAGTTTTGACCTCGGATTGTTGAACGTTTCTGAGACTCTCGTGCGAACGTGACGAATGTTTGACATCGTTCGTACCATCGCCAGCAGATTTGACCGTCGATCTTGAAGAATCCCTTAAATTCAACGATTTATTTTCCACGACTCTAACAGGTCCTCTGTTCGTTCGATTATCATTGTTAAATTCTAAAACCAAATTTTTTTGTCTCCCCAAGGATTTTGATTGTACGAATCGTCGGGAAAACGGTTCGTTCGCCATTTTTTCATTCACGGTTTTTCCGGGAATTCGACGCACGGGTTTTTCCATTATCTCGCTCAGTCTTCGGGATGATTTTTTATTGTTCAGCAGGGACTCGACACTGTGAGACGCTGAAATGGAATTGTTTATTACGATTTATTGTAAATCAGTGTTATGATTCGATCATCGGCGACCAGATTTACCTAAAGACTTCCAAGTTCTGCCGGCTTTGGCGTTTATCAAAAATTGATCCAACTTTGATTCGGCCGATTCTTCGTTGATCGAAGACACGCTTTGTTTTTCGTTGGACGAAAGTCTTCGAATTACTTGATCAACCAAATCCTGACGTATTTTATCTAATTTTCCATATTTCTGAAATAAATAAAATAAATAAAATAAATAAAATAAATAAAATAAATAAAATAAATAAAATAAATAAAATAAATAAAATAAATAAAATAAATAAAATAAATAAAATAAATAAAATAAATAAAATAAATAAAATAAATAAAATAAATAAAATAAATAAAATAAATAAAATAAATAAAATAAATAAATAGTTTCGTTACACGAACAAAAAAATTTGGCAAAACTTACTCGTTAAAAAAAAAAAAAAATTGATTGAGAGTTCGTGTGAAAATTTACCTTGCAACTGAGATTACGATGATGCTTCACAGTTTCCATTATTTGTTTGAGGGTTGCTTTTGGAATGCCTTGCCACTCCGGATCAACCCCTAAATCTCGCAATTTCGAATTCAACTGATCGATCGTGTGTTTCTTTCCAATTTTTTCCGGCTCGAAATTCTGGGGCTCGTCGCGATCGTTCGATCGAACTTCGATTCGGGATTTACGATTTTTCATCGTGTTCGATGTTTGAGGATCGGCAACGGCTTCGGACACTTCGGGACTCTCGGAATCCGACAAAGACTCGCTTTCGCTGCTGCTGCTGCCACTGACACTGCCACTCACGGCACTGCTACTCGCTTCCGATTCCGTTGCCGAATGGGAACTCGATAATTCATCTGGATTTAAAAAGATTGTACAATTAAATGAGTGAAAAAACTTAATGCAAAACTTAACATTTGTACAATTAAATAATTTAAAAGATTTAATATTTGTACAATTGAATAAGTGAAAAAATTCAAGATTTGTACATTTAAATACGTAAGACGATTTATAAAGATTGTACAATTAAATAAGTTTTGACTGTGTCTTCGCTCGCGTGAATTTCAGGATTTGGTAGAATTGTTTTCGACAGTAAACACGAGTGATCTTAATCGCCAAACTCGTGTTTTTTTTTTCGCTAGCGAATATTTGGAAATAGTAAAATAGTAAATAACGAAAGCCATTATATCTCCAGAACGCTTTGTCCCATCGATTTCGTACTTGTTGCATTCGATTTTGAAATTCCGGAAAAAAAACATACAAAATTGGTACTACGAAGCAATTTTTACTCGTACCTTTGATTTATTGATTTTATTTTGAAATTTTTGTGAAAATTTGAAAGAAAAATGATTCAACACACTTCCGGTGGCTCGATCTTGCAACCCTCAATTAGTTAGCACTTTTACTGTTTCACTTCCTACTCATTATTGTTGTCGACATGATTATTTTTATTGATTTATATGTTTAGCTCTGATAAATCAATAAAAATCATAAATGCATACAGATTTGTCACATTTTTCGAAAACGTAGAACTGTTTTTTTTTTTTTTTTTTTTTTTACAATTACTTACTTTCCAAAGCCTTGTCTCTCGTCCCTCGTCGACCATCGTGGGTCACATTTCCAAACGAATTTTCAACTCGTCTCCGATCTATCGCTGTCTCGTTCGCTCGTGGTTTCAAATAATTTCCAAGCGTTCTCGATCGTCGATCATTGTCCAAACCATTTGTCGTAAAATCGTGAGATTTGTCGTCAACCGTTTTCGATTTAACACTTCTCATTCTCTTCTTATCTTCGTCACGATGATAATCGTAATTTACAGTCTCGTCGTTGGATTCGCCAATCAACGCAGAATCACGAACACAATGCTTGTCCTTGGTCACCGATTGATTTTCCGGAAAATCGTCTTTCGGTCTTTCTCTCGCCCAAGCCGGTTCGCTAATCTCCAAATTTTCCTTTGCCAAATCCACGCGAATCTCGCGACTCTTCGGCAACGAATCAATTTTCACATTGTCGATTGTTTCGGAATCGAACAAACGCGTGGCCGTTTTTGCATTTAGATCCGCAAGATTCATGAATTTATCGCGATAATCGCGCGACTGTCGTTCCAAATAATTTATCTTGGTGATGTAATCCATGCGCATACGATCGGCCGATTCACGAGTATTTTTTAATTGTTCGTTTATCGTTTCGATGTCACAGCGATAACGTTTTTCGAGATCATCGATTTTCGATTGCCACGATTCTTCCTGATTGTTCAATTTAACTTGTATATCCTCGATGTCTGGAGTGAGCTGTGAAAAAAAAAATAACAATGTAAAGAAGCTGTAAAACAAAAAATAATAATAATGTTTAAAGCTGTAAAACAAAAAAAAATAATAATAATGTTTAATTGATCAATGATAACGAAATAATAATAAAAAATATATATATTTGCGATGAGACACACTCACTCGTTTGTAAAGTTGTTCGCGTAATCGTTCGATCTCGTTTTCCTGCTGTCGAATTAATTCTTTTGTCGTTTCATTGGCGCAATCAACCGCGTCGTCTTTTACGGTGGAAAATTTGTCGGCCAAATTGAGATTCTGCTGCTTTCGATAATGCGACGGAAAAAAAAACATTTCGTTAGATTTGGCTTTTATTTTATTATATTTTTTTTTTTCATTTAAGGTATTACCGGATGGACCGTCTGGCAAGAAGTTAGTTCAAAATGAGTGAATCGTGGATTTAACAATACAGACCATGTCGTATATGGTTTAGCCTTCAAAAATAGCTGAACTAATGATAAATTAAACACTTAGTTATGTTAATTTTCCACTTTTGATGATAATTCGAGCCAAGATCGACGATATTGACGTGTGCTTGACTGAGTTTTTTTCAGTGACTGTACCACCTGTTTCAACCGTTTCAACTGTGACAATTCACAAAAAGGCGATATTCCTCATTACTTTGATTGATTTATCGACAACTACGTGGTCGATTCATTTGAAACTCTGCGTGATCAATCGCTCGATCAGGTATCTTGATGATATTGTATTTTCAGAATTTACTGACATTCAGTTTCATTCGTTTTGCCAACAATTAACGTCTGCAGCATCCGTTTTCCCATAAGCGACCGTGTTGAATGCCAGTAATTTCATAAATGTATAACTACTAAAATATCTAGTGAAGAAAATCTGAAATAATTCATGTATTATTGTTCCAACGAGAACTATAATTCCTCAAATTTTCAAGAATTTCCGACAGTTTTTCTCGAATCCATCCGGTAATGACCTTAATCAACGGGCCTCGTCGTGCGAATCGAACCGCAAGCTCACCCGAATTTCGTTGAACAATTCGTCCTTGAAATTTTTTATCTCCTCGCGATATCGCAGTCTGTGTTGTTCTTCCCCGTTAGATTGGTCTTGTTCCCGTGAATTATTATCGTCGCACTTGACCCTCTTGTCGCCCGTATTGGCAACAACGATGCCATCCGCAATCGTCGTACGCGTATCCGACTCGTTTCTTATCAGTCTTTCCGTTTGATTTAGTCTCTCCTTCAGGGTCTTGATCTCGTCGTGTAATTTCTCAGCTTCGGCGCGATAACGTTCGTCCATTATCGGCGAACTCGAATTCAATTGTGACGAATTTTGCGATGCCGCGTGTCGACGATTCAGATGAGCGCTCATGAACACGGATGAGATAAATGTTTTCGGACATTGCGGACACTGAAACGATTTTTTTTTTCAAATTGCATGTCATCCATGGAAAAAGTTTTTCATGGATTTCCAAGTTTTTCATAAACTATTTTCGCTACAGTGTTCGTTGATATTTCATATTTAATGTCCTAATGAGAAGTGCATTCTGGAATTTTTTTCCGATTTTTTGAATTGATAGTTTAGAAATTGGATGGGGGAGACCGATGATGACTTCGAGAGCGAATATCTCGCGACTGAAGGGTCAAAACGAAAAAGTCCTGGGAACATCTTAAAGTCCATTTGAGAAGACCTATCAAAAGACACCCCACTCGATGGGGTGAGAAAAAAAATTTCGAATTCACTTTTTAATCTGTGAGAAGGGGGTCAACATTTTTTTTTCTTATTTTAACGTTATCTTTTTTGTTTTTGGGTCATCGATCTACGTATGTGTACCAAATTTCAATCTTAATCGGTACATATAAATGAGAGATTAGGAAGGTTGTGATGTACGGACGGGCGGATGGATGGACCGACCAAAACCATAAGGGTTCCTAGACTTCTACGTAACCCTGAAAAAGCTTCTTTGGTTTGGCAACATTTTTTTGTCTGTTTATTTCCATTTCTTTGATACTTACATAAAAAATTTGAAAAAACAAAACAAAAGCAAATCTTTCTGGAAAATTATTATTTACCTTGTGAATTTCTCCATGAGAATCGCTCAATTTCGTTTCCGCGCATCTGTTTCTGTCCCTCAATCTTTCTTTCATCTCTTTGATCGTCTCTCTGTCGTTTCTGGCTATATCGTTCAATTTAACATTTTCCTCAATCTTGAATCTCAATTCGTCCTTCAATATAGCAACGCTGTGATCCAAATACTGTTTGCAATACAACAGATATTCTATGGCAAGTTGAGCGAGACGAAACAATTTCACAAAATTTGGATCTAAAATTTTGACGTCGTACTCGCTTTCCAAGCAACAATCGGCTATGACGTTGACATTGTCGTCTACGGTCGACAAGTCACGGTCGCTGATTACTCTGTCTATGTCGATGGAACCTTGATGGAACGAACAATTAGAACGGTTAAAACGCTAACTCATCGGCATCGTTATTAGTCAAATCCATTTTTATCATTCTGTATTGTGAAAGAATGAAATACTCGGTACTTACTTATGCGTTTCCAATCGACTCGCACCCTCCCTGCGTTTCTGTTGAATCTGAATCCGGATTCTCTGGCAAGTTTTGGAAAATCGTGGCACCAATTTGTGCCGGATCTCATTGAAAATGCCATCCTCAATTATCGCACTATCAACAATCTCTCATATCAAATCAACAACATCTCAAATCTTCGTGACAACATTTTATCTCAAAATATCACCATAACTTTATCTTGTTTATATTAACAACAATAACAATAACAATAATAACTATTATTACAACTTTTTTTTATTTACAACAATTTCGCGATTTTCGAATAACCATCATTGACAGTGGATTGTGACAACTGCAATGTATGTATTGTGTAAAGTTGATAATAATAAACAAACGTTCATGTGACAGCGACGCCATCGAAAGCAATGTTGTTTTGATCCTTATTTCGTTTTGACCGTTAAGCGGGGGTCGCGAACGTTTCGAGCTCGTTCTCTCTCTCTCGCTCCGCCGCGAGCGCCCATGGCGCTATCTCTCTCGCACTCGTTGCGGACGCGACAGGTTCGGGAACCCCGGAAGATGGACTACCCACACTCGCTCCTTCTCTCTCGCTCGGCAGGCGAGCGCTGATAGCGCTGTCTCTCTCGCTCCGCAGGCGAGTGGCGATAGCGCTGTCTCTCTCGCTCCGCAGGCGAACGCCGATAGCGTTGTCTCTCTCGCACTCGAAGATGTAGCACATCAGACGTTAAGCCGCTGGCATTGTCCGCGTAGGGCGCGCGCATTACCATTCGAGCTAACCCAAACTAACGGTCCGAGGTGGGGGGTGGAGGGGGGTCAGTTGTGTGGAGCATCGCCGGAGTGTGTTGCCCGGTTACGGAAGGGCGTATGATTTCCATAACGTTATGGTCAAAAGAAGGAGGGGGGGGGGGTTGTCGGTCGCGCCGGGGGGGGGGGGGGCGACTCGGGATCATTTGTTTCATCCGAAAAATCGCAAAATTGTTTGCTTTAGTGGAATTGAGTGGAATAGTCATATCGACGAAACAGCATCAATCGAATTGTAAGTGTATTCCATAAATTGTTCGATACACAAACGAACAAACAAAAAAAAACCACTTGTTCCCCATAATAACTGTTTCTTTAATTATAATATGAAACATTATTACGTCTTTTTTCAAAGCTCAAATATTTTGCGTTGAAGCAACGAAAGGGTTGAAGGCACCTTTTTGCCAGGATTCTGATTAATTTTGTGATAAATATGAAATTCGCATTGTTTGGATTGTCATCGAAGAATAATGAAAAATTTAATTTTCGAAGCGGATGTAACGTGTGTGCCGCTGCGGCTGCTGTATAGAGTTGAACCTCTCAATAGTGGACCTCGCAATGGTGGAAAATGTGGCGCCTCTCGCGGAATAATCTTGTGATTGAATACAGTGATGGTCAAATTGAAGATGCATCGGAAAAACGCGAGCATTTCAAAATCCCAATTCAGCAATATTCATTGTTTTCCAATTTTTCGCGTACAGCTATAAATTGAAATGAAGGAATCAGAGGTTCATTATATATTCAAAAGAATTATTTATACATTATCATTGTGCTTATGCAGTTGACTTTTCTCGAATGGACAATTTGTAGGTTAGGTTCTCACAACATGAGGACAGTTCGTAACGATTATAGAAAATTTCAATTGTTTTTCATAACTCTGGCCTATTGCATTTCGGTCGGTTTACCTTACCATCACATTTTTTTATCGCTTCGAATGGTATATCATTGTTTTTCTGTGAAATTCATAGCCGATCCCAGAACCTATCGAGTGCTTTGGGAATCTGAGAGTCACTGGTTTCATGTCGGCGGACACTAACCACAAACACATCGATCTGTTTTGCCATTGGCCAATCGATCGACCCTCGCAACACTGTAATCCCGCCCATTTATACCCCCCGACTTTTCACTACGAGAGGCTTTACTGTACACGTTGCCATAGCGAACGCGTTCGTGCCTGTTCCCCCCGCGCAGGCGCGTGCGCGAGCATTTTCGGTTTTTCTAAACAACGCGCCGCGCACGTCGTCCACCACGGAAAACATCTTATTGGCATGTGTATATGTATATATATATAATATATATATGTGTGTGTGTGTGGGTTACGACACTATATGAAATGACGAAATGGGGGATGTATAACGTAATCGAGGTTTATATACGATCGAGCATCGTCATCGTCGTCGTTCTCCCGAGACTTGCTTCCCCGGATTGACACAATCGTCGACAACAAAAGTTGAAAAAAAATAACAATAATAATAATAATTAATATCCACGTGAGACGTTGTCATCGTCACGCACACTCAAAGTTCCTCGTTAACTACAGTTTTACTTATGCTAGCAATTTTTACAATACACTTTTTTTTTTTCGTTAATGCATTGTCTCGACTGAACGATTCGTTCGTGTTTTATTTACAACACACATTATACGGATCAAACACGATAATAAAAATTAAACGAAATTGGGTGTGTGTTGATGGATGAATTAAGTGTTTGTTGAGACAATTTGTTTCTTTTTATATGACCCACGATTGATGGCAGCTGACGATCATCAAGCTTCTCACGCGGACAGTGTGACTCTCGAGACTCTGGCACTCGATCAAATTTAACTTTTCCGTACGTACGATTCAGAACACGTTCGACGAGCGAGTTAAGTGCTGCGGTGTGTGTGCGCGCGTGGCACGCGATTCTCGGTACGCCGGGAAAAATTTTTCGCGATATTTTTATGCGTCATATAAACGTTCGAACGAATGATCGGAGTAGCGATTGTTATCGCACTATCGTTACATACAATTGAAGCGACTTCGTTTTTGAAAAAAAAAAAAGTTTTTTTGTGATAACCGAAAGATTTTTTTTAGTGATTTTGGATCGTGATGGATAGCAGCGCAAAATATGACAATCCGAGTCCGCAACTCGCGGCTAATCCCATCAGTAAACTTGTGTTTTGGTGAGTACGATTTGTTTAGCTCCTTTTTGCGGAAATGGTCTTTACGGTTCCGTAGAATTCTAGGAATCTGAAATATCGTAGAAATCTAAAATATCCTAGAAATCTAAAATATCTTAGAAATCTGAAATATCATAGAAATCTAAAATATCCTAGAAATCTAAAATATCCTAGAAATCTAAAATATTATAGAAATCTAAAATATCCTAGAAATCTAGAATTTCTTTCTAGAAATCTAAAATTTTCTTCTAGAAATCTAAAATTTCCTTCTAGAAATCTAGAATATCCTTCTAGAAATCTAGAATGTCCTTTTAAAAATCTGGAATATCCTTCTAGAAGTCTAAAATATCCTTCTAAAAATCTAGAATGTCCTTTTCGAAATCTAGAATGTCCTTTTAGAAATCTAGAATGTCCTTTTAGAAATCTAGAATGTCCTTTTAGAAATCTAGACTATCCTTTTAGAAATCTAGAATATCCTTCTAGAAATCCAGAATATCCTCATGGTTTCGGTGAGTCCGTCCGCCTGTCTGGATGTCACAGTCCTTCCATTCAAAGTCGTCATTGGACTGTTCCCCCCTCCCCCAATCTAATTTCTAAACTATCATGGCATATGGAATTTCTCAGAGCAATGTGTGAACTCTTTTTTTGTAGCGCCAGGGACAAGTGTCATCAAGGACAATGTTTAATAGTGCAATGTTTAATAGAGGTGCAGAAAAAAACGTTGCAGACTGAGGGTTTAACAATATCGCGGAAAAATTCCTTTGCAACAAACAAAAAATGCATAACTTTGCGACGAAACAAGAAAATTTGATGAGCCAAAGCTTTAAAATCAAGGTTAAGAGTGTTCCTTTCGTGAAAAAAAAAAAATATATTGCAATACACAATTATTTTCTTAAAAATGGCTAACGGTTGAAATTTTGGGCTGCGTCGAATCCGACTCCCCCATATTAGGATTCGGGTTAAATATTGTTTGACGTCACTAGGTCCGCGTGCGCGCGCATGCGCGATTATGTACAAGTGGAATTTGATGATAAATATCGGTTTCTCGATTTGTTGAAGGTGGTTAGTGCCATTATTCAAATTCGGTCGAAAAAACGATTTAGAGATCAAACACCTTTACAATGTTTCGTCCAAGGATCTCAGCCGAATGTTGGGCGACAGTTTGGAACGGTAATTATAAAACCGAAACCGGTTTTTGGATTTAAAAAATAAAATAATAAAATTTTTTTAAAAAAGCCAAAGACGCTGAATCGTGAACGTAGCTACAGTGATAATTTCCGATATTTTTTTTTCAGAAATTGGGAGATGGAGCAGAAAGCGGCTCTGAAAACCGGCAGAAAGCCAAAATTGCTCACGGCCATACGAAAGACGTTCATGCTGTCTTACATGTATTACGGAGGCTGGACATTCTTTCTGTTTATGGTTCTTAGGTAATAATGAATAATTCATTAAAACCAATAAACAACAATCATGACGATTTTGTGTTAAAAACAAAATAATAATGAGGGATAAAAATAATAATAATATGCAGTATCACGGTTTTTCCGAATTTTACAGTTTTTCTTTTTGGAGATTGTTTTTTGTGTCCTCCAGTTGAAGAATCAACATATATCAGTCACAAAAATCGGAGTAGACGTCCACTTAAAAAATAAAATAAAAATGTTAAAAAACTAAAAAATTTTTTTTTTTTAAATAAAAAAATTTTAAAATTTTGAAAAAACGTTTCCATTATGATTTCCACATCTCGATCATCTGATTCTTCAACCAGAGAACAAGGAAAAAAATAGAAATAAAAAAAAATCTCCAAAAAGAAAAACTTAAAAACTAGAAATTCGTGAAATAATAACAACAACAACAACAAAATTAAATCGACAGAATGCTACAGCCAACGATAATGGGATTGTTAATCTGGCACTTCGATCCACGTGCGGAAACGACGACCGAGGAAGCTTACGTATACGCGTCGGGTCTCGTGTTGTTATCGATTTTGATAGCCTTCATTCAGCATCACACAAACTTGGGTCAATTGGAGATTGGCATGAGAGTCCGAATAGCCTGTTGTTCACTGTTGTACAGAAAGGTGATTATATATAGGCCGGGGGGGGGGGGTCCTTATTTGACTTGAAAAAAAAAAAAAAAAAATAATTGAAGTTCTCCACCTTCCATATGGTTCGAAAATATTTTTAAAAAATAATAATTTCCGTATTTTTTCCCGATTTTTTTTCATTGACTTGGTTTGCCTGAATTAAATGAAGAGTTAAAAAAAAACAAGAATTTTTCAATTATTATTTATGTCATATTTTCGATTTAAATACGAAGAAGCTGGAACGAAAAATCTGCAAAAAAATGTATGATTGTAAAAAAAAACGATGCGAAAGAAACACCGAACAAAAATTTGGCTGCTGTGTACGGCTGACACAACTTTTTGTAAATTAATTTTAAAAAACAATTTTCTAAATTAATTTTGAAAAATCTAACAAAAAATTTAATTTTTTTGTGAGGTGCCACCGAGCCGGCAAAAAATCTAGAAAAAATATATGTACCGTGAAAAATGATCGTCAAAAAGTAACGAAAGAACTTTGGCGATTTTACAAAATTTAAAGCGAGGGGAAAAAAAATAATAAAAAAAATTTAAAAAACATTTTTTAAACTTTCCCATGAAATCAGGCAAGCCAAGTCAATGGAAGAAAAAGCGAAAAAACATAAATTCAATGCGAAAATAATTTTTTCATATTTTAGAACACTATTCAGGGTGGAGAAGGTGCATTTTTTTTTTAAGGACCACCCTTATATACAACATCGACGATTATAACAATCATGATCATGAATAATAATCATCGTGACGAATTAACAGGCGTGTTTGACGATACAAAAGCGATAATGAACAAAAGTTTTATGAATTGCACGTGGTTATCTAATCTGCGGTTTGAAAACGTTTTGCAGATATTGCGTTTGTCGAGGTCGGCCGCGAATAAAACAACCGGAGGACAGATTGTCAATTTGTTATCCAACGACGTTGCCAGATTCGAACAACTGTTCATATATCTACATTTCATATGGATAATGCCGTTGCAGGGAGCTCTTATCGCTTACTTGATTTGGCAAAGTGTACAAATATCGTCCCTCGCCGGAGTTTTTCTCATTATCATTCAGACCATTCCGTTACAAGGTAATGGACACATGTCATTAGATCAATCCCCCATTACCCTACGACTCGTGACTTTATTATTATACCTTCAACGCGTGACTGGGGTCCGAACGTACCCCACGTTTTTCTCGATCGTACAACCGTTCGTTATTTTTCATGAAAAAATGCTATGATTCCATTGACGTTGAGTTGATGAAAAATCCATTTGAAGACTAAAAAACGTCAAAGTTCGTGTGGGGTGCGTTCGGACCCCAGGCCTAAATTCCAGGGTTAAGAGGTCATATACACCTGGAAAGCAACGAAAAAAGTGGAGATGGAAAAAATGTTGAGATGAATCGAGATATCGATAATAATTTTTTAAATTATTTATTGCACTTTATTTCTTATTTTTTAAATGAAGAAAAAATAATAAATTCCGAGGTCTATATAGGTCCCTTAAAGCCCTCCCCAGTCACACATGCGAATAATATCACGACAGTCACACTGGGTCGATTTTACCCAGTCAGTTTGAAAGAAAAAAAAAAAAACTGCATCCAAAGTGTAAAAAAAATGCCGTAACATGCTTTGAACCTTCTAGACGATATACGAAAATTTTGTTTATAATAAATAAAAATAGAAACGTGTTAAAAAATATATATTTAATAGACATTTACGTCGAGAGTTAAATCGACTGGGTCGATTTTATCCAGTGTGACTGTATGGATGGTTAATCGTCACAAAACCCCCAATTCCAACGCTTAATTCACATTTTATTTTTTCTCAAAAGGTTACATCGGTAAATTAACGACGCAATTGCGTCAAAAAATCGCCGTTCGAACGGACGAACGTGTTAGACTGATGAGCGAAATAATAACCGGAATAAAAGTGATAAAAATGTACACGTGGGAAAAACCGTTTGAAAAAATAGTCTCAATGGCGAGAAGTTACGAGATCAACGTTCTCACACTAACGTCTTATCTTCGTGGATTCAATCGTGCGACTTACGTGTTTACCGAACGCACAACATTGTATTTCACGATAATGGCTTACGTGTTGCTCGGTAATGAAATATCGGCGGTGCAAGTATTTACCATGGCGCAGTATTACAATCTGATGCAATTTGTCATTGCGATATTGTATCCGATGGCAGTTTCGGCTGGGGCCGAAGCACTCGTTTCCGTGAGGAGATTGGAGGTTGGTCACGAAGTCGATCGTCAAACAACGCGTTTTGGTCGTTTGTTCGCTATGGAAGACGTCTTTCTCAATTTTATACCCATCTTCGAGGCGATTTTTTTTGGGAATTAAATTTTGACAAACGGTTGGAATGTACAGTGTTGGTATTTTACAATTACATTTATACATGTTTGAAGCAATACCTCAAATTTTTTCAACGCATTTTATTCGAAATTGTACAATCAACAGTTTATCTAAATTTAATTCCCAAAAAAATCGATTTACGGAAAATTTTTCTAAAGCAGTTCGTCTAAAACAATTCGTCTAAAAGAACAATTTGTCTATTAACAATTCGTCTAACATCCCAAAAAAACCCCATAGAATAAACAAAAACCAACAAAGAACCCAAAGAACCAATCCCAAAGAAACCCCCAAAAAAAGAAAAGAAAAAAAAACACAAAAAATCAAAGGAACCGAAAGAACCAATCCCAAAGAAACCCCGAAGAATAAAAAAATGTATTTATCATACGTTCCCGATGAATGATTTTCAATTAATTACTGCACAAAATTTTGTTCTGTTTATTATTTTAGACCAATTGTTATTAGATCAATTGTTATTAGACAAATTGTTATGAGACTAATTGTTACTAGACGAATTGTTATTAGATAAATTGTTATTAAATGAATTGTTATTAGACGAATTGTTCTTTTAGACGAATTGCTTTGGATAAATTGCTTCAGACGAATTGCTATTAGACGAATTTTCCGTGAATCAAAAAATCACCTTGAAAATGGGTTCACACATGAAAAGACCTCCTTGATACAATTTTTTTTTTAAATCATTGAACAACATTTCTTGAAATTTTGTTTGACAATCAGGCGTTCATGTTGCTCGATGAAAAAAAAACATCGCCGCAGCAGCAGCAGCAGCAACAGCAACAGATGGCGAACAATGTCGAAAAATCGGCGACGATCGGCGTGACGATCGATCGAGTTTCAGCCTCGTGGGTCGAAAATTCAATCGCAAACACATTGCACGATATAAACATAAACGTGGAACCGGGTAAATTGTGGGCACTCGTTGGACCCGTCGGAGGTGGAAAAAGTTCGTTGTTGCAATTGATCTTGGGCGAACTCGAGCCAAACGCGGGACGTGTTAACGTCGGTGGTGTTGTTTCGTACGCCAGTCAAGAACCATGGTTATTTTCCGGTTCCGTGAGAAACAACATTCTATTCGGTATGCCTTACGACGAGGCGCGTTATCGTCGGATTACACGTGTATGCGCTTTGACCAAAGATTTTGCACAATTACCACAGGGCGATAAAACGAGAGTTGGCGAGAGAGGCACGGCTCTTAGCGGTGGACAACGCGCTCGAATTAATTTGGCCAGGTTTGTATCGTCGTTTTGATATCGCTGTAATCTTGGATTAGTCATTCGCGTGCGATCCAACGACTTTGGTCACCTGTGGAGGAAGTCAGGCAGCCCAAAGCAACGTCTGTGAAGTTAGCGTACCAATATTTAGCATCTATCTCTGTGGACCTGCCACCCGACATTGAAAAAAAATAAAATAAAAAAAAATAAATAAAAAATAAGAAAAAAAATGAAATAAAAAAAAATTAAAATATTAAAATAAAAATCTTTCGTCATTCTTAAAGATTGCGGTATGTAGTTGTTTTCAGTGACAAGTTTTTCGTTCGTAGTTAAACCAAAAAAAAAAGTTATGGAACTTGAAAAAAATGGCCATACCTCCGGACGTTGAAGAAACTCGAATCTAATGGTTGATTCACATGGAGAATCGTTTGTAGTTGATTTTAGTAATAGAATTTTCGTTTGTACCTCGAAAAAAGTTGGTTTAAATTTTTTTAAAAAATATTTTGAAAATTTATTTATTTTATTATTATTTTTTTTCAAGTGCAATTGATTCAATTTGCTTTCGTTTGTGCTAAATGGAAAGTTCATTATCAAGTTACTGAAAACGAAAATTACGAAACTACAAACGACTGCAAACGATTTTTAAGAAAATCGATCGTTCTTAGTTTATTTATAAACCACTCCGAGCGAATAAATCAACTGCACGTGAAGAGAAAAAAAACAACAACTTTTTTCGAACTGCAAACGAAAAACTTGTCACTAAAAACAACCACATACCTCAATCTTTAAGAATGACGAAGAAATAATTGTTTTTTTTCAAAGTCGGATGCTAGTTTCACAGGTGTTTGGCATTCCACTGAAAACCGTAAGAATTACATGCATCCCGCATAGTTCTATGGTTCCTGGATAGGTTTTAACGATATAGTTCCCATTTGTTCTGTCGTTTCATTATTGGATCCATCGGAATTCGATCATTTCATCATTTGATCCATCGGAATTCGACTTTACGATCATTGAAATGACAAAAACTGAATAGTTCTACAATTTGAAAGAGTTTTCCCACAATAGTTGCGTCTGGAATCGACAGGTCTAGATCCGTCCCTGCTCTCCCTAATTATTCATCACTAATCATTCATAACGATCAAATTAATTTATTTATCATTTTATTTTATTATTGAATTATCATAACAATTGATCATTTTATCATTAAATTAATAATAATATATTTATCGTTCAACAGAGCAGTTTACAGAGAAGCGGATATTTATTTGCTGGACGATCCGCTGTCGGCCGTTGACACACATGTGGGAAAACAATTGTTCGACGAATGCATAATGGGTTATTTGTCGAAAAAAACCCGAATATTGGTGACCCATCAGGTGCAATATTTGAACAATTGCGACGCCATTGTTATGCTCGACAATGTGAGTGAAAACATTTTTTGACCGCGCAATTGCAACAAGATCGGACAATCGATTAATCCGATCGCGTGTTATCTCAGGGAGTCGTGACGAAGCAGGGCACGTACGAGGAATTCAACGATAACGAACTGGAAATCGATCGTTTGGCAACGAACCACGACACGAAGGATCGCGAATCGTCGAGGGATGTCGACGACGCGACGACAGCGACGATCGACGAGCTCGATAACGAATCAGTGTCTCGGATATCACGCGTTTCGGCTCGTTTGCCGGACGACAACGACGATAGCGACGACGATGTGCCGGAAACCGAGGAACTCGTGGCTAAGGGAGCCATGCGAAAATCTATATATTGGAAATATTTTTCAGCCGGTAATACTATTTTCATTATCGTGGGATTTATCGTTGTCGCTATTCTCGGACAATTGGGCAGTAGCGGAGCCGATTATTGGGTCGCCCACTGGTACGACATTATTTTCATTATCGTCATTGATTTATATTTTGAGTGAGCCTGATGTGATTGAACGAGGAGGGGGACGTGGGGAGATCGGAAATTCAGAACGATGAAAAAATTCAGACCGTCGCAATGTTTCGAAGGGTCGAGAATTCGGAAGAGATGTGGTCGATGATTTTTTTTAGACTTTCTAGACCCCTCTTTCCCTCACTGCATTTTTTTTTAATTTAAAAAAAAATTTTTTTTTTATATAAAGAGGCAACCGCTATCTTTACCATTTTTTATTGGATGACATTTTAATTAACAGATACTTTATCAAAATTGAGGAACTCTTATCATATAATTGAAGTGAACCTTATATATATATATAAAGTTCACTTCAATTATATGATAAGAGTTCCTCAATTATATATATATTTAAATTTAATTTTTTATTTGGCTCCTAACATTTTGTTTTTATTTTTCCAAATATTGAAAAAAAATTGATTTTTTTTACGATATGTCAATATAGGACATGATGGTTAATCCAATCTAAAAAAGAAGGGAAGATGAAATCTATCTTGCAAATAATCGAAATTCCGATTATTTTCGATAACATTTTTTTTCTATTTTATTTTCTTTTTAAAGGAAAAAATTATCGAAAAATCATGCAAAACGATCAAAAAATCGATTTTCCATCCCCATACAAATTTTGAGGGTGTGTGTGTGAGACCCTTTCGAATTGTTGCAAGAGAACAATCAAAACAATGAGGAAATCAATAAATTTTTATCGTTCCGTCCTTACGCTGGCTAAACAACGCTACGTAGACCAAAAGTTCACACGAACAATATTGTAGAGAATTGAATTTCCTACAAAAAAAGTCCTCAACGACATACGTCCAACGCTGATAGTTTACGCGTGGGAAAGCTCAAAAGTCGTTCGTCGATCACGTTTTTTTCATTGATCGTTCTGAATTTCGTTCCCTGACCCCTCGACGAGCACGAATTTATCAACGGAATAATTTGTTGTACTCAGGACGAAGCAGCGAGAGTTACAATTGCGCGAACGCTTGACGATCCAACGGAATTCGAACGATTCATTGGGGCTCGTCGGTAACACGACTGAATTAAATTCGTTTCATTCAACCGACACAAATTTCGAGAATTCGACCGATGACCTTTGGCTCACCACGCAGTATCCAACGACCTCGTCAAACCTTGTACGTACAATCTTGTAGCCCATGAATTATCCAACGTTGACCTTCAAAATTAACCGGTTTGAATTTCAAGAATATTAAAAAATAAAAAAACAGGAAAAAATTCAATAAAAATTGTTTTTCAGACGGAAACGACAAACGCGACTGAAATTTACGATGAAAAAATGAACGTTCATTCGCATTCGGATCTCGACACGTCCACGGCTCTGTGGATTTACGGTGGATTCATATTGGCCAGTGTCATCATGACGAGCGCGAGAAATCTCGTTTTTTACAAAATTTGCATGAATTCGAGCAAATATTTGCACAATCGAATGTTCGCACGTTTGTTGGAAGCACCGATGCGTTTTTTCGATACAAATCCGTCGGGACGGATATTGAACAGATTTTCCAAGGACGTGGGTTCGGTCGATGAAATTTTGCCATCTACGATGTTGGATTCGATACAAATATTCGCCGTTATGGTCGGCATACTCGGACAGATAGTAATAATCAATTGGTGGTCGATATTTCCCATTTCCATCATGGCTTATCTTTACGGTGTGATAAGAAATTTTTACTTGGCCACCGCTCGGGACATTAAAAGATTGGAGGGCATCGGTAAGACCATCGATCATTGGCTCATTTTGTTGATGTTGAACCGAATTCGTGAAAACGGGGGATCGACTTTCAACCCTGACACAAAAATTTTCACCATTAGTTGCTTGAAAAAATTTTTTTTTTAATCTTAAAAGATTTTTAGTGTTAAGCTTCAATTTAGATTACATTTTTTTTTATTTAAATTTAAATTTACGTTATTTGTTGAAAATAAAAAATATTGGAAATTTTTTTCGAAAAAACAGCTTTTTAAGTTTTCAAATTCGATTTTCATGGATTTTTCAATGGTCCGAATGAAAAACTAATATTTGTATCGAAAAACTGAGATAATCTCACGCGTGAAAACTCATTTTAAATATATAATTTTTTATCAGCGTGTGTGATAAAAAAAATTGTTGAAAAAAAGAAATAAAAAATATCTTAATCACAGCAGTCGAAAGAAATAGAAGGAAACTATATTAACTGTACAAATTTTGAAAGGGTAAGGTCGATGCCCTTCTTTATGAATGAGTTGGGGAAAAAAATCATTTCTGGTCTTCCAGAACCGATTTTTTGGGACAATTTTATTTTTTTTTAAACGCGTTGAACTTAAAAATTGTTACAGCCAAAAGTCCGGTGTTCTCGCACGTGAATTCGTCGCTCGCGGGTCTGGATACAATTCGTTCGGCGAGCAACGAACAACTCGTGAAGAACGAATTCGACGTGCATCAGGATCTTCACACCGGTGCTTATTTTCTCTCGATCGCTACCAGCGTGGCTTTCGGGCTTTGGCTCGATTTTGTCACAGTGACGTTCGTCGCGTTTGTCACTTACAGTTTCGTATTTGGCAACGATGGTAATTCAACTAAATTTCCCATTACGAAATTATTAATGTGAATGAAACGAACATATTTCGTTTTTTTACGAAGCTTTGGCGAAGTGCGACCTAATTTATTGATTTACTTATTGATTTATTTATTCATTTATTCATCTATTTATTTCTCCTCTACATCCACAAAATGTTTATCAACCAAGAGTTGAGTATAGAATTCTCAAGAATGTATAGCACAAAAAATTAGATAGTACTTTGCCGAAGCTTAAGGAAAAAAAAAATAAAAAATCAAGAACATTCAAAACAAATTACAATAAATTATTTTCAAAGTATTATTATAATAAAATATTATATATAATCAATGACAAAATATTGACAATCAGAAAAAGATGGTTCATAAAAAAATAAAAAAATCAAGAACATTCAAAACAAATTACAATAAATTATTCTACGAATTATTATTATGATAAAATATTATATTTAATTAATGACAACATATTGACAATCATAAAAAAATGGTTTATTTCATTCTTTTTATTTTATGTACTAATTTTTTTTTTTCAAGGAACGACATTTGCGGGTAACGTAGGTCTGGCAATTTCCCAGATTCTCATACTTTGCGGAATGATGCAGCACGGAATGCGACAAATGGCCGAAACGGTGGCACAGATGACGGGAGTGGAAAGAATTCTGCAATTCACGGAATTAAAGGGCGAAGGACCGTTCGAGAGCGAGCCGGGAAGCAAACCGCCGACCACGTGGCCCACTGCCGGACGAATAAAATTCGACGGTGTTTATTTGCGTTACGACGACGGTGAGGAACCGATATTGAAAAATTTGAACATCGACATAGAACCAGGATCAAAAATCGGTATAGTCGGTCGAACCGGAGCCGGAAAATCGTCCCTCATCTCGGCTCTCTTCAACCTCGCCCGACTCGACGGCAACATCGTCATCGACGGCATCAACACGAAAAAAATCGGTCTCACCGATTTGCGTTCGAAAATTTCCATAATTCCCCAAGAACCCGTTTTGTTCTCGTCGACGTTGCGCAACAATTTGGATCCATTTGGAAAATACGAAGACGCGCTTTTGTGGTCGGCCATCGAGCAGGTTCAATTGAAAATAGCGATAACCAGTCTGGATTGTCCGGTAAATCAGGGAGGTAGCAATTTCAGTGCCGGACAACGACAATTGTTGTGTTTGGCACGTGCGATTGTCGCTAACAATAAAATACTCATTCTCGACGAAGCCACGGCGAACGTCGATCCGGCGACGGATCGTCTCATACAAACGACCATAAGAACGAATTTCAAAGATTGCACCGTATTGACGATAGCTCACCGATTGAACACGGTCATGGACAGCGATCGGGTTTTGGTCATCGATCACGGTTGCGCGGTCGAATTCGATCATCCGCATATTTTGATGAAGAACGATCGTGGATACTTCACGAGTATGGTTCGGGAAACCGGACAGGCCATGACCGATCATCTCATGAATATTTCCAATAAGGCAAGATTTATCAATTAATTATGGTTATTGTTGTTACATTTTTTTTTTTTTCGTTTACTTTTTGACGTTTGCGTACGAATTTTTGCATTGCTGGGTTGTTGTGGGTTGTTCGTTCGAGACTTGGTACAAGTTTCAGAGAATTTTATATTAAAGTTTGTTTTTGCATGAGAAATATTTTTTTATTTGGAAATTTATTATTTATATCTATTGTACTTTGTTTCGGCAATTAATTAATGATAAAAGGGAAAATCAGAGTCAACTTAATTTATCTTAATGATGAAAATTAAATCGTGAACATGTAGGAAAAAATTTCGAATTTACTTTTTATTATTGGAAAAAAAAATTGAGTCTGCTTTCTCCGTTAATTCTTAATGAATTAATTAAAACAAAGTATCAATCGATATGAATATATATTTTTTAAATTTCTTTTTTTATTCAAAATTATTATTGGAAAATAATTTCAACAATAAAATATAAATATGTGCTATTTAATAAAAATAAAAATCTGTAATGTAGGATTCTCTTGAACTCGAACCAACAGTTAAAATATATATAAACTTGAGAATGTAGCAATAAAAATTCGTTCATGATCATCGAAACTTCGAAAATAATTCTCAAAAAAATAATCTGACCAATGCAAATTGTAATAATCATCGTTATCGTTGTATTTTCTTATGTTCACGCTAATTGTTTCATCGATGAATTGACATCAATTTTATCTGTGATCTATAATCGACAGGCGTACGAGGACATCGATAAGCCATTACCGTGATGCAAATGCATTCGGAATATTTTCCGCTGCGATGCATCGAGTTAGTTGAGCCCGCGGGGAAACGGAAAGTTGCGAATGACGATGAGAGGTCACGCTGTGAAAAAAGAGCCGCCGGCGCGGAGATGCTGTTTCAACGAGAAAGAGAAAAAAAAAACGAGTGCCGGACGAACCAGGCCAAGGTACTTATCGAGGAGCTGTCGAATCATTGGATTTCAATCAAATGCCACGATACGCAGTTTATCGTAATCCCTTCGGAACAATACGATTTTTCATGTGACCTGAAATCACGTTTTTTTACACCGTGCTCGGTACTTATTTACAGTAGGCCGGTCCTCATTTGACTTAAAAAAGAAAATAAAGAAAACTCAAGTTCTCCACCCTCCACATGGTTCGAAAATATCAAAAAAATTATTTCAGTATTATTTTTATGATTTTTTTTTCATTGACTTTGTTTGCATGAATTGATAGAAAAGTTGAAAACATTTTTTTTCAAAATTGTTCATGTCATGTTTTTGATTTAAATACGAAAAAGGTGGGGAAAAAATCTGAAAAAAATGTTAGCGAAAAAATTAATAATAAAATTTTTTTTTTTAATTTTCCTATTAAACTAGGAAAACCGAGGCAATGAAAGAAAAATCGGGAAAAAATAAGGAAATCAGTATCCTATAGTTTCTAACCGTGTGGAGGGTGAAGAAGGTGCATTTTTTTTTTAAGGACCACCCTTAATGTAACAGCCCTTCATCCGTGCTACTTATCATTAAATTCACGAATGAATCTGGCAATTGCTACTTAAATCATAAAATCATTCGCCCACCATCGATTGAAACGAAAAAAGGAAGAAAAAAAAAACGAAAAAAAATTAGGCAACAAGAATAACGTCCTTATTTTGTTTTCATGTACATGGTTTTTTTTTTTTTTTCGTTGATTTTTTTTTATATGTCTATACAAAACAAATTGATGGCCTGTACATAATATAATCTATCTCGTTATACGAATGAGAAGAAAAAAAATAAAAAAATATATATCGTGGCAAAAAAAAACCAAAAAATAAAATCTATAATTCATAATTTATTTATTCAATATTTTTATCCCTAAGAAAAAAAAAGAAATTAAATCAACTGAACGCTACCGTTTTTCACCAAATCCGCAACGGCTTTGTACTGTATAATGTGTTGCGATCCGGCTTCGAAGTAAAGCTCCTGATCCAAAGTGCCGGGTATGATGACGCCCGACACGTTGCGATTCGCTCTGAGAAACACGTGAGCGTGCATATTGGGTTTGACCATTAGAGTGTCTATTTGAAACTGTTGAAAATTCGACGGCATGTGTCTGAGAGCCACGGTTTTGAATAGCGTCTCGACGCTTCCCAAATATTCTTTGGCGAATTTGGTTTCCTCGGGCGTCAGATAACGATCTTCGGCGTCTCTTTTGGCCTCTTCGGACAACACGTCGATGGCGTATCGTTCAATTTTTTCCAAACGAGTACGCAAATAACTGGATATGACGAATCTTATGCGTTCCATTTCCATTTTGTGAATGATCAATCTGGTGTCGCCTCTGGGCAAACCCTTTGTGTTCTCTTCCATGTGAGATATTTGTTGCAACATGCAATCCACGAGATCGGATTGTTGTGGCAGGATTTCCGGAGCAAATTTTTCGTTCAACCAAGCATTTTCGATGGCTCGGAGAGCCGATTGGGCGGTCCACGCGTCGGCTTCTTCGGGATCCGAGTCAACGACGTTCGTCGCAACGTTCGGGTCAATCGTTTGTCGATCTTCTTGATCCGACTCGTAATCCATGTTTCGTTTTTTTTCGCTGGTTTTTTTTTTTGTTATATCTTCCGGTCGGTGCGAGTCAATTTCACGGCAATTGACGACTACGATAAACTGGGATTCACGTAGTTTTGAGGTTATCACCGTTACAGTTGATGGGTTGCGATTTTTTTGATCGTTCAAATTTTGCTTACTTTACTGATTATTATTATATTCATCGTCAGGTGGTGTTGTTAATCGCGAAAATTGTTTGCACTGTTCGATGATAATTTATATGACAACGGTGAAATTCCTGCGATATCGACTGCTGGTAATTCGACTAACGGTAGGCTGGGTCACGTACGTCTCTACCATCGACACACACAGTTATGGACTATGGGCATGATAACGTATTATTCTCTCCCATGATTGAGCAAGTGGATAAAAACCGAGAACGATTGACTCGTGAATGTTGAGAAGCAGTCAAACGTTCTCGAGTTTTGTCGTACATATCAATCGCAACCTAGAACAATGGTCCTGTTATCGACCGAGCAGTAATGCATCACCTCGGGACGATGCGCTACCTTGCGCCTGTCTCTCTCAGATTGCCACAAGTGCAATGGAGATGTGCTGATCCATTAAAACGTATTATTCTCCGTCATGATTGAGCAAATGGAGAAAAACCGAGAACGATTGACTCGTGAATGTTCAGAGGCAGTCAAACGTTCTTGAGTTTTATCGTAATTATGAAACGCAACCGAGAACAATGGTTTACAGTTTTGTGTTACTGACTGAGCAGTAGCACTTTTTGTAGCTTCGACTAGAAAGAGAGGCTAGAACCAAATCCATCGTTTTCTGATTTTCTCTCGCTCTTTGGCGATTACACCGATAGCTGTCACAGTAATGTTACAAAAAAAGTACGCGCACAGCTGTCATACGGGATTGCGTCAAGAGTTGAACAATTAATCAGACTCTAATGAACAAAACCTCAACCAAGGATTATGTTTTCGTCGTCAATGCCCAACGAAAAACACGAACGACGGTGACGAGTGACGAAAAAAGTGTACGCTGAGACATTTTGTCTCACGTACATGAAAAAAAAAAAAAACAATGATGAACAAAAATATGAATTCACCGACAAAACTCACGGAATTTGCACCATTGAGCCCGGAAGACAGTCAACCTGCGGTCTCAAGTTTTTTTTCCAAATTTTTCGGATTTGCCAAGAGTAAGTGACATTTGTCATCGATAAATCCAAAACAAACAAACAAAAAAATCTGCCCTCGTTGTCGAATGAAAAATTATACTTTGATAATTTGCACAATTTTTGTCAGGCTCGACGAGTAACCGTCCTGCCACGACAGCTCCGACTTCCAACAACGACGATGTTCAAAGTGGTTCGGCAGACGCGGACTCGTGGAAACAATCGGACGACGATGAAAAAAAAAAATTTTCCAAAGAAGAAGACGCGTCGTCGGACTCGATTGGTTTTCCGCTGGACGCTTCGGAAGGACGAAGTTTGCCCAACGTTCTCAAACGCATAAGTAACATAGTGGCGCTCAAAAGCAACGTGAGTCGTTTTATAACCGCCGAACGATTTTGCGGACACCAAAATTTTGATGGATTTCCATGTAGCGCCTTACACACGTATATATGTCAGTCGATCGTCTTGGAATTTTAGAATTTAAAGTCTTACAAGGATTCGCAGTTGCAAAACTACTGGATGCCCGACAGCATAGCCAAGCAATGTTACGAATGCGGCGAACGTTTCACAACTTTTCGCAGGAGACATCATTGTCGAGTGTGCGGACAAATATTTTGCTCCAAATGCTGTTCAGACGAGATACCTGGAAAAATCATGGGCTGTACAGGTGTGACGATGCACCTCTGTTTTTACAATAACACTGGTTTACAAATTTTTCCTTTTCTGCGAGAACCTAATTTTGATAAGTGTTATACAGACTAATTTGGGGTCGCTGAGAGAGAAAATGACACTCAATGATTTTTCCGAACAAGCGTTTTCGAGATCTCAGCGAGAAACATGTTTTTCCGGCCTTTTTTTTTAGTTATCGACAGAAATCTCGAGAACGATGGATCTGACTCGCCTAAAATGTTATATTGTTCGAAAGGTATGTTCTTTCCCTTCGCGACAATATACTTTTTGGGTCGACCGAGATGGTATTCTTTGAATCACAGTTGCTGAAATTTGAAAAAACGTGGATTTTTCAAGCTTTGTGTGAAAATTACACACTTTTATTTGCTTTTTTGAGTTGGAAATTTTTTTTTTTTCACAGGTTTTGATGATTGCAGATGAAAGGTTATTTCATTATTACCATCACTTCGTTATTTATTTATCAATAACGCTTTTTTTGGAAAAATAAACAAGAGTCATTTTCGTTTCAAGCCACCCCAAATTAGGCTAAAAAACACTTTTTGCACGAGGTTTATTTTTCGTGTAAACCAATCGTAATTTACCATTTTTTATTTATTCGTTTGACAATTATTTGTTCAAATTAACAAAAAAATGTGTAAATAAATGTTTTTAAAAAACAATTCAGGTGATTTGCGGGTATGCACGTATTGTTGCAAGGTCGTGCTCTCGTATTTGGAATCGTCGGACATGAGAAGCGTGCTTTCCGCCGATTTGAAAGCCTTGCACGAGGATTTGCAAGTGAAGTACGGAAACGATTCGCGATCGCGACCTCGACAACGTGCGAGTGACGATTCGACGAACGACGAAGCTGCGGCCGCGCCGACGGTCGCGGCGCGTGTTTATCGAAAGCCGAGCGTCGGTTACATGGAGGAGAAGTATGCTCTTGGACGGTAAGATTTTTCACACATCATCAAATGGATCAGAAATAAATATTCGTAAAATATTAATCGTTTTGGAAATAATTTTCTGACTTAAATGAAAAGAATTATGTATCGTAAAAAACTTGTCGAACACACGAATTCATTATGAAATAAGAAAAAACACAGGCAAACAACATTTTTTCATCGATTAAAAAAGTCAAGACGAGTTAATTCGTGAGAATCTTTTGATTATTTTTTTTTTGTTATTTTTTATTTTACTCACTGCTATTGGAAAATATTTTTGGATATTCGTGTCACTGATACTGGGCATTTTGAAACGGACCTGAACATCTCTTGCTTCATGGACTAAAAGAGCAAGGTCCATGCTTTCGTTTTGTTCCATTTACATGGTTTCATCGGCTCGCTTTGTTTTTTTTTTATCAAGTCCTAAAAAATTGTCAAAAATACGATTTTTAAAGCTCTTTCGACCCCTCTTTTTTTCTCGAAAACTAAAACCAATCTACCATCTTTGAAACCAGATTCCTGTTCTACACCAAAAACCTATCAAAATCGTATGTCACTTAGCTTGACTTATTTTTTTGTCGACGCCTGTGATTTATTCATAATTATTACCAAAAAAAACGTGATAATATAAATTGTTACACGATAAGTTGATCAGATTTATCTGTCGAAAAGAAAAACGTATTTCCATAACAATTTTCGTTTTATGAATGCACATTTGTGATCTTGATATAATTTTTTTTTTTCTATAAATTTAAAAAAAACGATCTAACAATGAAAATCGTTATTGACCAGATCTTCGAGTTGTTATCTCGCTGGAACGCAAGAACCATCGGTCGTTCTGCAAAATTCCGCCCCACTTCGTATAATATACGAAGAATTGTTTCGTTCGAACCTGGCGATACCGTTGCAAACCCATCGTGTACGATTGAAAAGTTATTACAACTGTTTCATGGGCAGTGAACTGGTCAATTGGATGTTGAATCAGAACAAAGCTGTTACCCGGTGGGTTTTAATATTTTCACACATTGAATTATCTTCAACCCGTTGGCGCAAAATTCAAGTCGATACATTGAAACGAACGCAGATGGGTTCGGTTTTTGTGAGTCTGTAAATTACTCAACGGGTTGAATGATTCATTTATTCATCTATCGCTTATACGATTCGGAGTTACAGATTTCAAGCAGCGGCAATAGGTCAGGCTCTGATGGAAGCCGGTTTCATCGAAGCCGCGCAATCGGAAAATTTGAACTTTGCCGATAACTCAACGTTGTTCAAACCAACGAAAAATTCGTCGCTTATTCAGAGCATAGATTTTTCGAACGACAGTCAAGCCAATTGTGATTCGCAGGAACCGGCGTGGGTGAAAAATATACCCCAACACGATTCCACGACGGGTCAGTGAAATACTTTGACCCCGATTATTTTAGACGATTGCCATTTCATCAAAAATCGGACAATTTTCGGCTTCGCTATCTGGAACCTTGATGATATTTACACAGCTTGAAAGTACATGTTGAAAAACGAATTCCCAAATTTTTTTCACTTTTTTTTTTTTTATTATTTTGGCAGCTGCCAAAATTAAAGTATGAATCGTTTATTTCGTTTTCTTTTTTTTTCAAGTATTTTTTCCACACGCTTACGCCTTCAAAAAATATATATTAAAAAATCTGTTTGTCACGTCAAATTGTCTCAGCTTTTCGACAAAAATATCAGTTTTTCATTTGGACTCTCGAAAATCCATATTAAAATCGAATTCCAAAACATGAAAAAACATTTTTTTTTTCGGCCGTTGCCCAAATTTTGGAATTCTTTTCCAATACCATTTTTAGAAAGCTGATGACACATTTATCGATAACAGATTCGGAGAGCGAAACAAAAGTTTCGTCGTCCCAAAGTTCCGTTGGCCAAGCGCAAGTTGTTGGACGTCTTCCATCGTCAAGCACGAGTTTTTATCTGGATCTCAATCTCGAGGCTTCCACCGTAACTCTGAAACGACCGATTTTCGACGATTTCGCGATTGGTCGGACGAATAACGACGACGATGACGAGATCGTCGACGATAAACCCGACCGACGAAGCTCCAGCAACAGTCGTAGCATCAGCAGCAGCAGCAGCATCGACGGATCACGAAATTCCAGCAACGTCGAACGCAAAGACATCAACACGAAATCGCATCGTTGCGAATCCGGGGTTTCGGACGATTTGCTTAACGATACCCTGCAGGTTCATCAATTCAACGAACACAACAGTTGGCACAAAGTCAACGATTTGAAATCTTCATTTGGAGAAATGAGCGCTTACAATGCACTTACGTGAGTCAGTATTTACGTTATCTCAACAATAACAACAGCAATAATAACGAATAATAATAATAATAATAATAATAATAATAATAATAATAATAATAATAATAATAATAAAAATTCTGATTATGATGCTAATAATTTTTTTTTTTTCATTACGAGCAGTTCGGCGTACAAACAGCACCAAGATTCTCTGATAGGTCAGTTGTTGAACAAGGAAGGTCTGTCGGAGAGTTGGAGAGAAACGATCGTCACACTCGCGCACAACATAGTCGATCACGTGCGACCGGATTTGTATCACGACGCGGACGGCATGGACATCGGTCAATACGTGAAAATAAAAAAATTACCGGGAGGCAGTCGTAAGGATTGCGAGATCGTTTCCGGTGTGGTTTGCAGCAAAAACATCGCCCATCGGGGCATGAACGCGACGATATCGCATCCGAAGATATTGCTTCTCGAGTGCGGTCTGATGTATCAGCGAGTCGAGGGAAAACTGTTGAGTCTCGAGCCCGTCATGTTGCAGGTTAATCCTCTTCTTCTTCTTCTTCATCTTCTTCGTCTTATTCTCTTTCATCTTCTTCTTGTTCCTCTTCTCCTACTTCTCCTTCTCCTTCTCCTCCTTCTCCTTCGTCTTCTCCTTCTCTTTCTTCTTTTCCTCCTTCTCGTCCTTCTCCTTCTTCTTCTTCTTCTCCTTCTCCTTCTTCTTCTCCTTCCTCTTCTCCTCCTCCTCCACCTCCTTTTTCTTCTTCTTCTTCTTCTTCTTCTTCTTCTTCTTCTTCTTCTTCTTCTTCTTCTTCTTCTTCTTCTTCTTCTCCTTCTTCTTCTTCTTCTTCTTCTTCTTCATCTTCTCCTTCTTCTTCTCCTTCCTCTTCTCCTCCTCCTACTCCTTCCTCTTTTTCTTCTGTTTCTTCATCTTCTTCATGCTAACGATCAAATTGCAGGAGAAAGAGTATCTCGGTCACACGGTCGCCAGAATCACCGCACTGGGACCCGATGTGGTTCTGGTTCATCGGTCGGTTTCTCGTCTCGCCCAAGACCGATTTCGTCAGTGCGGAATAACTCTCGTGCTGAACGTAAAACTGAGCGTTCTCGAGAGAGTCGCCAGATGCACCGGAGGCACAATCGTCAGTACGATCGACGCTCATCTAACGACTCGTTACAAACTCGGAACTTGCAACAAATTTTACTTGCGCAATTTCAACGATGGTGGCTCAGGTATCTGCTGCATTATTCGATCCCCCTCCCCTCCAGATCTATAATGAAAGTTAAATTGTCACTTATTAAATTATAGAAAAAAAAAGAAAATTCTGTCTTTCGATATATCTTGGACAAAAAGGTTATACAATGATATAATTTCTTTTTTTTATGTTATTCATTTTTTTTTTTTTGGGGTCTTTGATCTACGTCCGTGTACCAAATTTCATCCTAACCTAATAAATAATAAATAAACTCGATAATAAATATATCGAAATAAATGAACTCGATCTAGTAAATGAACTCGAAAATTTTCTAATAACTTCAGCTATTGGCGGTAAAACTCTGATGCACTTCGAAGGATGCGCAAACGCTCATCTGGGTGCAACGATAATTCTTCGAGGTGGTAACCTCGTCGAATTGAAAAAAGTGAAAAACGTCATGTCAACGATGATATTCGCGTCCTACTCGTGGCGTTTGGAAAAATCATTTCTCATGGACGAATTTGCAAAACCACCGTGGTCCCACGACGAAGACGACACGTTTTTCACCACCTCCGATCACGATATTCGAACAATCGCTACGCGTCAATCGGACACCCGTGGAACGAGCGATCAATCCAACGACACGACAAACATATTTGAAAATTCATCTTTGACAAATGTCTCATCGGACGCGTCAAACGAAACGACGAAAAATTCCGAACCGGAAATTCTTAGCACACCGAAAAAACGAAAACCCCAATCGAGCCACGAAAACGACGACGATGCGGAAAAAACAAACAACGACGACGACGGTGAATCTTTCATGAGCGTGGAAACGTTCAAACGTGTTTCCAACATGCTCGAACAGAATTCCGATCCCTACGACACGATAAAACTGTTCAAAAAAAAATCCAACGTTCCGACGATTAACGACGATGATAAAAATAATCCGGCCAACGATGAACAACAATCAACGGAATTAATCAATGAACTGGATGCAAAAAAAACCAAACTCAAAGATGCAAAAATTATGATGGACGAAAAACGCGTTTACGGCGAATCGGTGAGCGATCAGAGCGATCCGTTGCATCAATATTTGAACGAGGATCGCGACGACGACGACGTGATCAATCGAGATCGCCAAAAAATCCACGAAAACGAAAAAATCCATTCGCGAATAAACGAAAACGACGTTTTCGGCAAACCGCCTCACGCATCGAGCCCGGAGGCTCAAAGTCTCAGCGTGGCCGATCTGCCGCTTCACAACAAGTTCAAAAAAGCTCTGGACGACACAATATTAAGTTTCTCGCCCTATCTAAAATTTTCCGTGCCTTATTTGGAAACCGAAGCCGGCAGAAATTGCGCCCTACGTCGTTTTTTTCCCAAAGAAATATTTCACTCCGAACAATTGTCCAACAAATTCGACGGTGCACGAAATTTCAATCCCCAGAACGGTCCTTCAACGTCATCCACATCGGTTTCAACGTCCGCATCAATTTTTCCCACAATTTCGAACAATGACGAAACGACAAACAACAAAAAATTGTCAAACATGCGAATAAAATCGAAACATCCGTTCGTCGAGGCAAAATTAATGTCCAGCATCGAATCACGACAGATTCAGGCACTGTTGGCGAATTATCGAGCCTGCGGAAGTCGTTTGCAACCGACGAACAACGTGATACTGAAAAAATTCGACGAAACAACGGAATCGGAATTAATTTCCAATCGCGTTGGTTTCGACGGTGATTCTTCGAGCTGGCCCGATTGTTTGGAACCTAACAATCATCAACGTTTGTCCGTGCTTTTTTGCAGCTATTGTCACACCGGAAACAACGCGCCGGTCTTCTGCGTTTATCCGTCGGTCGTGAATATGGATCTTTACGGTCGTAACGACATCGCTCTGGGACGTTTTCTCGAACGTTATTGCTTGACTTCCGAGTACAAATGTCCGGCCCAAGCTTGTCGAGCACAGATAGCCCAACACGGACGCAGATTCGCTCACGACGGCGGTTGCGTTCACGTGACCTTGACCGAATTGACGACACATCCGTTCGGTCAAGCGGGAAACGAACAGATTCTCATGTGGACAAAATGCACAATCTGCAAAACTGTTTCCGCCGTTGTGCCAATGTCACCCGACACTTGGTCACTGTCCTTCGCCAAATATTTGGAATTACGTTTTCACGGTGGAATTTATACGAAACGCGGTACGAAAATAGACAAAATCACTGCTGACGATTGTCGTCATTCTTTGCATCACGAACACGCGCAATATTTCACGAAAAACAACATGCTGGCCGTGTTCAAGTACACGTCGATAACTCAGTGGGAAATTTCTTTGCCTTCGCCGTTGATTAACATAAATTACGACGCCAAACAGCACGCGAATGTCATCGAGGAGATAAAAATGCTCGCGTTGAAGGGCGACGAATTGTTCACGAATATTCTCGACAAATTGTGGGATCCAGTTGCGGATCGATGGATCGATGGAACTTTCGACAATGGCGCTAATTCGACGAATCAGACCGCGGGAAATAATTTGAATAACGCGGGAACAACGATGACCGTTGAACAACAATTTTTTAAGGAACAACAATATTTTAAAAATAAGATTGACGAGTTGCAATTGAAATTGACTTCGCCGACTTTGGAGTGTAAAAAGTTGGAAGGGACGAAGTCGTCGGATAAGCACGTGCAGAGTCTGATGTTCAGGATCGAGGATGGTATTGTGATAACGAAGAGATTGCTCAGCGAAACTGTGATCAATTGGAATGCGAGGATTCAGGAAATTTTGGGGAAGAGGAAGGACGATAGGTCGAAACGTTTTGTGGAACGTTCGACGGGAAATTCGGGAAGCTTGGGGGGAAATGGATCTTCCGTTGCTGTTGGTCTCGTTGGCAATGACGCTGATGGTTATGTGACAGAGGACACGGCTTCCGAATCACAGATCGAAGATTCGAGCCCAATGTCCGCGGATTACAGCGCTGTTGACGCTATTTCTGCCATTCAAAAACAAGATTTTGCGGTTTCGCAAGATGGCAACGAATTTTCGGACAACGAAGTACGTCAGGATTGCGTTGTGAATAATTTAGGGTGCAACAACGATGACGCAGCGGGGATTGCTCAACAATCGCCGAAATATCATCGGAGATCGCAGTCGGACGTTTTGCCCGTGAGCTCGGAAGATTTGCCCGATAAGAAGAAGAAGAAGAAGACTATACTTTCGCAATTGTTGCCCTCAACGACTATCGTCAATCCGTTGATTAGCAATCCTCTTGCTACTTTCGAACATCATCTACTGCCACTTGGGTAATTTTTTTTATTTTACCTAAGTAAGGGTCGATGTTTATTATAAATCTAACAATGAAACGCTTTTTTAGTTTATTTATGGGAGCCTTTGATATTTTGACGAAAGGTTTCTTTTGTTGAAATTTTTTGTCGTAAATACAGTAAATGTGGTTTGAAAATTTTGAAAGAAATCGTGAATCATGAATTGAATCTTCGACTTCGTGATTAAATCTTCAAACATGATATATGTGGATAAACTTTGGTGATAATTAATCGAATTCGTCAAACACGAATTGTTGAAAAAAAAATATTCACGACTTTGCGAGACAAAAAACGACGAAATTTGATGAACCAAAGCTTAAATTTAACCTTGAGAGTGTGCCTTTTAAGAAAAAAATACATAATGCAATTTAATCATTCGTTGATTTGTTAACGATTGAAATTTTGGTCTTTTGGGTCGAATCGACCCTTCTTTTTAGGAATCAGGCTAAAATTACTTTTATGTTATTCGAAGCTTTGCCGAAGCGCCACTGAATTATTAATATTGCTGCATTCTCCAGATTTGTTACAAATTTTTTTTTTTGCAGAATTTATTTCTCAAGTCTGTGATAAATATTCACAACAATAAAATCTATGATACTCGAATTTAGATTTTCAATAGTTCAAGTCGATAATAATATTTTATATATATATATATTTTTTTAACATTTACAAATTCAACATTAATCCACGATTTTCATTTAAGAAATAAAAAAATTGTTGGTTGATTGATTTGTTGAGAATTGACGGAGCAAATTAACAATCAACGATTTTTATTTTTTAAACGACAATTAAATCGTGAAAAAATGTTGATTCAATAAATAATAATTTTACACATAATAAATAATAAAAAAGGAAAAAATCATTTTTAAATGATTTTTTTCTTTTTATTACACTCCAGATCCGTCGTTCCGATGGTCGTCTACGAATCCGAGCCGTCATCGATAATCGCTTACGCTCTCGATTCCCACGATTACAAACACGCACTAGCGGAAATAATACGAACCCACAAATCAACGGAATTGAATTCATCGAGTCCATTGTACAAACGTAAATTCACGGAAAAAGAAACTTTCGCGAGCGTGTCGGACACGAGTCAAACGGTGGAATCCAAAAGACCGTCGGTACTTTCGTTTTTGCGTGGAAACAGTCCGAGTCCCGCGAGTCCGATGGAAACCGCGGAATGCAAGAGCGTCGCGAATTCCGGAGATGCTAATACGACGATCAATTCCACGACAACGACCAACAATTCCAACGAATCCGAAGACGAAAAAAAATCAAACGTCAAACAACAAACTTACATCGAGGTGCAATTCAACGATTCGACGACAAATTTTTATTGCAGAATTTATTTCGCCGCACAATTTGCCGCACTCAGAGACAACGTTTTGCCGTGCGGGGAAGATGGATTCACCCGAAGTTTGTGCCGAAGCGTTCAGTGGGCTGCCCGAGGCGGAAAGAGCGGCAGCGCATTTTGCAAAAGTCGAGGTACGTATAAAAAATTAAAAAAACTGGTTTACAAATTTTTCCTCTTCTGTGAGAACCTAATTGAAAGTCTTATACAGACTAATTTGGGGTCGCTGAGAGAGAAAATGACACTCAATGATTTTTCCAAAGAAGCGTTTTCGAGATCTCAGCGGAAAACATGTTTTTCCAGCCTTTTTTTTTAGTTATCGACCGAAATCTTGAGAACGATGGATCTGACTAGCGTAAAATGTTATATTGTTCGAAAGGTATGTTCTTTCCCTTCGCGACAATATACTTTTTGGTTTAACCGAGATGGTATTCTTTGAATCACAGTTGCTGAAATTTGAAAAAAGTGTATTTTTCAAGCTTTTCGTGAAAATTACACACGTTTATTTGCTCATTTGAGTTGGAAATTATTTTTTTTCACAGGTTTTGATGATTGCAGATGAAAGGTTATTTCATTATTATTATTACTTTATTATTTATTTCTCAATAACGCTTTTTTGAAAAAAATAAATGAGTCATTTTCGTTTTCAGCCACCTCAAATTAGGCTAAAAAAATACTTTTTGCACGAGGTTTATTTTTCCTGTGAACCAGTGTTATCAGAATAGCCAAGGATTCAATATTTTGCGACAAAAAAAAAATGCCTGAATCATTCAATAGTATCGATAAAACTAGTCACTAAGTTTCATTGCGATAAACCCCAAAAATGTTCTCCAAAAAAAAAAAATTCCTAAAAAAACAACCAACCAACAAAGAGCCAACTTTTTCCTCAATATTCTTTCGATTTTCATTCCACCAGACGACAGATTCATTTTGAAGGAACTCTCGAGAATCGAGTTGCAGATATTTCTCGAATTTGCACCGAATTATTTCGCTTACATGGAAAAATGTCAACAAACGAAACAGCCGACGCTTTTGGGAAAAATCGTCGGTGTTTACAGAATATCGTTCAAAAACAATACAACGAACGCCGCGCTGAGAACGAGCGTTTTGGTGATGGAAAATTTGTTTTACGGACGTGCGATTACCGACAAATTCGATCTCAAAGGATCGGTGAGAAATCGTCTCGTCAATCCCGAGGAAGCAGATTCCGAGGGTGAACTCGTGCTGCTCGATGAAAATTTGTTGAACAGTGAGTATCGCACCAAAGTGTGAATATTTGAAAAAAAAAAAAAAATAATTATAGTGATTTATGAATGAAAATGTATACTTTTGAAAAAATTATAAAGAATATATGAATATATATTCTTCTTTCGTTATATGATGTTTTTAACGTGCTTTGACGAATCGACCTTGTTATAGATATAATTTCGTAAGATTATTTATTTCCTCTCTTGATTGTGAAATCGAGAAACCTACTTTACCGATATTAATTTTTATCTTTTTTCGGTTTTCAATTTTTTTGATTAAATTAATTACCCAGTTAATTCGTGAGAATCAACGAAGTGATATTCTTCTATCAATCATGTTCTTGATAAATGAATAATTGAATCGTGAAAAAAATAGTTATTTATCATATTTTAGTCATTCAACATATTCGTGTTTTTTTTTTTTGCACATGTACGACTATTCGCGTTTGCCAGTGAGTTGCGACTCTCCGCTGTACATAAGGTCGCATTCAAAGGCCGTTCTGAACAGAGCCATCGAACAGGACACCAAATTTCTCGCGGATAATTCTGTGATGGATTATTCGTTGCTCGTTGGTCTCGAACCCAATTCGGACGAGCTTGTTCTCGGTATTATTGGTACGTTAAAAAAAGAACCTTCCATTATTATTATTAACCCTACATTGGTCACAATATAAGTGAATCGCCAGCGAATCGTTTTGATTTTTTTTCCTTTCAAACTTTTATATTTTTTATTGGCGGAAATATTTCGAAAAAAATTATAATTTGTCCTCTGAAGCTTTTAGAAATGAATTATAATTTTTTTCCATCGATTGAAACGTTCGGAATAGAGTTATAAAAATAATTGGATCGAAGAAATTATCGAATTGCAACCAGAAATGATTGTAGCACTGAAAAAAAATATGCATGTGTTATTACAGATTACATAAGGACATTCACGTGGGACAAAAAATTGGAAACAATGGTGAAGAAATCGGGAATCTTGGGCGGTCAGGGCAAATTGCCGACGATAGTTTCACCGGAGGAGTACAGAGCGAGATTCATAGCTGCGATGCACAGATACTTTTTACCAGTGCCCGACAGATGGACGGGTCTTGCTCGGGGTGTTGAATCGACTTGTTGAATTTTGCAAAAAAAGAAAAAATTATAATAATAATAATAATAATAATTTTTCATCAGACGATTTCACACGCGTCTATGAAAGCACCATTTTATTTATTATATATATATTCAGATTATTATTCTCATAATTATGTACATAAACGCTATCTATATATATATATATATATTGAAACAAAATGATAATTGTTTTTTTTTCTATTTTTTTTTTCAATCGATGACCGAATAACTCGCACCTAAAAGTGCCTACGACGTTGCCATTCGTGCCTTTCGCGCAAACATTCGTTTTTTTCGTTGTGTACTAGATTGTTTCGTATTTACATAAACAAGGCTTAGATTTAAAAAAAAATATAATAATGAAAGAGAAGAAGGGAAGCAAAAATATACTACATAATCGTGTAATATATATATATCGTGGCGAAAATGGACACGATTATTACCTCGTCAAAGCATTTCAGTAAGATCTGTTGACAATCGATAAACGTCATTCCCTTCGTATAATCGGAGGTTCAACGAGTTGAATTGTTTCGATGTTGGACAGATCAACAGAATCTTTAAAAAAAAAAAAAATAAAAAAAAAGCTTCCTCCATGAGGAAGCAAAACCGTAGTCAATTCCTCATATTCGTCATTTCTTTCAAACGGATCAAACGGACATCACAATTAATTCCGACTTAGCCTGAGAAGCGAAAAAAAAAAAGATAATCCAAACGACCGTTTTGCAAGCTATTACTCTCGTGCCAGTTTCTAGAATTTCACAACGAAGCCTTTATCTTTTGTAGAACTTGCATCGAAAAAAATTTGAAAGAATCTCAGTGTGTAGAATAAAGATTGATAAATGTCCACGAAAAAAAGATTCAGATCGATCGTTTTTCTAGTTCTCGATAAATGCACGCGATAATATAGAAAATTAGTCCACTCTGAAGTTTTTCGGATACAAGATGGAAACACGATGGAAGATGTAATAACATCTATTTGACGATTATAAATTTATCTGGTATTCACAAAGCAGTTATAATCGAGATTTCTAAGATTGACGTACTTTTGGTTGGGATTGTACGCGTCATACACATTCTCAAGTCGTGCGAAAAACGCGCAATACACCGATAGGGTTGATGAAAACCGAAACAAACTTTAATTCTCGAAATTCTTCGAAAATGAATTTCTCGTTTTCTTGTTTTTTTTTTTTTTTGCGTTTCCCTTTATTTTTCTCGACGCTTATCGCATGTTCCGTTATACATGGTATATATATATATATTTCATTATTGGGAAGTGTGCGCGCGTTATATAGCTCAGCTAAGCTCTACGAGTGACAAATATTTCAACACTCGTGGACTAATTACACGTATGCGACAGACATTTTACTTCTGTTCTGTTTCACTGTCGACTTTTTTCTTTTATTCTCTCTTTTTTTTTTCGTTTCTCTTTCATCTCCGTTCCGTATCACTCTCTGTTCGGCCGACTTATTCTCGTATCAAAGACTTCGTATGGACATGCAGCAGCGAGGTTTTTCACAATGGCTGAGCCACGTCGTGTCTTTTTTTTTTTTTTTAATTCAAATTTTCAATTTGTTTTTTTTGTATTACTAACAGTAACGCTAATTGTCTTTCGATAAACGCTTGTCACTTTGTTATTCACTCCAGATACACGAATGTTCAATCGATTTTTATCCATAGCACAAACGATATCAGCTATTGATTATTATTATCATTATCATTATTATAATATTAGTTGTATTTTTTTTGTTTTGTGTTTTTTTTTATTTTGTTTAAAATGTACGAGAAACTGGGGTTTCAAAGTGTCTTACTTCCACTCGAGTCTTAATTGTGAAAAACTCTATTTAAATGAGCTATATTCATCACTGTCATCGTCGTCTTTCTTGTGATTTTTTTCTTTTCTTTTTTTATAATCACACGGATTTGGGGCTTTGTTGTTTTCTTCCCTTTTTTTTCGGCCCCAGATTTTCACGTTTCGCATTCCAACGTCTCAACGTTGGGAAAAGCTCGTCCATTGAAGACCATGTTGGCTTTTCTTTCGCGCAATTAATGTCGAACTCGATGACGAGTGGACTTTGTTATTACGAGGAGGGGGGCGGGGCAGGGCAGACCTTGTCGCTTCGACGATCCCCCCCCCCCTCCCTTCCCCTCGCCCCCTGTCGCTCTCGACACAATAATCGAAATTGTATTAAACGATCATAAGCTAAAGTTCGTTTTATCTCTGGGGTTCACCGATTCCAAATTGTTGTTGACTCTGATTCTGTTGCTGACTCGTCCCCGAAACGCTACACCGCGACGCACCGTGATGCTGCAACGTCGTGGGCGTCGTGGATTGTCCATTTTGTATGGGGGACATGCCTGAACACAATCGATTCGTCAGTGTATCGTTTATGATTTTGGTTGGAAAAATCCGAAAATTCGATTGCGAAAATATATATATATTTATATATATATATATTTTTAAATGTACAACATTAAAAGAAAATATATTTTTTTAAATGTTGTTCATTTGAATTATAAAATATAATTATAATTAATTTTTTCCCCTTATTGGATTTTTTTTTTTTTTTTTTTTTTAAAGATACGAGCTGTGGAAAATACGAGACGGTGTCTCGGTCCAAACATAAATAGACTTTCGAATCTTCATCTTAGTCCTTTCGTCTGTACACTGATCCTCTTTGGGAACAACCGGAAGTTTCGGATAAAATAACGAATTCATAGAATGTACGAATTGAAATGGTCTTTTTTTTTTTTAACCACCAGAAGTGAATTAAAGAATGGGCCAACAGGGGACATTTTTTATGAAAAATATTGACAATTTTTTTTTAGACAAAAAATCATTACACGTAGCCCAAACATTTTTAAGTACTCGATTAGTTTTTTTTTTTTTTTTAAATTGAAAAAAGAAGAAAAAACTATGAGTTTACCAGCCAAAAACGTAAATCGTCCCCTGAATTAGTCATAGCAGAATAAATTTTCAATAGACAACTAAAAACCTATGAAAACATAAAACAGCATCTCCAAGAAGTATTTCAGAATTTTTTCAAGTTTTTTCAGATGCTTTTTACATTGAAGAAAAAACAAGACGTTGTCCCAAAAAAAAAGTGTATGGACGGTCGGTTCATAGTCGTTTGGAGGATAATGATTCACTAAACTGAGTTACCGGACACAATTTTTTGGTCAATCAACGAAATAACATCGTCTTACCCGAAGGGGTCTTCTCGCCCGCCGACATTTTGGAAAACGCAAGAAGCGCGTCTGGAAAATTTGGCGGCGTCGCAGGTGTGTTGCAAGGCGTTATCTACGGGGAAAAAAAAACAGAAATTGTATCGTTAGCCATTATCGATACTCCGAAGAATATCGGTCGTCCATCAAAGTCGCAACAACCTGTCCGAAATGTGTTCCAGGCCCCTGCGCGCAGGATGGTATCGCAGCTTCTTGGAAAAATATACTCAGCGCCGTCTGGAAAATCATAACATAAATGAATAAATAAATAAATAAATAAATAAAAAGAAATACAAATTGTTCACATTGGTTATTGATCCAAAGTGAAACGTCCATCAGTTAGTAAATAAGAATACACATGTGTATTCTTATTTACCAACATATGTATGACCCATCCTAAAGATAACAAAAAAAAATTGTAAATAACTGTAAACAAGCATTCGGTATAAATGTTATAAAGGGTTACAAGGTAATTTGTCATCTTGTCATCTTGTTCATGATATTGATCGACCAGATATTCGAGTCAATGGAAAACAATCGACATTTTTTTTCGCATTGTGATCAAACACATCGACAACGGGGTCTGATAGGGTAACAAACGAGACGCCATTTTGTTAGGATCTTTGTTTACGTATCGCCGCGTGAAGGACAGCGGGGGCGGGGGAGGAGGGAGAAGGGGGAGGGGAGAACCTCGAGTCACGAGAATACGTAACGCGTTCAGCAGACAGCAATGGAACAGAAATTAATACGTCGAGTTCATGTCTAACGTTATATATATATACGTTATATATATATACGTTATATGTTATATATATACGTATATATGTATATATATACCACGAAAAAATAACCTCAATCCCAATCCCACTCCACGTTATCACAAATCCTTAGAGGTTAGAAAACTAGAAAAAAATGAAAGAAAAAAACAAATAATTTGAAAAAACAAAAAAAAAACATGGTGTCTCACCTCGAATTGCCAATGAGCGGACTGCAGCAATTGTTTGGCCTGTTCCCTGGCGCAACCTGCTGCCAGTACAAACTGATTGATCATCACCTGCTCTCGCAGGGCGTCCATTTTTATTTTATTTGTTTTGTTTTGTTATTTAAAAATTATTATTTTTGTATTTATTCTTATTCGATGTTAATCACGATTATGTATATTTTTATTATTATTTCGACACGTTTGATAGGTTACGTAGGATCCGCGAAGCAGTTTGATATCGTTTGACCGTTTCCAACAAGTCGTGTGCAAAACAATCACAACGAATTGACGCAGAGCGCCCTGTCGTCGTTGGTCAATCGCTGTTTTGCACTTGTTTTATTTATTTATTTGTTTTTTTTTTCGTTCTTCCTCTCTTTCTGGCAGCTATTGTCACGCTATACCACCAACTCGCTCCCCCTCGCGGATTTGTTTCGACACTAATGCCGATGCTGATGATGATGCTTGTGATGCTGCTGCTGCTATTATTATTCGACGGCGAATCGCGTAAATCGCTGAGGAGGAGAAGGGGGGGGGGCGTTTATTCTCGTTTATTAACGCCGCCCAGGCTCGACGGACGAAATACGAAGTTGTTCGAGTTCGAAAGAACGAAAAAAAATACGGTCTGAGAGAATTGTTAATCACACGAGGTTACGACATCGATGGAATATACACGAGCGGGGTCATCGGCAGCGAATAACCGAATGTTTTCAAACGCAAACTCATTCTCCGCGATTTCGACGCGGAACGGCAACGACGGAAGACAATAAACACGGGATATACATACACACACCCACACGCACAAACACGCGCGAACTTGTCAACGGACGTGCACGGACGTGTTCGAGATAGGATTATTATGACGTCACGGTGCGAGAGACAAACCGAGGAAAGTTACGAGATCTCAGCGTTCGTCCTCCCCCCTCGTGTTTGGAACACTTACGACTAACGTGCAGACTCCCCCACGAGGTTAATGCGCGACCACGACGACGAACTGTGCGCCACGAGCCCGATAACCTTGCTTTCCATCTTTACCGATCGATCTTTTTTACATTCGGGAATCATTTTTTTCTTTCTTCGAAACTCATTGATTGATAACCATGCGGTGCACGAAAAAAACAAACCGGACAATCGTAATCGATGAACATGGAATTATTGATAGGCTACATTTTATGATTGTCATTTGCGGAAAATAGCGTGCGAATATATACGAGATTGTTTATTGTTTGTTGTTTATTTCATTCAGAGCACTGGAGAGCCATCGTTTGTTTGGAGCGACGAACAAATCAGTCTCTGATGACGCGATGAAGAAATACACACACCGCCACGATTATCATCACCTACATCTTTTGTAGGTAAGAAGTCTTTGAGAATACGATCCTAGCGCCATCAGTCTGACGGCTCGGGAAGCTTGAAGGCGAGGAAAAAATAATGCTGGATAAAAAACAAAGCACGCGTCGGACGCGCATGCGCAGGACGGCATTTTCACGGCAAAACGAGGAACGAGGAAGGGGAACGAAGAGGACGCGTTGGCTGTGTGTTGTGGGTTGGTAGTGCTGGATCAGTGCGGTGTTGTATCAGTGTGCTATAGCGTCGAACCGAATAACCAGCCGATCCTGTTGGCTGTTGTTCGTAGTCGTCGCCGCCGCTCGGGTGCCCGCCGACGCGCGTTTAACGTTCAATTTTATTCAACATTATCATCGTTATTACATCGTACGAACGTTGAAAATGACGACTCTATCGCACAGTAGAAAACGCGTGTGTTATTATTACGACAGTGAGTACAAATTTCATTTTTTTCATACACATAACCCAAAAAAATGCGAGAGAATGAAGATCCCGCGAAAACAGTTCCCACACCCCGCGATACAGGACAGTTTTGTCAAATGTGCTTTGGTCTAGTCGTCTGAATTTAACCTCTCATATTTGATTTACGAAAAATTTGAATTAGCTTCACGAAATTCACTGATGTGAGTTAAAAGATGAAAAAAGAAATTGGGGAAGTCGCGAAACAGCGTTGGGATTACGGGATCCGGGCGTTGATACGATTTTGGGGGAGTTAAGACGAGAGACTCACGGGTGGACCGCGGCGCGCGACCGTAGCGTTAGCAATAAAACGAGCGTCGGCCATACTTACGGTCGTACGAATCTTACACCCGAGAATCTCTCGCCTTATCCAGCGTTATTTACTAATAAGCAACACGACTTTGAATATATGGATATATATATGGTGCATGGTACTGTTGTTTACTTCCGGTTTTGAATTATTCAATTATTTTTCGAGTCGAAGCTTCGATTATTATTATTATTATTATCATTATTAGTATTATTTTCATGTTCGTCAATTATTATTTTTTTTTATCAAAAAATCTCATTTAAAAAAAAATATCGAGAAATATTTAGAGATGACCTGCTCTCGCAGGGCATCCATTATCATTATTTTCATTTATTTCATTTGTTGTTAATTATTATTATATCTTTTTCTTATTTCGCCACACCGAAACGCTACTACAGGTTCACGAAAAAGTAGATTTGGTATCTCTCTTTTAGCAATATTCAGCTATTTATGAATCCGAAGCCTCAATTATTATCATTATTATTTTTTTATATTTATCAATTATTCCTTTTTTTTCTGCTTGAATAATCGCATTGAAAAAAAAATTTGAGAAATACTTGCAGCAAAGTTTGACGAATAAACAATATTTATTTATGATTCAGGCGACATAGGAAACTATTACTATGGGCAGGGACATCCCATGAAACCTCATCGCATAAGGATGACGCACAATCTATTGCTCAACTATGGCTTGTACAGAAAAATGGAAATCTACGTAAGTCGCAGCGATCGAGTTTGCTCACGACGATTCAATGCGCGTCCGAGCCAATCGTGTGACCTTGTTTGTTTTTTTTGTTTCACAGCGACCGCACAAAGCGACGGCGGACGAAATGACGAAATTCCACAGCGACGAATACATAAGATTCTTGAGATCCATCAGACCCGATAACATGTCAGAGTATAACAAACAGATGCAAAGATGTAAGGATCGTCGATTCTATGGTATATCATCGGTAATTGAATTAACGAATAATCGCCATTGATTATCTTCATTCCCCATTGTTCTTATTCTGTTTACGGCCGAGCAGTCAATGTGGGAGAGGATTGTCCGGTGTTCGACGGTCTGTACGAATTTTGTCAATTGTCGGCCGGTGGATCTGTCGCCGCGGCGGTGAAATTGAACAAGCAAGCTTCGGAGATCTGCATCAATTGGGGCGGCGGTTTGCATCATGCGAAAAAAAGCGAAGCGTCCGGTTTCTGTTACGTCAACGACATTGTTCTGGGAATTTTGGAACTGTTGAAATATCATCAGAGAGTATTGTACATAGATATCGATGTTCATCACGGCGACGGCGTCGAAGAAGCGTTCTACACTACCGATCGGGTTATGACAGTTTCTTTCCACAAATACGGCGAATATTTTCCTGGGACCGGTGATCTGAGGGACATCGGGGCTGGAAAGGTATGTTTTTTTTTAAATATAAATGTTGTAGTATGCCTTAATGCGGTCATTTTGGATTTTTAATGCTATTAATTTCTAGAACGATTCAATATATATATATATATATATATATATATATATATATATATATATATATATAAAGGTCCGGTGGTCTTAAAAGTTAGTGGTTAGTCTTAAAAAAAATTTCCCGAAGAGCAAACTCGAAAATATCCAATCAACCAATCAAACGAGTTTTATTTGCACAACTTTTTGAAAGTTTCTTACAAAAATCATAACAGTCATAGCTGCCTCCTTCTTACATATATACTTAAATGCTACAGTACATCTTTGTATTTTTTGTCATTATATATTCTTTTTCTTCATTTATTCTTTCACGCCATCTTATCTCCCTTTCTTTTCCAGTACGCTCATCTTTTTTAACACTATTTCTATTTCTCTATAATATTCGCAGTATGTATTTTTCCTCCCAACGCGTTTATACTCGAAAATATCCATTTTTGGTCCATCGCAAGGGGTAATTCCCTTTTCTGTTTGAATGACAAGAGAAAAAAATACTTTTCGCTTCGTTCATTGCGTAACCTCGTAAAAACAATTGAAAATTCAATCCGCCGGATATCATTCTCCAGGGAATTGAATTTTCTTCGAAAAGTATCGAAGGCCCGAGTCTTAAAATTTAATATTTCTGTGACATACGGACATTTTAAACCGACGAGAATTTAAATTTTCGACGAAAATTCGTCTTCAAACCAGTTTCACAGCCAAAATCTTCGTTCTACAAGAAAAATGTAGAGACACATTTTCGAGACAATTCGATTCTCTACAAAAAAGGTATCGGGTGAAAATAGCCTCAATGCAATATTTCGCGATTCACAGCTCCTGGAAGTTCATTTTATGACTTGAGAAAAAAAAGATTTTTACCAGTTCAGTTCTCATTATTAGTTTGAAACACTCAAAAAAATTCGGTTTTGAATAATTCGATTTTTCCCCCTCAAACATCAACGGTTACTCGATCCACTCGCTTGTTCGTCATTATAATTTGGATCGTTATTCCCAACAGGGAAAATATTACGCGGTAAACATTCCTCTGAGAGACGGTATGGACGACGACAGTTACGAGTCGATATTCGTCCCAATAATCTCAAAAGTAATGGAAACGTTTCAACCGTCGGCGGTGGTGCTTCAATGCGGTGCGGATTCGTTGACCGGCGATCGTTTGGGTTGTTTCAATCTGACGGTCAGAGGTCACGGCAAATGCGTGGAATTCGTGAAAAAATACAATCTGCCATTCTTGATGGTCGGCGGTGGCGGTTACACCATAAGAAACGTATCGAGATGTTGGACTTACGAGACATCGGTTGCTCTGGGTTCCGAAATTGCCAACGAACTTCCGTACAACGATTATTTCGAATATTTCGGTCCGGATTTCAAACTACACATAAGCCCGTCGAACATGGCCAATCAAAACACGATCGAGTATTTGGAAAAAATCAAGTTAGTTTGCTCATCAACGAAATTATTGTTTCAATATTTTTAATCGATTGGTCGTCATACGTTTTATTTATTTAAATCGTTTTATCATCCGTCACGACAGAACGCGATTGTTCGAAAATTTGCGAATGTTGCCACACGCACCGGGGGTTCAAGTTCAAGCGATTCCGGAAGACGGTGTGACGATCGAGGATTCGGAAGCCGAGGAAAAAGTAAATCCTGATGAGAGATTGCCGCAACGCGATTTGGACAAGAGGTTACAGCACGAGAACGAATACAGCGACAGCGAAGACGAGGGCGAAGGCGGACGACGTGATAATCGTTCGTTCAAGGTATTTCAATGGTTTTTTAACATTTTTTTTGTTTCTATTTTGTACGAAGCTCTGGCGAAGTGTTGACTAATTTTTTTAGCTACATTCTTGAGACTTTTGTACTTAAATCTTGGTTCGAGTTTGAGAGGTGATTCATGTTTGATTGCACTTTGTTTCATCAACTCTTCGTGGGTTGATGTAACTAAGTATGATCTGTATAAAAGTATTTCCAAAAGAAATAAATATATATTATATAAATAAATAGATATAAATAAATATAATATAAATATAAATAAATATGTATAACTATATAATTGGGTGACCCTTATTTTAGCTTTTCTCTTTTAAATGTTGGGCCTCAGTTCAATTCAACTTCAATATAACTTTATTCAAATATTATTTTTACATACGTATCGTTGCTGGCGTTGCTCCTAGGGTCTCTAAGGCATTTTTTATTACTTAGAATAGTTTTTTTCTTTGGGTTTCAGTCGATCTTCGTTTTTCGTTTGCCTTTAAGCTTATTTATATTATATTACTATTATGTTCTGGAGGTGATTCTAGCCTATGATGGGATGTAGTGATGATGAGATGGTAGACTGATGAAATGATGAAATGATGGAGAGTATAATGTTGAGCCTTCCAGCGAAAAAAATGGTTCGAAATAGATTTTGAGAAAATATCCTGGAAAATTGACGTCCTTATCTCATTTAGGAGCCCCGAAATTCAAAAGATGCCATAATATGGGCTACTCTTAATATAGTAAACATATATATGTGCTATGCAATTAAATTGGTAATGTAGGACTTCCTCGAACTCAAACCAAGATTTTGATATAAAAGTCTCAAAAATTTAGCTAATAAAAATAAGGTAACAAATCACAATTTATTTCTCAAAAAAAAAGTCAAAATCGTATGTGAAACCGTCTACCGGAATGATCCGATCTAACGGTCGTCTCTTTGTGTTTGAAAAGGGTTCGCGAAAAAGGCCGCGATTGGAGAAGGGTCAGCAGGAGGGTATAGATGGAGATTTGAAGAAAGAGGACGACATCAAGTCCGAGATCAAAGGTAAGAATCGCAAAAGAACCCCAATTGAACAATAATGAAAGAAACAACGACGTTTAATAAGAAAGATTTGAAAAATAAAATATTCTAAAAAAATAAAATAAAAATATAACTTTAATGGATTTTCAGAAAACGAAAAAGACGACAAGTCAAACGTTATGAACGATGATACGAAGAAAGACGCCGGTGGAAATCCCTGATAAAAAATTTCCGCGTACCAGCGTTTGAAATATCGGTATGAAAAAAAAAGAAAAAAAAATCGAAAAAAATTGAAAAAAGAGAGAAATATGAAAAAAAAATCCGAATGTGCTGTTTCGCAATGACCTATATTATAATACATTCTGAATTTAACGAAAATGCTATTGTTTTTCGTTGATTTACAAAAATAATCGCGCAATATTCGTGAATTGCGATTATTATCGTTTATTTTCTTTTCTTTCGTTTGCAAATATTTTTGCGTAAGACGATAACGTTGTCATCGTAGAAATACATCCATCGTGTCCCACAATCGACGACGATCTCGTTTTCAATCTACGTTCACAAAGTTGTTCACCTTTTCTTTTTTTTTTTTTAATTTTCCCGTGCTGTGTGTGCGCGCATGCGCGCGCACTTATGTCGAGTGTCCGTCAATTGATTATCCCGCGTGGGTTTCGTAGCCCAAAATAATAATTATTTTCGTATTATTCCGGCCACACGTGGCTGAAAAATCGTCCGAATCATTGTCCTCGAATACACTGCTATTATAATTACCCAAATACCCCGAATATTGTCTGTAAATAAGATGACTGATTATCACGGCTCGAAATTTATTCTCAACACACGCGACAAACAAAAAAAAAAAAACAAAAAAAAAAAGAACGTTCGAGATAATCAAATTTTTATTAAACGATAAAACTTTATTAATTTTTGTTTTTTCTCTTCAATTTTTCTAACAAAAAAAATGATTTCATCGACGGGTCACGGCACAAACTCAATTATATTTTACAAAGCTCGAAAAAGCTGCTCTTGAATCGTAATTATATTTCGAGTCTTATTCTACCGCCGTGATCGTCGAAGACTTAATTCGCAAACGTGTTTAAATTTTACACGTAATTGTGATTCGTTCAACTTTCTAACAATTGAGTCAATAAAGATCGTTTTTTTTTGTTTTTGGTTTTTTCCGCCCCCCGAAATTTCGTATAGTCAATTGTGTAATTTTAATAGTACGAAGGACTATGAAATTATTATTTTTTTTATATTTTTTCTTCTTTTAATTATTATAATTATAAAGAGATCTCATTTATCAACATACACAATTACAATTGTCAACTCAGATCGAAACGTTTATTGTGTTTGTAAACTGATATTAATTACACCAATGTTTTTAAATATTTATAATAAAAAAAACAAAATAATTCAAAATAAAAAAAAAATTGAACGAAATAATTTCGAACCGATAAGTTTGTGTGTTGATTTTTTATGTACGTGGAGAAAGGTTTGTGAAAAATCGCGAGGGGTCGAAAAATATCTATGATTATGTTTGTATGCATCTACAGCACCTTTACAGCACAGCTTCAATTGATAGTAAGAGAGAAAAAAAACTTTCGCTTGAGTCTTCTGCGAGAAGAGTTCATCGTAGTGATGAAATTAGTTTTAGCACATCTGGTTAAGGCATTGCTAGATAGATATAAAAAAATCCCAGAAACTCTTAAAAAATTGAGGAATGATAGTTCTCGTTGGAATAATAATACATGAATTATTTCAGATTTTTTTCACTAGATATTTTAGTAGTTATACATTTATGAAATTACTGGCATTAAACACGGTCGCTTATGGGAAAACGGATGCCGCAGACGTTCATTGTTGGCAAAACGAATGAAACTGAATGTCAGTAAATTCTGAAAATACAATATCATCAAGATACCTGATCGAGCGATTGATCACGCTAAGTTTCAAACGAATCGACTACGTAGTTGTCGATAAATCAATCAAAGTAATCAGGAATATCGCCTTTTTGTGAATTGTCACAGTTGAAACGGTTGAAACAGGGTGTACAGTCACTGACAAAACCTCAGTCAAGAACACGCCAAGATCGTCGATCTTGACTCGAATTATCATCAAAAGTGGAAAATTTACATAACTAAGTGTTAATTTATCATTAGTTCAGCTTTTTTTGAAGGCTAAACATATACGACATGGTCTAGATTGATAAATTCACGATTCGCCCATTTTGGACTAACTTTTTGCCAGACGGTTATTCGGTAAGACATTGAGACGATGGACTACAAACACTCTCTCCTTCTCTCTCGCTCCGCAGCAAGCGCCGATGGCGGTGTCTCTCTCGGATTCGTAAACGTGAGTCCAATGTACAGTCCCACCGGCTCAACCGGCACGAAAAATTATGGCGGCAATGAACTTCAATGGATGAGATTGGATCGTTGCCATAACCTCACGGAGCAACAGTTTTCCCGTATTTGGACAGCGTGGAACAATTGTCAAAGTCAAAACAGCTACGTCAGCTACAATGATAAACGTAGATAAAAAAATGAAGAAAATGAAAAAGTTGAAATATCATAACCACAAAATGGCACGTCAACATTTTTCCAAATAATCAAATGAAATCCATTGTAAATAGTAATTATAATTAGAATCAGGTTAATGATCGATCAGTGATAATTGAGATTACAAAAAAAAAGCAAATAAAACGTGATTCACGATGATTGGTAATCTGTCGCACGTTATGACACTGGCAAACGGTATAATAGGGGTTAGCGTACTGGCAATGCCGTATTGTTTCAAACAATGCGGCATCGTACTTGCGACTCTGGTACTTTTGGTGAGCAGCGTCATGTCCAGATTGGCCAGCCACTTCCTCATCAAATCTGCGGTCATGTCGCGCAGAAGAAATTTCGAATTTTTGGCTTTTCACGCTTTCGGACGCACCGGCAAGTTTCTCGCCGAATTGTTCATCATTGGATTTTTGATCGGCACTTGCATCGCGTTTTTCGTCGTCGTCGGAGATCTCGGACCTCAGATTATCGCCAAGATGCTGAACAAACAGCCCGAGGACATAAGAACCAGTATTATGGTCACCACCGGAACGTTCATTGTTTTTCCGTTGGGTCTGTTGCGAAACATCGACAGTCTGGCCAGCGTCTGTACGGCTACCATCGGTTTTTATCTCTGTTTGATATTGAAGGTGGGTAAAATCGCTGTGCTTTTGTCGCGCCGATCGGGGGTCCAGCCATTTTGACGCTTATTTTTCTGTTATTTCCAGCGACGCCTAAAAATTCTTGTTTCGTTGCGTCGGATAATGGACCTCGGAGCAGATTATTTAATACCGCAGAAAAGTATGGAAAGGGACAGAGCGAAACAAATTTGTGATATAGAAACGTTTTGTTTTTATACGTATTCCATTGATGCGTATTGAACGATAGGAAATAGAAGAGAGAAAAAAAAGGTAACATCCGATTGTTTGATTCGTCGACTCTCGCCGGTATTTGTCCAACTTTAAATGCTTCCGAAGGTTTATTATCCGGACGGAAAGAACAAACCCCCGGCGGAGACTGGAAATAGCAGGAAAGAGGTGAAAAATAGCATCGACGTGGAGCGTCGGATAAAAATGATAATACATAGATATATGTCTATTAGGGTGCTCGGATTTAAATCAAATTTTTTTTCTCGCTTTTGTAGCAAAATTTTTCATAATCATTCTGCGTACTCCACTTCTGTTCGATAAGTTTACCCATTTAAAATACATGTAATGATCGCAGTTTAAGAAGAAAAAAACACAATCATGATGCAGCGATTGTTAACGACAGAACTTGAAATCATAAAAAATTTTTTTAGAGCATCCTATATATATCCTGCCTCCAAAAGTGCTTATCGAAAAATTGATACAAAATGAAGCGCCTCAAAATTTATACCGCGTCGATACAATGTACCAATAAATTTTATCTCTGTACAGGTAATGGCCGAATCTACGCGACACATATTTTTAGGAGATTGGTACGATCGTGTTATGTATTGGAGACCGGCTGGAATTCTCCAGTGCCTGCCAATTTTTGCAATGGCTCTGTTCTGTCAAACACAATTGTTCGAGATTTACGAAGCCGTGCCGAACGCTTGTTTGGAAAAGATGAATCGAATAGTCAGAGGGGCTCTCAATATATGCACAATTGTTTATCTGTTTGTCGGATTTTTCGGATACATAGCATTTTGTACACAACCGTTTACAGGTGATTCTTCTTTTTTTTTCAAACATAGAACATAGAAACATAGTGTAGAATAAATATTTTGAATAACTGTAATCAATCAATATCAATATATATATATGTGTACATAATTTTCAGGAAATATTTTGATGAGTTTCGAGCCCAGTCTGACGTCGGATCTCATAAAAATCGGTTTCGTACTGTCCGTTGCGTTCAGTTTTCCACTAGCGATATTTCCATGTCGCGCCAGTCTCAACTCACTTCTGTTTCGCAGGGTACGTAGTTGTCCATCAAACTCTTTTATCATTATTTCCACAACAACAACGAGAATAACATTTTTTTACGTATGAAAAACAAAAATGATAACATTAAGGTCGTATCCCACAAACTGTAAGAGTTAAAGCAAGCCTAAGATATACCATCTCCTGATTGAGGTACGTAGTACTTTGATGTGGCAACGTCGCGTGTTATGATGTCGATAAGTGAGTGAGAGAGAAGATGGGAAAAAACGCGCAACGTTGCCATGTCTACTGGATCACGACCAACTCCTCATATAAACTGTATTTTCCCGATGTTCATTTGCTTATTATTATCATCACAGTCTCCTGGCCTCTACTTTCAAGTGCCCAAAATGTTCTCCGAATATTCAACTTGCAGCTCAAGTGTTTTCATTAAAATCTGACGAGGACTTTTCGTATTATATCAAATTGAGCGTGATTCTCCATAAGGCTCCATGTTAAACGTGTCAAAATGAAAGTGTCGATATCTTTTTTCTCACGCTCCGGAAAGCCATGAAAATTTAACTGAACCTTTTTCTTATCAATACCTATAAGTATGCCAAGTTTTATGAAAATCTGCCGAGGAACTCTCTTATGGAGGGTACTTACCTTAAGAAAAAAATTAAAAATTGCCTGATTTTTTTTTTCGTTCCAGGCTCATACCCACGAACCATCGAATTATTACATACCGGAAGTAAGATTCAGATGTTTGACCCTCGCAATCGTCGTTGTTTCCCTCGGAACTGGAATTGCAATGCCAAACATTGAATTTGTTCTCGGTATTGTCGGTTCGACCATCGGAGTCATGATATGTCTCATATTTCCCGCAGCTTTTTTCATCGCCATAAGCACGAAAAATACAAACGAGAGGCTGATAGCTCAGGTGATCTATCTAACGTCTTCCATATTAGGCAAAAAAAATTAGAAAAAAAAACCATCCATGCTAATTTCTTTATCATCAGGCGATATTCTTCGTCGGAATGTGGATAATGGTCGTTGGTACTTACGCAAATCTGTACGCCATGGAAGAATCATCGACCGCGAGACTTTTGCTCACGACCGAAAAAATTCCTCATCGGATTGTCGATCTGGTTCCTTTGAACGATTTGCCGAAAGATGGATTTCCGATTGTTCGACAACACGTCAAAGACGTTGAACCCACTCGACAACCCTACAAAGGTCCGTTTACAATGCGAATAAAAGTCTTTTTTGTGTAATTTTTAATTTTATCGTCGTTACTAAATTATTATTATTATTATTATTATTATTATTATTATTATTATTATTATTATTATTATTATTATTATTAAATTTTTTTTTCTATGCAGAAAATGAAGAAAAACACAAAGAATTTGATACTCACGATAAAACGATTGATGTGAGACGCGAGCCTCCGATTCCCGTTGAACGTCCAATGATAACGGAAAGATCCGACGTTAAGATAAAAAATTGGAATGCAAATTCGATCGACGTTCCTCCACCGCGATCCATGGACGACCTACGAGAGATAAATCCAGTCCCGGACGTGAGCAACGATTTGAAAAACGACGAAGCGAAAAAAAACATCGTCCCGGTCATTGAAACAAATTTCGTGAAAACGATCGAGAAATCCAATCAACCCCCGGACGATCGTAATAACGAAAATCTCATCGATTCCGATGCGATAAAAAAAGAAGAATCCGAACTTGCCGCAGCTTCGGACGACGCGAACAACGAAGCCGCAGCGAGACACAAAAAATTTCGTCTCACACTGGAAAAACACAAACTCGAGCAACAAAAAATGTTGCAGGAGCAAAAAGAAATATTGAAAAAAATTCAGGAGGAACAACAAAAGCGTCAATTGGAAATGATGAAAAATCGCGCGAACGACGAAAAAGCGAAAGAAGCTCGTGACGAAAAATTGTTGATCAAGAATGCGAATGAACCGTCGATTTCGTCGAAAAATTCGGTCGATCGTGAAAAAAATATTGCGACGAACGATTTGATCGTGAAGGATAAACAAGAAACGGCGAAAATATCGGAAATACCGATTTTGAATGCATCGTCGAATGGAAATGAGTCGAAGAAGGGGCGAGGACCAATTTTAAACGCTTTAACCAATCGAACATCCACGATTGACAGATCCAGAGAGCAGCTTCCGGTCGAAGAAAAATTCCCGGGCGACGTCGAGACATCAAAAAATAAATCCCATCGAGATTTCGCCGTGCCAATCGCGTTGCAAATGGGAAATCAAACGAACGGACTGGCAACGATGGTGAAACGTGAAAAATCGATCGATGGGAATCCGAAAATCGATGTGGTTCGTCGTGATATTCGCGAGAGTGTCGATCGCGAAAAACGCGAGACGATTGACGATTCGACGAATGAAATTGTTGGGAAAGATTCGCGGGAAGAGACATATCGGGTGATAAGAGATATCAATGGCGAGCAATGCGAGCACGATGACGAAAAATCATTGATATCGGAGGAAACGAAACGACAAGCGACGAGTTTGTCGAATGAAGATAAAAAATTAATGATAAACGACGTGAAAACGGTTGTTTCCTCGACCGAAAAATCGTTCATGGATGAAACTTTGTTGCCGACCTCGAACGACGTTGAGGTCGGTAAGGCCGATTTGACAAATTTGAAAACGAACGATTTCAAAGACGTCCCAGTCGGTATCGATAATAACGACGAAACTCGCTCGCTGTAATTTCTTTATCATTCCATTTTTCCATTTTTTTCTTCCGTTTTTTTTTATGTTAATGGATTTAATTTCATTCCGTGCGTTTTACACGTACTCTCGACTGATACAAGCATCGATCCTAGTTTTTTGTTTTTTTTTTTACTCGCAAACAATTGGCAGAATTTTTTTTCGGATAAAATTAGAGTTTTTGTCCTTTGAAGCTTTTGGAAATTAATTATATTTTTTCGTTATCGAATGAAACGTTTGGAATGGAGGTATGAAGATAAGTGTATAGAAAGAACAGGTAATCATTCTAGGATTAAAAATGTCATCGTTGGAAATGGATTCACATGAATTTTTCAAACACGGTCAACGATTGCCACGTTTCTATTGGCGTACGGTACAAAATAATCTGATGAGAGTTTGAAATAAGGTTTTTTTTTTCAAATTGATGAATAATTGATCTACGTGAATGATGTGGAAATGCTTTTCTTTTTTTTTTTCGATCGATGGATACATATTTATGAATATATTTGTGTGAATGTATTTGATACTCCGCTATGAGATTTTTTCGTTGTTGTTTTTTTTTTAAATTTAATTGAACATGGGAAATGTGGAAAGTGTATACGGTGAGTGGGATAATACGGGATCGATCTGGAGTTTGAAGTATTTTACCCTCTGATCGTTCCGTAACACTGATCCCAGAAAGTCCTGGCCATGCTTTTTTTTTAATGTAAAAAGTATGAAAAATAATTGAAAAAAAATTTGGATTAGTTCTTAGGGATTGTGATTTATGTTTCGGGTCAATTTGTATTTCGGGGATCAATGTTCAGAACGATGAAAATTCAGAACGTCCATGGCTTCGAAGAATCAACATTCAGAAAACATATACATATATATAGGTTTAGTTGCGTACCTCGTTCGACCGCCCAGAGTTTTATGTTTCAACAGGTTCTTCAGAAATCGATTAAAAAATATATTTTCCTATGACTACTCGGATCTTTATGAGATTTTTTTAACCTGAAATGTGTGTTTGTTCCCAACAAGTTTTAGTGTAAAAACGTAAGATCAGCCAACGATAAAACCCAACTACACTCTATAAAATTTCGTTCGAGGTATTACCGGATGGATATAAAAAAATGTCAGAAACTCTTGAAAATTTGAGGAATGATAGTTCTCGTTGGAACAATAATACAAGAATTATTTCAGATTTTTTCACTAGATATTTCAGTAGTTATACATTTATAAAATGACTGGCATTCAACACGGTCGCTTATGGAAAAACGGATGCTGCAGACGTTAATTGTTGGCGAAACGAATAAAACTAAATGTCAGTAAATTCTGAAAACACAATATCATCAAGATATCGGATCGAGCGATTGATCACGCTGAGTTTTAAATGAATCGACCACGTAGTTGTCGATAAATCAATCAAAGTAATGAGGAATATCGCATTTTTGTGAATCGTCACAGTTAAAACGGTATAAACAGGGTGTACAGTCACTGACAAAACCTCAGTCAAGCACACGCCAATATCGTCGATCTTGACTCGAATTATCATCAAAAGTGGAAAATTAACATAACCAAGTGTTAATTTATCATTAGTTCAGCTATTTTCGAAGGCTAAACATATATGACATAGTCCAGATTGATAAATCCACGATTCGCCCATTTTGGACTAACTTTTTGCCAGAAGGTCAATCCGGTAGAATCTTAATCCAATAAATTCGAAAATATTTTTGATGCATTTTATAATTTGAAAGCTCGGGTGAAAAGTGAGCTTTCTTCTTGGTTATCGATTCCCATACGTTTTCAAGACCGCGCATGAGATGTTCGGGATTGCGGGAGGGGCGGAGGGGGGTGGAGTGAGCAAGGGTAGTGAGATTCGAGGACGTATGCCGAATCTTATCGCACACCGTGAAACTGTATGAGGATATGTTGCCGGTGAATTAATTGCTCACGAATATCTGGCAAAGTGCGATACACGTGAACGTTATCCCGGTCGATCGAGCTCTACCGGCAAAGTTTTCGGGGGCGGGGGGGGGGGGGGTGGCAACCGGTGGGTGGTGCAGCAGCTCCGCTTCTCTGCTAAACCAATATTAATTATCGGCCCCGAATCTCGACAAGCCTCAACGAACCACCGACGATCCACTTCGATATTATTTCCACTTTGATACTCGATGGAATTATCATTATCAATATTATTCATATTATTAATATTTATTATTTGTCTTACGAATAATAAATTCGTGATCATCGAACAAATTGATGAAACAACAATGTTTCGATGATGGAATTATCAATTCAGATAATAGCACAAAAGTGTGACGCAAAACAAGCGTCAAGACTTTAGTACCTAATTAATTTTAATACAATTATTCGATTATTGCCAATGAAATTATCGTACGCAATTTACGTTTCGGGGGATTTCATATCGACGGTGGAATTAATCAAATGCATTCGTGGTGTCTCTTTGAGGGGGCTGAGTCACCTAAAAAATTGGAAAAACCCTTTTTTCAAGGTAGTGCCCTCCATAAGAGAGTTTCTCCTCAGATTTTCATGAAACTTGGCACACTTATGGGTATCGATAAGAAAAAGGTTCAGTTAAATTTTTATGGCTTTCCGGAGCGCGAGAAAAAAGATATCAACACTTTTATTTTCACACGTTTGACATGGAGCCTTATGGAGAATCACGCTCAATTTGATATAATACGAAAAGTCCTCGCCAGATTTCAATGAAAACACTTGAGCTGCAAGTTGAATATTCGAAGAACATTTTGGGCACTTGACAGTAGAGATCAGGAGACTGTGATGATAATAATAAGCAAATAAACATCGGGAAAATACAGTTTATATGAGGAGTTGGTCGTGATCCAGTAGACATGGCAACGTTGCGCGTTTGTTTCCCATCTTCTCTCTCTCTCTCTCTCTGATCGACATCATAACACGCGACGTTGCCACATCAAAGTACTACGTACCTCAATCAGGAGATGGTATATCTTAGGCTTGCTTTGACTCTTACAGTTTGTGGAATACTACCTTAAATCGATTTTTAATTTGGATCGATCGTGTCACGAAAAAAACAAATTCCAATTTTTCAGGTGACTCAGCCCCCCCCCCTCTTAAGTTATCTTGTACTGTCCCACACTTTATCACAAACCCCATCGCCTCTGAAATATTAAAATACACTTCGGAAACATGAAAAAGAAACATTACAATGATTAACGCGTAATGGATATTGAATCGGTCGAAACCCTCCCTCTTCATTATTACGTCGATGAAAGTTGGCGTCGAGCGTAAAGCGTATAGACACGAGAGCCGTGTTACTTTTACATTTTCATTACCGTAAAAATCATTACCAGAACGGGGAGCAAACACCGGAACTGGCGAACGAGGGAAAAAGGGAAGAGGGTGAGGGGGAGGGGGTGGAAATTCGCCCGAAGCTCACCGAATCGCGGGTGCAACTTGTGTTTCACTGTGCTCCGAAATACCATGAACAAACAAAAGAGAGACCGACCAACCTCCGAGCAAGTGCTCGAAATCCCGAAAACAAAACAGAAAAAAGAAAAATTTAAAGAAAAATAATGTCTTTGGACCGTGAGCGCCCTGGCATTCGAGTCGAATTTAATTTTGTTCGAGAAAGCTCTCTCCACCTATCCCCGTTTCCCATTTCCCATTTTCCACGTTTCCCATTTCACACGGACGCGTTTCGTCTTTCACGTCATGTAACGGCTGACTCGTTACCGAGTTGTACTACTGCAGCACGGTCTCACAAACTGTTCGCTCGTATCAGGCGCGTTTTTGTTTTCATCGTTTCACATATTTCGATCAATTTTTCTTATTCTTCTTCTTCTTTTTCTTATTTTTACTGAGAAGACGAAAGAGGAGCATTTTGTATCTTAGGACCGACGCAAATACGAAATGGACAAGTATCAATCAATCGATCAAATGGAGTTTCTCATTTGCTTTTTTAAAAATTATTTTTTTAAAGTATTTTTTTTTAAATCAAAATGAACGAGTATTTTGTAATTTTAGTTCGGACAAAATGCAAAATGGACGAGTGTTTTGTATATATGTAATATATATATATCGATTCGAGTGAAATAACGAGCGAAAATTTACTTTTGTGTTTTAGATCAAACGAAATACAAAATGAATGAGTATTTTTTATTTCAGTCCGAACAAAATACAAAGTGGACGAATATTTTGTGTCTGAAAATGTATTTCAAGTGTATTTTCACTGAAAATGTGCCCATCGCTGCTTCTTACATGATTGATCGGATCAGAACGATCAATGTCCGGAACAAATAAAATTTATAAGGCTCAAATGGCTTCGACGGTCCAAAATTCAGAACATCTCATATCAGGGTGGTTCTTTTTTGGGTCATATCGGAATTTTTCTATTTCGTTATGGGATTTTTCCAGGAATAATTAGTCGTTTTGCCGATATAATTGGACTGGTTATAGGCGATGGTTAGAATTGAACTAGGAGAGTCGTGATAGGTAGGTCTAAAATTAGTAATTCTTTTTGTACAATCGATTGGGACCCCGGCAAAATATTCGTTTAACGAAAAAAGAATATAAAATAATAGGGCCAAAGCAACTAACTAAAAAGAAAAAAAATTATTGTGTGATAAAAACGTGTAGAAGGAGTAATGCCAGAGTATAATAGACGTTCGAATGAGGATGAACGTCGAGGAAGAGGGTGTCGTTCGTTGCACGCTATGTGTCACCGAACCGTCCGGCCTATCATGCGGGACTTGTTATAATTAATAAGGCCATGACTGTGTGACGATTGTCCGACGGTCATCGTACACGTCGTGGCGCACAATAAACGATGAATTGAAAATTATAGGAGACGGAGTTTTTTCTTCACGAGAGGGAGAGAGAGGAGACTATGGGCCGATGGTGATTCGAGAATGGATGGACCAGCCGTCACATCGTTCAACTATGATATCTGTCTTCCTCGAACTCGTTTGTCGGCTAATGCGATTGCTCGTTACCGCACTTTCCATCGAAATATTCGAGAGCCAAACGTGTTCTCTCACCGACGACGACTCGATTAAAAATATATAAAATTACAAGATCGAACATTCATCTTTTATATCCATCTTTCATGAAAAAATATTCCAATAATCAATATTCATCTTTTGATACGAAAATGAAGAAACAAAAAAAAATCGACAATTTTATCGTTTCGCGATTGGCGGGAAACGACTCGAAGTTTCGAATGTTTAATGTTTCTACGGTTCAGAAAAATTCCGAATATGCAATGTTTCGACCGGGCCCACCGTATCGACAGCTCGTGGGGTCCGAACGGGCAAAGTCTCGAATGGTCATAGTTACGAAAAAAAAAAATAATAATTCGAAATGCCATTGTATCCGAAAGTACAATTTCCCCGAAGGTCCACGACAGCGACACGCCAATGTTCCGAATGGCAATGTTTCGACGGATCAAAATGCAGAAAACTTATATATACATATATATATATAGGTATAGTGGGCGTAAGGATTGCAGAAGCTGCAATCTTCACGCGGTTGAACAAGCTGCTACGCCCACTATACCTATATACCCACGTTTTTCAGATTTTCATCGTTCGGGACATTGACATTCGAAGTTTTGTCGTGTCGGAACATTTATTTTCGTAACATTTCGATTCGGATTCATCGACCTGTCGGACATTCGAACGTTCCCGGGGGTTTTGTAAATTTCGCTACATCATCCGGTCGAAACGAAAAAAAAATTCCGGAGATTTTTATTTTCGATAAAATTCAAATTCGAACGAAAAAAAAATTCGGAATTTTGAAACCGTCGGATCATTGAACATTCGAAACTTGTATCCGCATCCTCGATAATCTCTCGAACGGTCAGTTATATTGTCGTGTGTGTGTGTGTGTATGTGTGACGGGGAACGCAGTTCCCCGCGCATTTCGTCGTCCAGGACGAGACATACGTTTTTTTCCATGGGACGCGAACGCGACGACGTGCCGCGCAGCAGCGCCCGCGTGGACCGCCGGACGGGTACATCGCATCGCTCGTCGCTCGTGTGTGTAACAACGTCGCCGATAGTACGTCGAGCGAACGGGGGAGACGTTGGATATCAGAACGTAACTCAACGAACAACCGGACGGATCGTCGAACGCCGCCGTCCTCGAACGAAGTAAAAGATCGCGGGAGAAAGATCGATCCGATCCGCTCGAGCAACTTTCAAAATCCAATTTCGAAAATCTTTGTAAAATTTTTTAATAATTTTTTTTTTCTTCGCGTAAATCTCAATGTCGTTTACGATGAGAGGACGACAGATCGCATAATCCGCTCATATAATCGACGAATCGATCGATCTCGCGAATTTTCCGTGTGAGCGCGCGCGTTTCCGCGCGCGTGTGCTTTTTTGTTTTTTTGGTTTTTTTTTTCGAAAGCTCGGAAAAGTCATCGAAGAGACAAACTCTGCAAATTTTGACTGATTGACTGGGAATTGAAATATTTGAATCGTCGAGTGTCATTGTTTATTATCGTCGTTTGTTATTGTTGATTAAAATATAGTGTGTTACGGTTTTTTAAAATTATAATTGGAGTTTGAGTAAGATAAACGATATAGCTATTTATAAATACTATATATACCTTTGTCGACTTTTTAGAATTTTAAAAAAGAAACAGACTGAAAGAGGAAAATTGTTGTTATTGTTGTTGTAATTTTCAAAATAATTGTTTTATAAATTATACAAAGAGAGAGAGTGAGAGAGAGAGGGAGAGAGCTTTTGTAGATCGGTGAGCTCGGGGCAACGAGAGACGACTAAACGAAAAAAAAAATTAATTGGACTTGAAGTGTACGAGTAGATTTAGCAGTGACGAATTAATTTAATTAAAACAAAAAAAAAAATAACCAATAAATCGATCGTCATCGACGAAGCTTAAAGAACAATAAAAATATATAATCGGACTAAAGCAATTCGTAATCATAATTAAAAGAAAAAACAAATGAATAAAATTATAAATCTACAATTAAAAACAAAAAAATATTGCTCGACAAGTTTGACTTTGCATTTTAACGCGATCGTATCAACAGTTCACCATAAATTTTGTGTCTATGATTGACATACATGAGATAAAGTGACACGCTCGGTTTGCGTATGTGCGGAAAATTGAATCGCGAAAAAATAAAATAAAATAAAATAAATTTTTTTTCCTAAAATATTTAAAAAATCGATATAGACTATCTGGTTTATATTTATAACATTGAACGGCTGGGTGTCACAGTCGTAAACTCAACGTCGATGACGAGTAATTGCTCCGTTCCATGAATTACGTTTGATTAGTCGCAAAAAAAAAAAAAAAAAAAAAACATCCAAGCGTTTACATCGACGACAAAAAGGCTTTTGTACAAATAAAGCACAGGTGTGGTTATCACCGTTGTTGGATAAGAGACTCGGTGCGGTAACACGATGATTGGGATCGAGCGAGTCATCGTCGTGCTGTTGATTTTCGTCGGTAGCACGTGGGCCGCCGATGACACGGAAATCAACGATTCGCTGTTCAATTGTCCCCAATTGAGGTCCCAGGAATCTCTCGACCTCGATGGGGTAAGTTTCACACTGGTTCTCGCTTTCTTCAAGTTTATATCGTTCTTCAGACTTACCGATTACAAAACATTTATTCAACAATATCGTGGTATCTTTATTGTTGTAAAAAAAATATTATATATATTCGTTACCGATCGGTATTGTACAGTCTGATCAATCAGAAACGTTCCTGATTTTTTCGGTTTTTACATCTTGTTCTTTACATTTGTATCATTTTTTCCCGACTTTTTTAAGGTCTTACCGGATAAATCGTCTAGCAAAAAGTTAGTCCGAAATGGGGGAATCGTGGATTTAACAATCTGGACCATGTCGTATATGATTAGCCTTCAAAAATAGCTGAACTAGTGATAAATTAACACTTGGTTATGATAATTCTCCACTTTTGATGATAATTCGAGTTAAGATCGACGATATTGGCGTGTGCTTGACTGAGGTTTTGTCAGTGACTGTACACCCTGTTTCAACCGTTTCAACTGTGACAATTCACAAAAAGGCGATATTCCTCATTACTTTGATTGGTTTATCGACAACTACGTGGTCGATTCATTTGAAACTCAGTGTGATCAATCGCGCGATCTGGTATCTTGATGATATTGTATTTTCGGAATTTACTGACATTCAGTTTCATTTGTTTTGCCAACAATTAACGTCTGCAGCATCCGTTTTCCCATAAGCGACCGTGTTGAATGCCAGTAATTTCATAAATGTATAACTACTGAAATATCTAGTGAAAAAAGTCTGAAATAATTCATGTATTATTATATTCCAACGAGAATTATCATTCCTCAGAATTTTCAAGGATTTCTAACATTTTTTTATATCCATTCACAAATACCTTAATCACTAATATTGAATATTGAATATTGAAGGTCGATCGATCTGCATTTTTTTGCGGATAAATCTGTATTCTACATTTTGATATTATCGAATTTCGATCCGTCGAAGCATTAACCAGTCGGAACGTGGATTTTCGAAATTTTGAACCGTCGAAACATTTCGATAATTCGAAACTTGGAGTCGCAACCCAAATGAGAAACGTTTCCGGTTGAACAGACTGCAATCCGGAAAAGTATGGCTTATATACATATGTGTGTGTGCATATTCGGTGGGCGGCTGTGGCATTCGGGCTGAGAAATTGCCGACTCCAGACGTGCATATAGCCGTAGATTGGTACCGCTTGCGCCCGCTTCCGGGCTGTCAACGCGACGCGGGGTGAGCTCAGGTGGTTTTCAAAAGTAAGAAGTTATACAATCGGTATATGTGGAACGAAGCGAGTGGGTGAAAGCACCACATTACAAAGGGACTCGAAAAAAAAAAGTCTGCGTTAGACTTTTCAAATGCACGTCGAATTCACTGTTCCATTTTCCATTTTCACGGGAGCAACGACGATTATTTTGCGTGCGATCATTTCGACAAATTGGGTGGGACTCAAAGTCTCGAATTAACAATTCTTGGAAGGTTCAAAAATTTGACAACGTATATGTATTAGGGTGATTGGATTTTAATCGACTTTTTTCTCCTCGCGGACATTTCGTTGTAAACATAAAAAAAATGATTGTGTAAAAACTTCAGATTTTTATATGAATTATTAGTAACTTCCCAACGCCTTTGAAGTTTTTTCCATTTGAAATACGTGGGATGACAATACTTTTTTGGAAAAAAATGCTCATTAAGTCATTTTTAAAGATGGAACTTTGAACCCGGAGAAAAAATTGTAGAATATCGTCTTACCTTCAAAATTGTTTATTGAAAAAATTCTATAATTCGAGTTCGTTTTGGTGTACAGCCTCCGGAACTTATTTTTGTCTGAGAATTCATCTTTATTTGAAAATACCATGGGAACTACTGATCCTCCAGCAAAAGTTCGAGTAACAATTTTGTAGAAAATTCGATTCTCTGCAAAACATCTCTGGTGTAAATTTTTTGACAATCAATTAATTCCCGAGATATTTGAAGAAAACCATCGTCATTATTGACAAAGGTATCTTAAAAATCGTGAATAAATTGAAAAATTAGTATCATGGTAAATTTGTCAAGAATTTTGCTTGCAAGAAATCGAATTCTTCATAAAAATGGTCCCATCGAAAATCAACCATCGATAATACATGATGGTTTTCTTGGTTGCATTATCAGTCGGAATGAAAAAACAAAAAATCGAAGATTTTAATTCTCGAAAAATCACAATTCGAATTAAAAAAAACACGTTGAACTTATAAACGGTTGAATCATTGATAGTTCTAAACTTCAGGACCCTCGCGACAAATTTGTGCTCGACATAACGTTGGAGCTTTTTTTTTTTCATGAATTTATATTGTTTTGATGGAACTTTGGGGAGCGTTTCAACAATGTCCGTGGGATGAATTAAACAGGAGTCGACGTGGGCGAAGAAAGACGACGACGACGTCATTGCCACCCGCGCGTGCGGACAACCGTGCGATGTTACAACGGTCGGGACCCACCGTTCCTCTCATTACGTGACGAAAATATCACATTTTATTTTTCTAAAGAAAACAAAACAAAAAAAAAACGATGAGACGAGATATGATAAATTGGCGGACGATTAAGAACGATGAAAAAAATACGATCTTTCATATCTTTGAAAAAAATTGACATGGATAAATTTACTTGTGCTACTTTATTCATGTTCTATTAAATGTTTGTTTGTTTTTTTTTCTAAAATATTTTTGCTTCCTCATAAAGGAAGTTATGTGACGATCAGAACATTTTTTTTATCATGATTTCGATGTTAATATGTTCAGAATGTGCCAGAAAGTCGAGAAAACACATTTAGGGGAAAACCACCCTCAAAATATCAAACGTTGATAACTCGATAACGGTTTGAGCTACAGCTCTCAAATTTTGCACGCATGTGGTGCCTCATGAAATCCGTGGTATCCATAAT